>CAOKZL010000974.1:0-452597 GCA_948472985.1 Iguana delicatissima
AGGAAAATTATTCAGTTATGTCAGGATAGGGCGTTACGGGCGTAAGTAACTTAAACATTTTAATTTTTTTTAAGTATTAACTTCAGATTTTATGTAGATATAATTTACTCTTTTCTTGGCTCTAATGATGGAATAGGGATCTCCAGCCACTGTTGAAACACCTGTGTAATTATCTTTCAGCTTTTTCTCTTTTTTGCAGATGTAGTTGGAACTACTGAAAACCAGCTTGATGCTGCAGTGTGGCAGGAAACAATGTAGCTGTATAGTATGAAAGTATGGTGTTATACTAAACTCTCTGTTCTGAAACTGTGTGTGGATAGTCTTGTTTAAACCATAGCCCAATTAAAGTCAAAGAAAAATGACCTTTAATGCATTTTAGTTCCACTGATTTTAGTGGTGCTTAGGGCACATTCACATATGTATGTATGTAATGCATATATGTATGAAGTATGTGTGAAATGTAGCATGTGTGAGATAAAAGGCAGTACTTCTTTCAATAACACTTTAAAAAAATGTGAGATTTACTGGCATAGTTGTGGTGAGAGCCACTAACTTGGATGGCTTGGCAGGGATTAGATAAAACCATGAGCAGTCTCAGTGTTAATTGGCTAGGGTATTTCCTTGGAGCCTCCAGACTTACATTGACTCTGCTACTGAATACCAGCCAAGGAGCAGAAACAGGAGAAGAAGGCTCTTGCTCTTGTGAACATCCTAGCAGCATTTTGTTGGCCACTGGTAGTAATCAGATTCTGTATCCAAATGAACCTTTGGTTTCATTTAACATGGTGGTACCTATTAACAGATACTGCTATTACATTTATAGCATGCTATTCTTCCAGTAAGTTCAAGGTGACATACCTTCATCTCCTCCAACCCACTTTTGCTTGAGAAAAAGTGACCAGACCAAGGCAAGTAGTGAATTGCATGGCCTAGTGGGGACTAGAACCTTAACTTTCAAAGTCCTAGTCTAACACTGTAGCCTATATGCCACTTACGGTTTTATGAGGACTACCAATGAATTTAGATATGTGAGGCCCTGCCTACACTTTCTAAAAGAGGTGGTGATCACAAGACAGGTATAGTCATATGGGCCTCACACTGTGCTTCATATATTCTGTGTATGTGTGTATACACTCAAGCACATGGTTTGCTTTCCTATTTTAGTGTTGGTGGATCATAACACTGGGGCTATGTCTGAAACAGCTGGTAGATGTGAATAATTTTTTACTTGTTTATACAAATTTGTATAGTTACACAAATCAGAAAGAGCATATTATCAAGGTATGATATTTTTTCAGTCAGGATATTATACTTGGCTTGTCCAGAGAGGTACTAACTAAACATTGCTCAATATTTTTTTTAACCTATTTCCATTTACAATATTGTGTACAATGTGTCAATAAAATGAATGGTTTATATACTATGTCTTTATCATATTGTTAACAGCAAGAATTAGATATCGGAGTAAATAACAAAGTACTTATCCCTAAACCATCCAAAACAAAGATTCTGTCTTCTCTGTTTTCAGCACTGTCACCCCTTATAGCATATAGCAATATTTTTTCAAAAAGACCAAAAGCCATAGTAGGAAAATAGCTTTATGAAATGTAGTGAAATACTGAGCATTTCATCAGAAGTGTTTGGGGGTTTTTGACACCAGATGGCACTGCAGAGTTGATACATTTTTCTAGTTCACTGTGTTAGTTTCAGAAACAGAAGCATGCAAAGGAAATAGAAACAAGAATGTAGTGTTTTGGTGGGGGAGATAAATTTTTGTAGGAAAACTTGGATGTGGGGCTTATACAGCTACACAAAATTCATTTTCTACAAGTAATCTCAGTAACTCTTTGCTGCTTTTCCCTCTGATGTGACAAAGAAGTCTGCACAGCTCAAATGGGCTGGTCAAAAGAAAAAGAAAAGAGAGACTGAGAGAGAAATAACACTTCAAGTAGCCTGGAAAAAAGTATTATGATTTCTGTATATCTGTAGAGTTTTCAAGAGTAGAGAGCTTTTCACTACAGCTCCTACCATTTACAATCAGCTTATAAAAGATGGAATCTAAAATATCTGGGGCATCGACTTCTTTGTCCCAATATTCTTCTGTATTTTGCCTGCCATATAAAAATGTTTTAATTTGACAAGTATAAATGCTATTGTCACTTTCATAATAAGTTAATGCATTTGTCTATTTGTGTGTGTCAGATAGTGTGCATACATATAAAAACACCTGTCTAAGTAGGTCAGCTTGGAACTTGACATTTAGCACTAGTTATCTGCATAGAAATGGAGAGAAAGCCAGGTACTAATTTAGACAGCTCGCAGAGCTTCCTGCAAAGGTTAAATGCACCACAGCTTCTTGTTTTGTTTATTACAGTGAACATTCTAAGGGCCTGTACTTAAAATTTAGAAAGTACGATTGGTAGAGCGTGATCTAAAGAAGTGGAAACTGACTGCCAGACTTGAGGCCACCCAAAAAATATGGAGGAAGAAATTTAAATCAGGTGTCAAAGAGACACAACCTGTTACTAACATCCATGTTCTAAGCTGTCTGTTACCAAGCTCTAGGCTGAAGCCAGAAAAAGGAGAACAGCAAGGCAGGAGTGGTATAGGGCAGCACAACACTGGCGCAGCTGGTAGGGAGCTGTGTGAAGTTTAGGTTCCAGCATCTCTTCCTCAAGAGAGCTGAGACATCTTGCAATCTGATTGCTAAGACCTGCAAATACTATATTTCATTATACAATAAGGAATAACACTAAAACACAGTTAAGCAGATTATTATATTAAAATGACTGAATTAAAAACAAATGGCTGTCTCAAGCACATCAAGGAAAAATAAGTGCAGACCTCCTATGAAAAGTCTCTTTTTCAGCTGCCGGTCTGTTTGAAAACACCCACTCTCAACAAACTTTCTAAACTCCTAAGGATAACACCAACTTGGCTTAAATAAAGATAGTTTACAGCTGGTTCTCTCATATCTTTTCTAGAAGAGACTTAAAGCAGTAAGGAAATGCTGGAAGAAGCAAGGTCGCATCCAAGTTTAAATAGAGAAACTTCTCAACAATAACAATAGATGAGCTGTTTAAAACGAAATTGAAAGAGAGAGTCGATGTTATTTGAAATCACTATAATACACATTTAAGCTAGAAAATATGTCACATATTTAAAAAGGCAAAAACAAGTTTAAGTGGCTGCCAATGTGGCTAACATGCATAGTAAGGGAGCTATAAAAAGGCAAGAAGGCTTTCAGAAAAATGGAAGTCTTTCCCAGGTGAGAATGGGAAAAAGCACACACTTGGTAAAACAAGTATGTGTTAAGTCGGTAATAGGGGAAAGTGAAAATATTATTTGCCAAACCTATTAAGACCCCGCCCCCCAATTTTCTTTAAACATATATCAGAAGACTTTTGAATTTTAGTGACAAAGGAGTGCAACAAATTCTCAAGGAAAACAGATTGTAAGGAGCTAAATGATTCTTTGCACCTGTTTCCATTGGAGAAGATACAGAATATACGGCATCAAGTCTGAACTGAATCAAATAGGCAAAAGCTCTGGGGCTTATTAACAAGTTAAAAATTGACCAAAAGGTTCTCAAAGGACTGAAACATAAAATTGTTGATTTCCAAATCTCTAAAACTGGCCTCCATGCAAAGCCATCAACCTAAAGTTGATTTTCTTAAAGCAGGGTGGGAATCATGCAGCCCTTTAGATGCTGTTGGACTGTAACTCCCAGTATTCCTCACCAATAGCTGTACTGGCTATGGATGCTGGGACTTGCAGTACAACATATCTAAAAGGTTGCACAATTCTACTTCCATATTGAAGGGACCTATTCATTAACAAGCAAATGAGCTTAACATCTGTACTAAATTTGTGGAAAGGATGATTAAAGATAGTATTTTTCAGTATATAGAAGACAAAAGTCTTGCGGAGGGAGCATCAGCATGGCTTCTGCAAACCAGAATACAATGTAGCCATACTCAAGGAACATATTTGTGCACTGAAATTATGGAATTTATGGTAATAAGATTATGAGGAGCTAAAGAATATAAGAATTAGCTAGGATGGAAACAGTGTAGGGACAGTGTCAGAAGAATGAGGCCATTTCCACATAACAATGTTAGTCACCTCTCCCACAAGGCTCAAGGCAGGGGGCAGCATAGGTAGAACTTAAAAAAAAAGCATAGTTAAAATACATTAAAACATAGGCCATTTAAAATACAAATATACTATAATTAAAATATAATTAAAAGTGCAGTTAAAAATAAAATTAAAAATAGTCTGGCTAGGCCTTCTGGCTAGGCCTGCTGGAAGAGAAATACCTTTTTGAATTCAGTCAGCATATTTTGCTATCGAATCTCTTCTGGCAAATCATTCCACCATCCTCTGGGTGATTGTTGCCAGGCTAGTCCTGTAAGTAAATGGCCCCCAGAAGACCTGAGTATATGGGGCAAATTGTATGAAGATAGTCTGGCAGTGGTCAGTGGACCATGCTTCTGTAGTCCCACTGCCATCTTGCCCCCTCCCCATCGGAATCACAGGACATTAGCTTAACGGGCTAAATCTGTTAAGTGGTTGTGATCGCATGATGCTCCTATCCGTACCTGCCATGTGGAAGGGCAGGAAGTGCAATGGGCACTTCCTTTCCCAGCTCAGCATGGGAAAGAGTCCAGCTGCACTGTGGAAGGCAGGCGCGTTTCACTTGCACTCCTTTTGCCAGGGAGCTGGCTGGATGTGGAGGCAAGTGTTCCTGTCTCTCTTCCTTCCCGGCAAAGGTGCTACTGGGATTGCAACTGGAGGACGATGAGATAAGGTAACATGCAGAAATGGCCTGAAGGATAGCCCTGCTTCTCATCTACCTTTCTGCTACAATCTGATGGAATGGTGGCTACTTGCTTTCAGATAAGAGATGGAAAAACCCAAAGGGGCTTACGTTTCAAAAGAAATGATAGAATGGGCCAACTTCCCATCTCTTTCTGTGTTCTGTGGCTTGAGGAAACAGTTGTTGCTAAGTAACAGTTGAACAGAAGAGTTCTTTTTTTAATTAGGAAAGTCAGTAAAGAGAATTTGGAAGTGTCTCTACAAGTTTAACATAGTTGGAGAAGTATGTTTATTAGCAAATTCTGCAGCCTTGAATTTGTACATCTTAATATGACATACTCCATTCTCCTGGGAAAAGTAGTATCTGCTTATGAAGCTGAAATATACTTACTAACCAAGTAGCACCAAAATTGATTCCAATTATGCTTGAGACTCCAAGGGGTTAGAGATTTATGAGAAAATGATGCCAATTTCCACAATAGCACTCTCATTCAGTAAGCAGGGTTTGTCATTATGTGTTGAAGTTCTAATGGTGTGTAATTGTGCTGTGGGAATGGTCTGTACATTACAATGTGGCAAATCTATGCAGTGTCCACTACAAACATGAATTCTGTTGGTATTCCATGCAATCCATGGAAGTGAATACATTTACCAATCTAGAAGTTTTTGGAGGGATGAGAACTTCATAATAATAACTTGTATATAAAGTCTTATAAAAGAGGATTCTCTTTAAAGAAGGTGTGAGTTAGAGTAAACGAGACTTAATCTGCCCAGTTTGAAAGACAAACAGAAACACACCCAGTGGTTGTGGTGGCAGAAAAGGAGAACTTAGACAAGAGATCAACAGGTAATAAGACAAGAGGTGTAACAGGATAAAGCTCACCATAAAGACATTTGATATAAAGCCAAAGTAATAAGAGATCTTACCACAGCAGTACTTTCCCCATGCAAGATATGTGATTGGATAAAATCCTGTGTAACCATTCTGATGACGTTAATGAAGATGAAAAACTCAGAGAGAATCAGGAAATGAGAGAAGCCAAACTGCGAAAACAAATGCTCACTGAGAAGGTTATCTTGGGTGCTAGTTATTGATATGTCAAATGTCAATAGCAGAGCCGAATGCATAGCTAATGTTACATTTCTTCTTGGGGGTGTGTGTATAAGGGGTCTTAAGTGCAAGATGAAATGCTGTGAGTTCATGTCTTCCGTATCAAGATGGCCATTAAGATGTTTAAACTATTAGCAAATAACAAAAGTAAAAGAAAAGGGTTATACATCAATGAGAATAAAAGCTCAGGCAGCAATGCTCTATAGATTGATGATTGGATTTATACTTCACTTTGCTCCTGGGATGGCATCCAAGGTGGCTTCCAGAAGTTTAAAAATTAAAATTTAAAAGATTAAATTAAATCCTTGTTTAAAAAACTAATAAAAAGAATTAAATAGCAATATATTAAAAACATGATTAAAACCATTAAAACATATTTAAAACTAAGGTACAATTCACAGATGAAAAATAAAATCAATAAAAGAAAAGAAATTCCGCATTTTACAGTCACACCCAGAAGTAAATATTGGGAACAATAACAAAAAAAGACAACAAATACATTAAATGATATAAGGAACTGCTTATTTTCACATGAACATTGATTTCTGAAGCTGACGGGTCTTTTGCAAATGGAGAAACACCTAATGATTCTATTCTCAGGTTTGTTCTCTTTTGAGTACATTGTTTGACATCTTTTTAGTAATATATGCCAGTGTAACACTGCTATACCTCTTTTTTTTGAATATTGTGGAATAATTCATTACCTCCCCCATATAATGATCCCTAGATGCTTTAATTACCCACCTACCTCATGCTTGCCCTTCCACACCCATTTAGGAATTAGTGTATTGCTAGGAACTGTGGAGAAGTGTCTGGCTATAATTGGCATAGATATATGCTCACAAGTATGCCAGTACCTACATCTCTATAGGTATGGGCATATGACTATAGCAGAATAAACAACAATGAAGACATTATCTGGGTTCTCCTGTGAAGTGTGCCTGTACCTAGATGTACAACAATGAAAAGATCCTCCAGGAGGTCTCAGAGGTCCCTACAGTTGGATGTACAATGACAAGAGTATCCTCTGGGAGCTCTTAGGGGTGTATTCCTGTACCTGGATGCACAACAATGAAGGCATCTTCCTGGAGCTTCTAGAGTTATATTCGTTTATCTGGTTACCTAACCAGAAAGGCATCCTTTAGGAGCTTCTGGGAGAAGTATATACCTATAGCTGGATGCATAGAGATGAAGGTGTCCTTTGCAAGCTCCCATCGTACATTCTTATAGCTGGCTGTACAACAATAAAGGCATTCGCTGTCTGGACATCCCAGAAGGTGATGTTATTGTGCATCCAGTGATACACACATAACTGAATTTTTTTCTGCTGCCTCCTGCTCTCCATTGTGGCCACTAAATGACTATGGGGTAGGGCCTCAGGAACAAGGGAGTTTCACAAAAGAAAAGAAGGGAGATGAGGAACAGTTCAGCCTGCACATAACTTTATGCTTCCCCATACAGGGTCTTGGCCATTGTCTGGGTACAATAAAATCCATAGCTGCCTAGCAACAACAGTACGTACATGATGCCAGCATCCAGTTGGTGACATACAGTGACATACCATGAAGACTGGAGGTCTTAGCTTTTCCTTGGCCCTCATTATTTTTATTTGGAGATAGAAGGTAGCATCTGTAACTACCATCAACTGGAATCAGGGCTAGCAGAAGGAAGTAGGCGTCTAAGCTAGCAGATGATAGCTATAGTGAAAGTAGAAAAATGGTTAAGCTTAATTTATCATTGCATTTTAATGCCATGAATGAAGAGAGGGACTTGCGAACTTTTCTGCCTCATCTATCAAAATTATTTGGCTGGCTTTAGATATTTCGTGTCAGTTTAGGACACCACTTATTAAACAATCTTAGGCAGCAACATATCTTGTCCTACCAGCAATTATTATTATTATTATTTCTCTGGAACATGGATATACAATATCTGGACTGAGCGAATGTGGAAACTCCATTGCTTCATACAGATGACCACTGGATACTATTAAGGAGGGGTGTGTTTCCACTGAACTCTGATAACGTGAACACATCATAGCAAGTAAGTGCTGTTGCCAACCAGCAGCAATTTAATGAGTGCATACTGTCTTCTCAATAGCTAGAAAGAAAATATGGAAACATGAAAACTTGCTTTCCTTACGTTTAATGATACCAATAATCTTCCTCACAAAAACTTGTGGTTAGCATTTAGTACGGTAACAATTGTCACCAAGGGAAATCTGGAAAAAAAACCCTGAACTCTCTATCTTAAGAAATCAAGCTCAAGCTCACGAACACTGAAGTTTATAAAAGCTGGCTTCAAAAAGGTATATGGATAACCCATAACATTCTCACAAGTTTTCTGTGTGACTCACATAGTGTCAAAGCTGTTGTTGTTGCTGAACTTCCTTCAAGCTTCTGCCAAATTTTACCACCTTCATTGAACTTCCTTGCAAAGCAGACCATCCCTCTTGCTTGGGGCAGTGGCTGAGTTCCTAAGTGCATGCCTAGCTCTGCACATGCAATTCTGTGTCTCTCACTGCTCAGCAGTTGTCAGGCCTCATGAGGAATCTCTGCTGCTATTGCTTATTGGTAGGAATACAAGGAGAGGGGAAGGGGATTCAGAAAATCAGCTGGCCTCAGCTTGACGAGGTGTATGTGGAAAAATGAGGGTACACTTTCAAATGGAGTACATCGGTCAAAGCAGTCAGATCTTCAGGTCTGAATTTCCTCACTTCTTCCCTTACCTCTGATAAAAAGGAGCAGCAGCAGCATTCTCCCTAGGACTCACAGCTTCCAGGTGTGGGAGATGTTCGGATGGAACGGAAGGTCAAGAGAATAGCCCTCTGTGCCCCATCTAAATAGGGCGATATGTGCATATAAGCTGCAGATATGACCATGCGAGCGTTTAGAAAATATTTCTCCCACCTACTATCTTCCCATCTAAAGATTATGTAGAAATTATGAGTGGGAGTACCTCCTTTCACCATGGTCATCTTCTGCATGAATATGTCTGCAAGACTGTATGAAGTCTGTGTTTGAACAGGTGAGGAGAAAATGCTGTTTATATGTGTGTGAGGGAAAGGTAAAGAAATGTCAGTCTCAGCCTCAACCATGTCACAGCTTATCCACTGCTGCATGTGGTCCTTAGGATTAGAAGTTGCCCAGTTCTCCTTCAAAACAAAGGAATAGTTACATGCTGTCAACTGAAACCAGTGTCCCAGATTGTGGAACACATGGGCACAAAGAAGGCAGATAAAGCTGAATATATACATACATAAGACAGAAACAAACACATTTCTAGTAAAAAAAAAAAGAGTTTTATTATTGGCATGAAAGGTGAAATTCCAAGAGAACATGTAATGCAAATGCTGCCTTCACTCTTACAAATTTCCTTGCAAAGATGTTGGGCTGAATATTATCATTAGGACTGTCAGAACAAAATGTCTAGTAATTAATTCACTAGGTTGCCATGGAGCCTTTATTTAAGGAATCTGCATCTATTCATTTTATCAAGGTGTCACAGTAAGACACAGCCCTACAAAAGAATATAAGGTATATATCTGTATCAGCTGTGCCCACCATGAATACTGAATTGGTACAATTGTCTGTTAATAGAAAACAATATAGAATGAGAGAGAGATTTTTTTCTTTCTTTTTCAGGTGAGTAGCAGTTAAAAGGTGATTTCAGACAGAAGAGGCCAATGAGTATATCACATGGGCCTTTCCTTCCGCACAAGTTATTGCTGCTCCTTTTTGCCTGATAACTACAGTATGTTAAGCCTAAAAGTATTTCAGTGTAAAATACCCTGAATTCCTAGTATGTGTGTGTGTGCAAAATGAAAAGTGAGGGGAAGTTTCTATAGTATATACAATAATTTATGTAATTAGATGTTCTTTACCACATAATCCCACCTAAAAAAAGTCATCAGGCAAATAACCACAGATTGCTTATTAAGATGGCTCTGGATATTTTTTAAAACAAAAAAGGAAAGTCTGCACAAATCATTAACTCATACCAAAACTGGAATGCAAAACTGAAGCAACAAAAGAGAAGAAATAAACCAAACTACCCAATAATATGGGCAATTGAAATATTTAATGCAGTTCATAACTGAAAGTAACTGGGCAGATATTCCCAATTCTTCCCATTATTGCCACATTCCATTCACTTTTCTGAAAGTGAACATAGAATATATTTATATATATATAAACCTATATATATATATATATATATAAGTTTGCCTTGAAAAGGCATGTATTTTAGCTTTTAAGCCAGTACTGTACAGAATTGTGCAACCTAATGTATGAAATATAACACAGGGAACTCAACATGTAGCTATATAAAGCTTATTGTCCCAATCCAGAGGTCCTGCTCTACAGGTGGCAAGGATGTTGCATACATAGAATATAATTTTCACATGAGCAACACCTTGCAGAATCTTGAGAGACAAAGGAAATAAAAGCAGATTCATTGCTTTATTTTCCACATGTAGACACTGACAGAAGATCCTGCCGCATGGGAATCCCATGCAGACTAGCAGAGCAGACCTGTAGATTAGTCTCAGAGTATATAAGGTGATGCAAATGTAGAAATGGCCACACTGGCAATATGGTACAGCTAGCCAGTCAGTCCCCCTAAATTGGCTATCTGCTTCTTAATTCAATGATGTGTCTCCACAGATGCACCACATGTAGTACTAGCTCTTTTGTACACAGGTACCTCTGGATCAAGCCTGATATATTTCATATTTATTTACACACATGTGCATGTGCAGACACACTTTCTGTCGTGATACCTCTGAATATAATTAAACAATAAAGCATTTTCAGATTAGAAAATCATTTATGAACCTATCACCTTCCACTTCTAGAGTTCAATATAATCTAATATTCTCATTATAAACAGTTTATTTACATAGAAATTAAACTGTGGTCCCATAGATACATGATAACCAAGAAAGCCATTTAAAAATTATTTACACTTGGGAATGAATTTGACCTTCAGTATAATCGATTATACAAAGACCAGGGTGGGGTGGGTGGCCTGGGGGAAAAGAACAGTAGGTGGATATATTTATTCATATTCTTCAAGCTGTAGTTTTTTGTGCATGTTCCAAATTTCTTCTTTTGAGTCACTGACTGCCTCTATTTGCCTTGTATTGCTGCTGCTTCATTTAGTGTTCTGAGAAGACTGGCTGACTTTATTTTTGGGCACAGGAAGAAAAGATTTCACTCTTGAAACACCACTCTTCAAAGACTCAGTTTTTGATTTACTGTTGCTGCATTCCATAGTTTGACTGCTGCTGAGAAGATGGTTCCCAGGATTCCCATCCTGTTAAGACAGTAACATTTTACAGCATAAATGCATTTATTTCTGACAGAAACAAGAAGCAAAACTGTGTGATCCAGAGCCCTGGGCTCACACAAACCTTCTGTTGCCAGCTGTAACAGATGTGTTGAGTGAAATGGAAATTTTAGATTGACTCTACCAGATAATGGGAAGCCCTGTGTTACACTCTGCTGTCTCTGGATTTCAAAATTTGCCTCATCCTAAGCATGCTTGTTGTGCCATAAATCACAATGTCTTCAATGTGACCAGAGCCTGACAGGTTATTTTAGAAGGTAATTTGTTCCCATGGCTTACTATACTGTTTGAAAAGGAATTCATTCTCAGTGCTCATTACAATGTTTAGAAAGTAACTCATTGTTACTTCTTGTAGATTCACAAACTGGTTGTCATCCATTCTCCAGAATGAAGTCCCACAGTCCATTGCTGTGTCAGGCACAATACTTCAGGGTATGTGACGTAGCCAAGATAGCTGAGTTGCATCTTCTGTAAGACTGACTGGCAACTGGAACCCAAACATGACCGCTTTGAGTCATGGCACTATATTATTATCTTTATAACTGTACACCTCTATTAGCTGTAGTGACACAAGAAAAATAGTCTACTAGAGGTCCTCTGAAATCTATTTAACATCCAAAACTTTTACTAAGGTAGGAGTAAGGTTAGTGTGTGTAATTCAGAGTTAACAGAAATTTCAGAGTTGGTGTTATTAGAAGTACAATGTTACATATACAGGGCTCAGTAATGTAGTTGAACAATTATTATCATTGTTATCATCAAAATCATTGTGCCTTTCTTCCAAAATTGGGACCCAAGTCCACTAACAATTTTAAAAACAAAGCAGTTAAAAACAATATATAATAATGTAACTTTAAAATCCAATTAAACTGTCAACAGTATTAAAATGATTTAAAACTAGACTTCTGAATTTAGACAAATTAAAGCATCTACCGAAAAAAAGTTTGATGAGATTACAGAACAAGTTTTGCGAAAACTGGATGATTGCTTATATAAAGATGAGGAGTTAAAAATGCAACAGATGGTTGATGTGACATGTTGGCAGCTTCAGGGAAAAGCAGACACAACACAAGCTTTGAAAGACCTGACTTGCAATCTGGAAATTATGGCTACACCAATTGAACCAAAGAGAGTCAACATAGTTGATTCTGGAAAAATGAAGAACACTAGTGATGTCACAACCCAGTTTACAATGTTAATATTGAATGGCAACTCGGACTGTGGGATTTCATTCTGAAGAATGTGTGACAATGGTTTGTGTATCTACAAGAAGCTTTGCTTGGACGAGAGAAAAACAATATACTGATGGATTTACTAACGGATGGATTCTCCTTTGTTACTTTCAGCTGTGTTCAACATGAAGAATTGGCTTCTACATATAAAAATAAAAGACACAGACTATGTATGATTCCTTGATAAGGGTCATAGGAATATTCAAATATGAACAAGTTCTTGAAAAAAATAGAAAGAACTAGGGGAAGATGGTGTTTGTTGAGGAAGATGGCTTATGATCTATGGTCCATGAAATTGGTTTATAATTATAAATTGCTAAAGGAAATTTATAAAGGGACTGAAGATATTTGATTATAAACATTGCTTCATTACAAGCTACTTCCAGTGGGAAAATGAGTTCTATGAGCAAAGAGATGGGGTAGCCATGGGAAACCCACTCAGCCCAGTGATAACAAATTCTGATATGGAACACTTTGAAAGGCAAGCCCTGGAAATAGCACCAAAAAAGCCCACTACATGGTTCTGTTATGTGGATGACACCTTCATCATTTGGAGCCATGGTGGTGAACAGCTGACCCTGTTTCTGGATCATCTAAACAACATCTACTCGAATATCCAATTCACCATGGAGAAACAAAATGAGGGGAAACTACCATTTCTGGATGTCCTAGTCACCCGCAAACCCAACCATCGATTGGGCCACACGGTGTACAGAAAACCTACACACACGGACAGATATCTACACAAAGACTCCAACGACCACCCAGGACAAAAAGGAGCACAATAAAAACTCTGGTAGACCATGCAAAAAAAATTTGTGAACCTCACCTCTTGAATGAGGAACTGAATCATTTAAACTGGGCTCTACAGGCTAATGGGTACGCCAGCTGAGATATCAGAAGGGCCTCAAGACCCCGAAAAAATCAAAGCAGTAAAGATAAACAGCCACCTGAAGGGAATGTGTTTTTACCATATATCAAAGGAGTCATTGACCTAATAGGGAAACTCATGAAGAAACATAACCTTCGAACAATTTACAGACCAGCCAGGAAAATTCAGCAAATGCTTCGCTCAGCAAAGGACAAGAGAGATCCCCTAACTTCTGCAGGAGTTTACCACATACTGTGCAGCTGTGGTCAGGTCTACATAGGGACCACAAAACACAGCATCCAAACACGAATCAAAGAACATGAAAGATACTGCAGGCTGATCCAGTCAGAAAAGTCAGCAGTAGCAGAACACACTATAAACCAAACCCGGACACAGAATGTTATTTGAAAGCACAGAAATTCTGGACCATTCTAACAACTACCAGGTCAGGCTACACAGATAGGCCATTGAAATCCATAAACACTTGGATAATTTTAACAGGAAAGAGGAGACTCAGAAGGTCAACAAACTGACGAGCCCTAACGAGCCCCACTTGGGCTCAGGAAGTCTCCCTCCAGGAACAAGTACAATACACACAATCAGACTGGCATATATATTCTCCACTCCACTTCCAATTCACCATTCCTCTGAAGATGCCAGCCACAGATGCAGGCAAAACCTCAAGAGAAAATACAACCAAAACACGGTCTCAAAGCCCGAAAAACCCACAAGAACCAAGAGTATCCATCCATTAGTAAATTCATCAGTATATTGTTTTTCTCTTGTCCAAGCAAAGCTTCTTGTAGATTCACAAAAGATAGTTTCCCCCCTCTTCCCCCTTAGTAAAGATTTAATTTTAAATGTGATATTTCCATTATTGCAGGAAGAGTGATAGGAAAGTGGAACATGGTTTTATGTTGTTTGTTGCTTTTAGTACTTACTATATAGAGACTGTTTATTTTAAGAATCATTAATTTTAATAGAATAAGCAGTGGATATTAATGATTAAAACTGCTAAGTAATGATTAAGTTTCTTTTTAAAAATGATATCTGATAAGCAAGTTAGAATTGTTGTTAATAACCTACTTGGAATTATTATTAACCAATTTTGTACGTTTAGATCTACTATGAAAATAAATAATTGGCAACAAGTATTTGCTCTAATTTTATTTTAGGATCTAATGTTTAGTTGTTACTGTTGTATTAACTATTTGCTGTTGGTAGCAGGGATGGGAAACAAGTTTTAGTTATCTGTAGTTATGTTGTAGTGTAGTTTAATATTTATTAGTTTTCAAGTTTTTTTCTTTTTTTAATATTGTATTGTGTAGTTTAGTTTTATAGTTTGTGATTTTTTTGGTAGTGTTATTGTGTGTTTTTTAAATTGTTTTTCTTTCTCTCTTTTTATTCAAAAAATAAATAAATAAAAACCAGTCAGGTTTGCCCTGTATTTTTGGATGAAAAGAGAAAACCTAAACTGCATGCATGTATTTCTACACTAACTGGATTTAAACTGACTTCCACAGCTGGAAGTTTCACAATGAAGAAGATATTGGCTGAGATGTTGGAGGGCTCTTCTGGTCTGACCTCCTATCCAGTCCTGCTTTACCAAGTAGCAACCATTTTGACCAACAGGGGTTGAGTAGACTGGTACTCCCCTGCCCTCTGGTGCAACAATCAGAAGCAGGATCCCTGTCACAATTCCTCCTTGCGCTGGAGATTGCTGGCAGGAAGGGGTGGAACCATCAGTATGCTGCGCCCCAGTTGATAGGAGAACAGATTTCTGTTGCTTGTAGTGGCTGCTACCTGGTAAAGCAAGGTTGATGGACTTTTATGATCATGGCAATAGTGTCAAGATCGAAAACGGTTACGGATGCGTCACTCTAGGCTATGCACCCATAACTGCAATAGTGAATTCCAGCGAATATCTCTATAGCTGTGTTTGAATGTGTGTCTTGTCTTTCTTTTTCCATCTTACATTTACAGAAAATACACTGAGGAGCAAGTGGAAGAGCCCCAGGCATAACTGATCACAGCCATCTGCTTTCTGCATTTTTGACTCCTACAGAGCTAGCCTGCTGCTTCCTAATTGGGATACAAAAACCTGTTAATACATTCATGACCTTCACCAAGGAGACTGAAAGTTGCTAAATACTGGCAGGACTTCCCCACAATGCAACACAATCCTGGACAAAGCAAAAACAAGTGTCTTCTCTTAAAAAATAAGTAATGTTTATACTAAAGGTGTTAGAGAAGGCAAGAGACTGATCAGATTTCCCATGTAACTTGTATCACTCTTGTTCTTATTTTACAATTAATTTTTAGTGGGCAGTGGACTCCTAATTCAAGGATCTGTCAGATCTAGGAGTCAGGATTAGGCACAAGCGTCTTCTGCTGGTATCCTCTGAGACATCTACCAACAGAGTGAATTGCTCATCTGGTTAAACTCTGCTGGCAGAAGAGCCAGAAAGGTTGGGGAAGGAGTCAATTTACAGCAGATGCAGGTCCCCTCCATTGAAGGCACACAGCCATGAAGCTGGTACAAAGTTAAGTGGCAGTCCTGAATTTCTAGCATCCCTAGGCTGATATTAGGCTCTAAATCAGTAAGAGGCTCTACCAAAATATCAAGCATTTATTGCCAAGACTTATATAGTTTCACAAACCACATTATAGGGAGATGATAAACAAATTAAAAAAAGAAGAAGGAAACATTCAATACACCCTGTTTATCCTGTACACTACTGTTCTGTGGTGTATATAAGAAGTACTTGTAGGCATGATATGGCAAAAACTGAAATTTAATTATTGCACATTTTTTCTACTAAATACATAGGCAATATAGTTGCCAGTTCCTCCCAAACAGTTTATGAAGAGAGAAATAAAAAATGCGTAATTTTTTTATTTAATTGTAGTACACAACTCCACTACAGCAAGATTGAATTTTTCCATGTCTATTGTTTTTGACTTTTCATATTTTTGGTAGTCTCAGCAGTGACTGAGTGAATAAATAAATAAGCAGTGACCATACCCACACAAATTTAGATAAAACTTTGGCACAGCTAAGGGAGATTTAACCTTCCTGTGCCATTTTCCTGATACAAATTTTCTTAGGGACCATAGCTCAGAAGGAGAGAACAGAAGGTCTTAGATTCAACCCTTGAAATCTCATTGAAAAAGGTGGGGAAAACCTCTGGGAGTCCCTGACAGTCATAGCATGGAATACTAGGCTAGATGGGCAAACAGTATAATATGGTGATGCATGTCTTTTTCACATCCCATCTGGAGCATAGTTTGATATGGTTTTGAAACTTGTTTGGAAAAGTCAACTGATCCAAAATGTATCTATCCATGTCCTCTACAGGATGAACAGCTTCACTGAGTACTGGTCTATTTTGGGGGACAATTTGAAGTGCTGATTATACAACTTGAGTCCATGCTATCTGAAGGCATACGAGCTTCTTCAGGGATCCATTCACATTATGGAATTATAGTGCTACTATTCCACTTTAACTGCCCTGGTTCTGTACTATAGAATCTTGGGATTTGTAGTTTTGGGAGGTGTTGGAGCACTCTGGCTGATAATTGTAAATGTCCCTCCCTAAGCTGACCATCCCCGGATTCCACAGGAAGGAACCACAGCAGTTAAAATAGAATAAGAGTCTTATAATTCTGTAATATGAATCAGCCTTTGAGATCTTCAGGGGAGATAATTCCTATAGTCCCCTCCCCCTCAGAGGCATGTTTGGTAGGGATGAAAGATGGCTGTTTGACTTTATGCCGAGGGAGGCTAGCCCTGGAATCCTTTCATATTACACAGTTATAGTACTATATGCCACTTTAACTACTGTGGCAACAGCACATGGAATATTGGGATTTGCAGTTTAGGGAGCGGTCTAGAATTCTCAGCCAGAGAATTCTACCACCTCATCAAACTGCAAAGCCCAGCGTTCAAAAGGTTGTAGCCAAGGCAGTTAAAGTGGAATACAGCGCTCTAATGGCATAGTGTGGAAAGATCCTGGTTGTCTTTTCACTGTCAGGAAGGCTGCCAGGAGCTCCCTTTTCTACCCAACAGGTGAGAAAAGGTATAGGAGTCGCGTCCTGTTTTCCACCTGGCAATGCTAGCTGGCAAAGACCCTTTTATTCAGGCAGGCTTTTGGTAACTGACCAGTTATGATGAACTTGTGCATGTGTATAGTGTACTTCTGTACTGGGTTTTATTTAACTGCATTGTAATCTTTGAATTTTTTTGGTGGTTTAATTTTTTAAAATCCAATCATACTGCAAGCTGCTTGGAGTTCTATTTTTGAAAGAAATGCAGGGTATAATTCAAAGAAATAAGTAAATCAGCCAGCCACTCGCTTCCAGCATTTCTAAATCCTTTCCCTCTTTGCCAGAAGATTCTCTTTACTTTTTATGGGGAACACAGTGCTCATGTTGATGCGGTCTTTGTAGCAATTTCCAGCTGCTCTGCTTATCTGTTTGTAGACTTCCCACTTTCTTGATTCACATGTGTATCAGGCAAGAGTCTCAGGGAGCGACAAAAAGGCTTTTCAGCAACTTAGCAGTTCTAATTGCCGCCTCTAACAAGACCTCCTCCTCAGTTCTATTTTAATCCCTCACTTCCTCAGTGTTTTCTAGTTTCCATGGAAACTGCAGCCATCTGGAGGGTTCACTATATCTGGGCACGCTCATGAATGGTCGAAGCCAAATCCTCTCATCATGGTGTTGAGGTCTTTGAGTTTCTCAATCATTTTTCTCCACAGTTTTCCCTCTGCGTGGACTCTTCCTCCTATTTCCCCATCACAAATCTATTGTTATGTGCCTTCCAGTTGTTTCTGACTTATGTTGACTCTAAGGCGACCCTGTTGTGGGGTATTTCTGGTCCAGATTTGTTCAGAGGTTGTTTGCCTTTGTTCTCCTCTGAAGCTCAGAAAATGCAACTTGCCCAAATTCACCCCGTGGGTTTCCATGGCTGAGCGGGCATTTGAACCTTGCCTCCCAAAGCACAGTCAAGTGTTCAGACACAAGTGTTCATCACACTGTGCTTTGGAAATATTCTAAGACACAATGGTCATCTCAGGTGCTTTCACTCACTAGAAGCAGTTTATCTTATTGTTATATCATTTACCAGCAAGTCATTATGAGGCTTATGATAACAAGGACACGGAAAACTTTGTGATAATTGTTCTGCTCTTGTAATGTCTGTTATATGTCTGTTATATGTGGGACTGCCTTTAAAAATAGTTTGGAAATGGCCATGGTCTCAGAATAGTCTTTTTGGCGGTGGCAGTCTCCTTACAGAGCAGCCTTCCAACAGTGGCCAATGGCATAACATGACCTTTCACTGACATTTTTTTTTAAAAGCCTGGTTCTGTTTGAAATTACTTTTTTTTTATATTGTATTTTTATCTTTTTCCTAAATATCCTTTTTTTAATATTTATTTTGATGTAAAAGAAGAGTTTACGCATATATCTTATCACATCATTTCATATCACATCACCTCTTCATTTCTTAACCACAAAAACAAATTGCATCAGAAGCAAGTCACATCTCAAAAAAACCCCCCAATCACATAGCTATCTAAAAAGAAATACTTAAAGAGAGACTCCGCCCCACGGAGTGGATACAGTTTTGTTGTTGTTGTTATTACTTCAATCCCCTCCTCTATAGGATGGGTAAAGCTTATACATGACAGACATAGCATACATAATATTTCGAGTTTTGACCTACAAAATCTTCTGCTACATCTTCTGTTTAGAATCACATGTGACACTACAAATTTCTCCACTCAAAATAAAAAAAAACCTTCATTTTTGTGGATTATATCATACTGTCACACTTTTTGGTTCACAGGATTTTATACTTCTGTTATAATTTTTTAATTACTCCTCTGCTACTTTGATGCTCTAAGATATGTCTTAAGATAGTCTTGTAATGGCTGCCATGTCCTCAAGCGTTGGTCATCAGATCTATTATCTAACATATATGTTAACCTATCCATTTCTGCAACTTCTAGTAATTTATCCCACCATTCGTCTTCTGTTGGGATCGTATTGCTTTTCCAGTGCCTAGAATTCTGGCTGATGTCACCATATACCATATAAGTCTTCCTAACCTTCCTTCCTGACTTCTGTCCAAATTGTGGATACTGAGTACAAAAAATTCAGGTTTTAACTCAATCCTAGTATCTAACATCTTTTGCATTTTTGATTGGATCATATACCAAAACTTCTTTGCTTGGTTGCATCCCCATCACTGGTGTATATAAGATCCCATTTCCTCATCACATTTCCAACACAAATTCTTGCCATTTTTAAACGTATTAGCAATTCTCATTAGTGAGAGGTGCTACCTAAACAACATTTTCAACACATTTTCTTGCAGAGTATATGATCTAGTATATTTTCTATAGTTTTTCCATATTTTCTCCCATTCATCCAACTTAACTGCACATCCAAAATCTTTAGACCATTTTATCATACAATCTTTGACAGATTCATCTGTGAGCTCATATCTCAGCAACAGGTTATACAATCTAGACAGCAAATGTTTATCACCTTTCAGTAGCAATTTCTCAAACTCTTTCATTTCTAATTCTATACCTCCTATATTTAGATCTTCCGACCTTTTTTCTAAATATCCTGTAGGCACCAGATTCCATCTGATCTTGGAAGCTAAGCAGAGTCAGCCTTGGCTAGTACTTGGATAGGAGACCACTAGCAAATACCAGGTGTTTGTAGTCTATAATTCAGTGGAAGGAACTGGATTATTCCTTGGTTAAAAAAGTCCTATGAAATTCATGGGATCGCAATAAGTCAACAGGCTATTTGGAAGCTGCCTCAAGTCCTGCTCTGGGAGAAAGGCAGCATACAAATATAATAAATAAATAATAAAAAATAAAAAATATTTGAAGACACACACACATACACACATTTTTATCTTTTATCTGTTTCATTGTTTGTACTGTATTTTAATGGCATGTTTGTTTGCAAGCCACCCAGAAGATTTCTTTTATGAAACAACCTAACAATTAGAATAAGTTGGTAGTTGTAGGAAAAAAGTATTTTTACCCTCTGTCTGGAATAGATCAGAGGTAGGGCTCAACACTCTACCAAAAATCAGACTTTTGCTACCCATCATAGCTTTAATGCCTCATAATTCCAATGGCACCACACAGTCCCCTGTCTGGCTCTGACACAATGAGAATTACTTCATTGAAGGTGTCTGATGCTATCGCCTGAATGGAAGGAAGATTCTACTGGGATTTCCCTCTTAGACGCAGCCTGGGCAAACTATCTCAACTGAGCTGTTTCTTTGCTCCTGCACAGTTATCAGATGTTTATCTGTCAAAAACTCTGTGCCTCATGCATGGTATCTCAGTGTCAATTCCTCACCTAAATTTTCTAACGTACAGTGTGGTGACCATTTTTTGGATAAAACTCTAAGGCTTTTCATCTATACCACTTCTCTTTCTTTGCTACAGTAGTATGAAACACTAAATTGGAAATAGGACATTCGCAAATCTGCTTGCTAAAAGGCATTCTTGCTTGCTGCTTAAGAAATTCCATCTGCAGGGCTCATCTTGTAGCTTTTCTCTGTACTTCACAAGCAAGAGATTTCAAAATTCACAGCACCACTGGAAATCTTCTATAAGTTATAAATAATCATAGTAAATTGTAAAATTGTAAAAGTTCTTTCATGTACTCTGTCAAAATTGCCAGAGAAGCCAGCAAAAAATAAATATTCCTGGGAAAATGCAAGAGTGAGGCCATTTTTTTTTTATACTACTCCATTTTCAAACAAAATGGATCTCTTAACGTTTGTTTTCTGACTGAAATCTTGTAAGAATGTGCCACAACTATTGATTGTCCATAGGACAATTTCTTTTCATCTCTCTCTCTCTCTCTCTCCTCTCACCCCTGCCAATACTTTATTTATGCTCTATTTTTCTTAGTCCTATCTCATTTGTCTTCCTAGGCAATCTCTGTCCCTGCTAGTCTTCCACCTCTTTGATCCATGTCATGCCTCTCTATGATGTTCTCTTTCTTGCTGAAGTATGCACTATTTGTGGAAAGATTTCAATGCCTCAAAGTCAAAACAACAGAAAAAGCCCCAACAATCATGCAGCGATCACACTTGGTGTGTTCAGAACTGCCTTTTCTGTTTCCAAATTAATAAGCAGCTCTAAATTGATTATCTGAACACATGTAGACATCATTCTGTTACACGCACTGTAGCTTGTCACATACCTGCTGTGATGCTGATGTATTTGCATTGACAATGTTGGCTGAAAACACAGGATCTTTCTGAGAAGTACTGATCATTTTCATCAGATCATCCTTTGAATCAACTATCTGCATAAGATTTGGTGGGGAAGGAATATAGGGATAGATCAGTTCCATAAGTACCAAAAATTTAAAGCAGAAATGATTCCTTAGGCCTAATTTTCCCACTCACAATGGGCTGATTCAGATGACAGAAGCAGCACTAATGAATAAAAAGGAAATCCCATTAACCATTTATCTGCATTTTTGTGAACTCCCAAATGGATTATATTAACTCTTAAGAACCGAACTATTAAACAACAATAACACTTCCATCATAATCCAATGATTCAAACATACCACTTTTAATATGCTTTAGTAATCCTCTTAAACAGCTGTAATCTACACTGTATACTTGCGAAAAAGGTTTGCTGTGCTGAAATGCATTTCCAACAGTCTATACAGTATGGCTCCCCTTGAGAAGGCTAACTGAAACAGCCTGGCAGTTCTGTGCCACAGGCCTGAAAGTCATACACAGGACAGCAAAGAGACTTTTGTGGCAGTGGCACAGAATGTGCCCATGGGATCATGGCCTTCTCTCTGCCTCATGAGCTAAATATATGATACAGTTATTAAACAGAGAAGACACCATGCAAAGTGTGTTTCTAGAAATCCCAGTTCTCCCACTGCAATATGGAATCAGGGGCCAAATCTCATATAAGGCTCTTGTCATTATCATCACCACCACCCTCTAAGTCAGGAGTGGTCAACTGTGGGAAGCTGAGGAGTGCTTTAGTTTCCAGGTGATCTTGGAAGACTGAGCCTCCTATCTTCTGCAGAAAACCCTTACAATTTTTTTTTGGCCACCAAATGCCCCAAGCAAAATTTAGGGAGTACAGGGGGCATTTTCATTATGTTTTTGGATCTCCAGTGGGCCAATTTAAGCCCAGGAAGAGACCTTTCTTAGCTACAGGAAGTGACTGGAAGTCATTTCTAGTTCTTGTTTTAGCAAGTTGGTTCAAAGTTGGCCTGTGGAAGGGAAATGCGGGTGAAAATGTTTCCCAGGCAGGGCATTGTGGGGCATTTTAGGGCAAAAAAATGATTTCCCTCCCATTTTTTGACCCCTGGGTACTCTAAGAAGCATACAAATGCCCCTGGGGACAGCATGCATGGCCAGGCTACACTTTGCCCATTCTTGCTGTAAGTGCATGGTGCTTGAGAGAGTGACCAATGAACAATCAGGAATATCCTATATACCCTAAATGTCTCTTGCTTATTCAACAGATTAGAGACTGGAACACTGCTGAAAAACTTGACCCTTTGTTGTCTTTAGGACCCCATCATACAAGAGAGTGCATCCAAACAGTTATAAAAATGTAGGATGCATCTTATCTATTGAGTTCAGCTTACCAATGTCTGTTACCCTTGTGTTGAATAATAAAATTGGGCCTTGTCTTCCTTTAGATAATTTAAAATTTTAAAATAAATAAAAAAAAGAATGGACCACATAATGAAGCATGGGTTCTGGTTATAATCGAAAAGGACTGAAAGGGTGGATTGTCCATAACCAAATTCTTGAAAAGTAGGGGATGCTGGTATAAAAATTCGCAATGGAGGCAATACAAGGAAAAAAAGAGGGGGAAAGGGTAACAATGGGACACTATACTGTCAATTCTGTTATATGTTATTAGATTTAATTTTGGTAAGTGATGGGATCTAAGGTACTATGTTGAGGAATTTAAGGTAAAGGTAGAGATATCTTGGAAATCTTGAAGACTAAGTTAAAGAAAAAGTGGCAACATCATGTAGATTGTTCGAAACAGAGCTTTAAGAAAGAGAGCTTCATTTGAGGCATGATGAGAAAAGGAGGAACCATTTAAGAAAAAAAGCAGGTGAACTTGTAGCACTAGAGAAGCAAGAAGTCACAAGCAGGATATAAGCAGAGACAGATAAGAGGCTGCAAGGCCACACAGACCTCTGGAAGTAAGTATGAGGAATTTCTGCTAGAGCCCAGCCAAGAAATCAGTGCAGATGACATGCAGCTTGATCAGTAAGAGAATCACTAATTTTTTAGACTATAATTCCTAGAATCTCCCAGCAGTTTGGCCAAAGGCCATTCTGCCTGAAAGATTCTGGGAGTTGTAGTTCATTAGCTCTGAAAAGAGCTGACTTATTATGGCAGAGTTCAAGACAGAGGGCATAGGGCTAATGATGCAAAAGAGAGTACAGGAATGCAATGATGCAAGTGGGAGATGAGTAGAATACAGATACACATTTCTGCTGGCAGGTCATAAAGGAACAGCTATATTTTCACAATCTTATTTAGAGGAAATAACATGACATCATGACAGACTGAATATTGATTTGATGGCAGTCTGAAAGAGGCTGGGTGGCCATTTCTTGGGAATGCTTTTGAGTGTGTGTTCCTGCATGGGAAGGGGTTGGACTTGATGACTGTTGTGGTCTCTTCCAACTCTATGATTCTATGATTAAGGTGATGGAGAATCAAAGATGTGCCTAATCAACAAATTAGGCAGTGAGGTTGTCAACAGATATGGAGATTATGTGAGGGGAATATAGGCTGAGATGATCAATGAAAAAATTGATTTTGGATGTACCGACCTGAAAAGATGCTGGACCATATAAGCACAAATATCAGCTACAGGGTTGGAAATTCAGGTTTGGCTCTCACTGATAGTCACTGATAGTCTCACTGAAAGTCATGATAGCACCATCTATGTATCAGTGAGAGCCAGGCCTGAAATGAATTACCAGAATTGATAATGGTAGCTATATCATAAAGGGACACAATGCAAAGGAAGAATATAGAAGATAAAATTCTCCTTCTGGCAAGTCAAATGAAAAATAAGTCAGACAGCTCAGGATAGAATCAAGGAAACCAGGGATGAAGGGAATCAACCAAGAGGGATTGATCAACTGTACTGAGAGATAGGTGCAAGATCATGGAGGCTAAGAAATCTGTATTTGGATGTTTTTATGAGCAATTCTGGTGAGGGTAGTTTCAGTGGAGACCAGAAGGCAGAATCAAGGCCGCAGGGAATCAAAAGCAGAGATGGAAGAGAAACTGAGAAAGTGAAAGTAAGCAGTACACTCCAGGAATTTGGAGACAAAGGGCAGAAGCATAACATGATAGCATTTGGGTGGATGGGTCAAGTGATGTTTTCTTGAAAAGGAGAGAAAAGGGAGATGTATTGGGATGCAACAGGGAAGAAGCAAGTAATGAAAAAAGAGCAGATTAGATTGTGAAAACGAGTTCCCAGCAGTTTACCTTGCTTATGTCAGATTCTGATTTGCTTAAACAAATACTCTGTAGCTCCTGCACAAGGTCCACTTCATCATCAGAACCAAGGGATAGCGTCTGCTCCAGGTTTAACACACTTAGTGGATTCTCTTCTGTATTTCTTAGAAAGCAAAATAGAGCAAATATGGATTTATCCAACAAGTGCAGAATTAAAAGAGGATAGTCTATAAGATGGAGCCTTGAAAAATGTCATTTCTTTCTTGCAGTTTAACGGAGGTAACACCCGTGGAAGCAGGGAAGGCTAATTAAACCACTAAGACAATTAATATTCAATGCCTATCTATTCTGAGTTGAGCTCAAACTTCTCAGTTTTATGGCCTCGATTTCCCACAACAAGTTTCTGCAAGTGAGTTCACACACACAACATCAATTGATGGCATTATTAGACAGCAAAAACTTCAGATAGACTTGGCATCTCACTCATCATCAACTCAAACACAATATAGGATCTGGCTTTGCATGTGGTCACAGTAACATAATGTGAACATTACTATGCCCCTGTCTTCTAATTTCATACGGAGTTCTGGTGAAACAGACCAGGTTACCACATAGCTGGGAGACTGGGTACCATTTAGTGATGTGATTAGAAGCCAACAAGCAACCAATTTTCTGAAATATCCCAGAAAAGGGACCAAAAGTAAGCTGTGTGAGAATATGAGCTAGTTTATGATACAATTTGGGCAGAGGAAGTATATTTTGTTTCCTATTGCAGGACACAGAGAAAGGGATTTTGGAAGCAACTTTGGTAAAAACACAATGCAATTATTTAATTTTATTCTTGGCTAAGGTCTTCAGTCCTGCTCTGACTCTGTGGCTTACTTTTTTGTTAGAGAAGCCATTCTGTTGCCATTATCCTGTAATATGTTCTTTGCTGTGAGACCTGCAAAAGAGAAAAGATAGAATCATAGAACTGGAAGAGACCACAAGGGCCAGTAAGTTCCTGCCATGCAGGAATGGTATTTATTATTTAATTTATTTATATTATTTCATTTGTATGCTGCCCTTCTCCCATAGTGGGACCCAAGGTTGCTTCCAGAAACAGTCAAATAAAACCATTCACAATAACATTTTAAAACAATTGAAACTATCACATTAAAAACAGTATAAAATCATTTCAAAAACCTACAGAAATTATAAAAAAAAAGATCCCAATAAGCAGCTTTCCTGATAACATATTAAAAGCCTGCTTAAACAAAAACATCTATGCCTGGTAAGCTCTGGCACACATACAGCCAGCTGAAGCATCACTGATGCCTATGAATTAAAGTGCACGTTTTAAAGAAATTGTATAAATACCCCTAGAACATCAAGAAAAGTTGCAATCCAACAGTGTTTTCTTGATTGTGCATGCAGCTGGCAAAACTATCAGAAATAAAAGGTCTTTGCCCTTTCATTAAATAACTAGATATTGCCACTAAATTGATTTTTCTGACTCTTTCTATAATTCCTTCAAGGTCTGTCTGCATCACTTGTTACCTTCTATGTTTTCCTCTTTTTTGCTCCAGGACTGGGATGACGAATGGCCTGACTTCTTACGAGGACTTGTGCTCACTTTTCTCCAAGCAATGCTTTCCCCTCTTTTCCTGGGGCAATTCTTGTAGGTTGATACCATGGACAGGGGAAAGTTTCCTCCTTTAAAATCAGCAATGTACTGATCCAATTCTGAAACAGTGAAAACAAAATAAATTGTGGTAATAATCCATTACTGAAATGCTAGAATCTGATGCTAAAATACCCTTCTCTAAAAGAGTATTCTCCAATTTATTAATCTAATTCAGAACTGTAAGCATTGCTATGGTCCCAGGGATTAATGGAAAGGCTGTAAAAAGAAATGTGAGAGGAGTGCTAGATTGCCACAACAACAATCAAGCATCCCAAATGTTAATATGAACTAACTGTGCTTTCACATAGAAACACACAGACAGGCAGAAATAGGAGGCAAAGAAAGATAGCAATGCAGAATGGCAGAAGGGAGAAAGAGAGAGAAAGATTCAGGAAAAAACGCATATTCAGACAAGAAGCCAATGTGCCTCCTGGTGGTCAGAAAGCAGAATGTCCATTGTCAGAACTAAGCCACCTATAGCAAATATTTGATCTGAACAAAAACAGGGGAAAAGAAAAATCTGATAGTTTCCAAAAATAAAAATAGTGAGAATAAAAGAAAATCAGTAAGATCCATATGACTGGTCATACTAGTCTAGTGTCATGGAATGAGTTCAACAGAAAAGTGGTTCCTCACAAGTTAACATCTGAATGATTGCCATATTGTGGTCAAGAATCACCCTTTCACTGGTACCGCTTTTTTGTGTTTGTTTCTACTCATCAGTGATATGTGGTTCACTCAAGACTATTTTGATTGTTCTAAAAACCTGGGTCGTGAAATTATGGTCTAATCTGGGTGAGGGTTCAATGTATTCCAGGGCTGCTGGGTTATAGGCCCTTTCCGCACGTGGGAAAGGAACTGCGCAAAAACGAGACTCACTGGATTTCTTCAGTGTCCAGGCGAGTCTGTTGGGACAAGCAGTGCGACCTCGTCGCTCCGCACTGCTCCGGCGTCCAAAATGGCGGCTTCCAGTTGGTGGAGGCTCTCCACCAACCGGAGAAAATCACCAGCCTAAAGCCCGCCCCCAGCAGATCTGCAGGCGCGCACTAGTGCGCGCCTGCAAATCTGCACCGGAGCACAGCGATGGAGCAACACGGAGTTGCACACTTCATGCTTTTTAAAAACCTCTTAAAAGAGGTTTTTAAAAAGCACGCTGCGCGACCAGTTCCGGTCGCTCCGAACCGGACTGAGGTGCAGAAGACCTGCGTTGGAGGTCGCTCTGTACCGTTTTAATAGCCTGGTGAGGAAAGGGCCATAATCTTTCTTTTAGCTCCACAGCTTAGCTCTAGAGAGACTGATCCATTTACTGTGTCTCACCTGCTCTGGGAAGAGGACATCCATGCAGTACAGCTTTATTTAGGAGAATGCTGAGTGCAGCTTTTACCACAGCCTGTTGCCCTTGGTTTGGACTTTTCTTGACTGCCGACTGTCCCAGTGTAGGTGGTCTTTTTAGGGAAGCTCTGGAGAGAATTGCTTCTTGAACTTGTGGAGCAATGACAGTGTTCCACAATTTGGACATCCACCTTGGAAGACAAAACATAGGGGAGAGAAATGGCAGCAAGACATTATTAAAGTGGTCAGACATACTTGACACACTGGAAGTAACTTTCAGCCTTTGGAAGTAATCATGCAACACTCATTAAGCAAGTTTTTCTCTCTTGATACAAAGACTGGAAAGGCTGTAGTTCAAGTGTCATTATCAAACACTTCTTTACCCGAGAGTCTCATTCCCAGCAGGATCAGTAATGCCAAAGTGTGAAGTGTCATCTAGAACTACTGCAGAGAAGATCTTTCTGGTCAAGAGGTTATAGATAGCAGTGCTACAGTGGCAACAACACTAACTTCACTTTTGGCACACAAATCAGAACTTGAATGTGACTGACAAGCTATCTGCTTCAAAACATCAATTACTTCCAAAACACCAAATCTGGAATTGCCTCCCAATTAGAAGATATACTTTTAGTACTGAATTTTGAAAGCTTTCCACCACAGATTATTTGAACATGGGGATCAGCATTGGAACCTATATATATAATGATAATTTCTGACATTTATTAACAAAGTATTTTCCCCACAGCAATGAACAACCATAATCCTTGAATAACTGAAATGATCAAGTGTGTGAACAGATCTGACTTTCAGGGATGCTTAAATTACAGTATCTTAAAAGTGGTACTTTAGTGTAATGAAGTGATAAAACAAAACAAGAAAAGGCAGAAACAGGCAATCACATTCAACCACACTACAAGCAAGCCCCCCTTGAGTATGTTTCGAAGGTTTCTAATTGCCAGCTTATAAACTGCAGTTGAAGCAGAAGTTTGAGCGGAAGCCAAAGACAGGAAAATTAAAGTATCAGGATTAGGAAAGAGAGGAGGGAAACTGGAGGGAGAACGTGGGAAGAATATAAAGTGCTTTTTTTAAAAAAGTGCCTTTAACATCATCACCCACCTATTTAAAATATTTTAAAGATTTTACCCAGTGCATCACATATGTGACTTTCTTGCATGAAAAGTACTGGATGGTTTTTCCTTTAAAAATATGTTGACTGCAATGCATATGGCTGTCTCAAAACTATCCACATTGCAATTTTGCTGAAGCTTATTTTTAGTTTACTCTTGTTTGTTTATTTATTTGTTTATTTATGAAATTAATGTTTCAAGAGGACAATTCACGTCTTCTGGTGGTTTAAGATCATATAATTATATCTATTTCATACCACTCTGAAACTTAAATGCAACATAATGTCTCATCTTTGTAGCAATTGTTCCAAAGCAGATTAATCATGGTTCCTATTTTAGGGACTGAGAGTAGACCCTGGGGATAGGGATCTGCTGAAAACCACCCAACAAGAAAACTGTTGAACTGGGATTTCAACATTGAGGTTCAGCAAGTTGACTGGTGGGGTGAGCTAAAACCAGTACTAGTCATGGGGCATGGATAAACAGTTCCAAAGACACTAAAGTTCTGCTCCTAACCACTAACAATTTAACAACTGACTCCTACTTTATTTAATGCAAATGATAAACAGATTGAATTTATTTATTGTAAATGGGAGTGTAGAGGGGGACAGAGATGGTGAATTTACATTCTTGTCAAATTGTGGTGCATCGACAATTGATTACTTTTTAGCCTCTCTGGAACTACTAGACATGGTGTCTAGCTGTCTGGTTGAAAAGCGCACTGAAAGTGACCATCTTCCCTTGACTCTATTATTGAATTGCTTCTCACAAGATATCCATATAGATCAAATGCGAATACCTATTGGACAACTTGAGTTGAGAACTTCAGGCATCAAATGGTCTTCTAATACAGAGCTCAAGATAAAAACTTTATTATATTCAGAAAAAAGTCTCCTTCAACAAAACATCCTTCTATCAGCTGATTCTTCAATAGTAGTGCTCGAGACCTTTCAAGAATTATGTATGGCTCTAAGGCATTCTTTGAGTTACAAAAAGAATACATGTAGAAAAGATTTTCTTGTAAATAAATCCAAGCATTGGTTTGATCAAGATTGCATTGCTATGAAACAGAAGTTGGTAGATCAGTATAGAGTATACCGGGAACAGAACTTACAAGTAATACCTTCTGAATGGTTTCAACTAAAGAGAGAATATAAGCGGTTAATTAAGTACAAAAAAAACGTAGCACAACAGGAAGCTTGGAGAAACCTGATAAATGCTTGCAGACAAAAGGATTCAAGGTCCTTCTGGAGTCTGGTTAGAAGGGGATGGCCTAATTACTCAGCTAATATTGAGTATTTTATTCCGGCATATATTTGGGAAACTTATTTTACTAATTTATATGATAACGGCCATACAAGCTGTTCACTTACTGATGATAATATAGATATTCTTCCTGAATGGCCACCTGTCTCTATTACACAAATTAAAAGTCTTATTTCACAGCTTAAAGATGGGAAGTCACCAGGAAATGATAATATTCCAGCCAAAGTGTTTAAATCTAACATCGAGTGGTGGGCTCCTGTTTTGGCCACTTTGTTTACTACCATCAATCACACTACTTGTATTCCAGACAATTGGGGATTGGCGATAATTATTCCAGTCTATAAGAAAGGAGAAAGATCAAACCCTGGCAATTATAGACCTATTAGCTTACTTAATACCATTAGTAAGCTATACTCTGCACACCTGCTGACAAAGTTGCAACAATGGCTAGAAGAAGAAAAGATTATCCATGATGAGCAGGCTGAGTTTAGAAGTGAAAGATCTACCATTGATCACGCTTTAGTTTTACAACACTTAATTGACAAATATACAACTGCAGCCACAGGAACCCTCTTTGCGGCTTTCATTGACTTCAAATCGGCCTTTGATTCAATATCCAGAGAAAAATTATGGGAGAAATTTAAATCTACTAACATTGATAGACGACTTTTGACCCTCATCCGCAAACTTCATGAAAATACCCATATACAAGTCAGATGTAGCAGAGAGGGAAACATGAGCAACTCTATTCCTTCTCCCAATGGTGTGAAGCAAGGTTGTGTCCTAGCTCCAACTCTTTTTAACTTTTATATTAATTCTCTGGTGTCATCATTAGCAGAAGTGAATACTCATCATCCTACATTATCAAATAGACCTATATCAATATTACTGTATGCGGATGATGCAGTCTTATTATCATTGTCAAAGGTCGGTTTGAAACGTATGTTGAAATCTCTAGGAGATTATTGTAATAATGAATTGTTGAAAATTAACTATGATAAGACCAAAATAGTAATATTTACAAAGAAGAGACTTAAGTATAAATGGCAAATTAACAATAATTTAATTGAGCAGGTGCCTACTTATAAGTATCTTGGCATAACCTTCCATTCTCGAGGAACTTGGCTTGCTCAACAGAAATATGCAATTATGAAAGTGCAAAGATCCAGTAAGGCATTACTTTCCTTCTTTTATAATAAAGGGGGGCAATACATCCCCTCAGCCATACAGGTGTTTATATCTAAGGTACTAGCACAACTCCTTTATGGTTCAGAAGTATGTAGTGTTGTTAATACACATTTATATGAAGCAGTACAAACTAAATTTTTGAGAACAATTCTTGGTCTTTCCAGCTGCATACCAAATACTATCTTAAGATTGGAAACAGGTGTATTGACCATCGACGCTCGTATATGGCAGCATAAATTTAATCTTTGGCTAAAAATGTTGTTTATCCCGATAGGTCTCTCCCCATTAATTTTATCTGATTCTTGTCAATCTAAATGGAAGCAAACAGTAAATGCAAAACTGCTAACCTTAGGTTTCTCTGAAATATCAATTTTGGCATTGGGCTATGATAGAGCTAAATTAGCAATTTCCCAACGTATTACAGACATTGATTTGCAGAATCATCTAAGTTGTGCTGCTTCTTACACAGATCATATAGTTAATAGTATTCCATTTGCTGCTGCTAATTATCTGTTTAAATTAACTACGCCTAAACTTAGAAGAGCGTTTACATTAGCTAAATTAAACTGTCTTCCCTCGAAAGTGCTGGAAGGAAGATTCAAAAAGATCCCTTACTCAGAACGGTTATGCTCATGTGGATTGGATAAGGTAGAGTCTGTATGTCATGTTCTGTTTTATTGTACATTTTATCGAGATCTCAGAAAAACTTTCATAACTCCTCTTATCCAAAAGTTTCCTGGTAGACATGATAAATTTTATATAGAGTTTCTCCTTTCAGACACTAATACACAGATCACAGTTAAAGTTGCAAGTTTTTTTGCAGCAGCTATGAGCTACCGTAAACTTATGGTTAACCATGTACTTTAGCCAAATTGTTAAATATGTTAACCATGTGCTATGGCCAAATTGCTCTAGCCCAATTGTTATTTATGCTTTGTAATTGTTCAATTTTTTGTAATTTTTTAATCTTATATTGTATTTTAACTGTATTTGTGTTATAAGGTGACTGTCGATTAATTGCTGGCTATTTGCCGTAATAAACTTGATGTTGAAATACCACCAGATATCATACACTCACCATCAGATATCTCCACAGCTACCAGGGCTAGAAATATGCTTGAAAAATGAAAAAGAAGGAAGTTGAGGTTTCCAGCATGCTGAACCATAACCTGCACCTGCTCAGAATTTAAAAAGCAAAGCAAAGATAAAGAAGCACGACTGCACATCCCACAGATTTTCATGACTCCCGAAAAACAGAATGCACAACCTTGTAGTAACTACATCCTCAGTGAATGATACCGGAGACGATGTCCTCATCATGGCACGTAGGGGAGGCTCTAGCACAGCAGTATAGAATGTACCTGCATGCCTAAGTTTCCAGGGTCAATCTACATCTCCCTTTAGAAGAACCATGTATCACACGATGGGAATGATCTCTGGTGATCTGCTACAACTCAGAGTAGGCAACACTGGGCTAAGATGGATGTGGTGTAATGCAGCTTCCTAAGTCCCTAATACCTAAGTCCCTAATTGCATGAACAGAGAGCCCTTCCATAAAGAGGATCCCTATTCTATTGAATGGTGGGTATAATGAGCTCAGTATATTTTTTGTGCACCAATCATCTCCAAGGTAACCAATCTGATACTGAGCTGAAACCATAATAGTGGTATAGCCAGCCTAACAAAGAAAGCATTTGTGGAAATTGAAAATGGCAGCAAACATCATAAGATTAGTTTCAGTAATCTGGGAAAACAAGGAAGGCTTTCTTCTGTCCCCAAATTTTAATACTGAGGCTGAGAGCATGGAGCAATTCCCTCCCTGTTAGTAAATGGCATGTGGAGAAGATTGTTGAGGCTTCTCAATTTGGGCGCCTTCTACTGTGAAAAATGCAACAACCTTTTTGGAGTGCCTAAATCAGGGGTGAACAACTGTGTTGGAGGCTGAAGCTTTTTTGGGGGGGGGTCAGCTGCAGAGATGAGTTGCCCGGGAACTAGAAACAATGTGACATTACGACCAAAAACAGGGCATATTTGTGCATGTTTTGTGGTTCTGGTGGAGAAAAAGCAGCCACATATTTAATTGCACTTTGGGACCATTGTTTCAGTTGGGAAAGAAAATTAAATGGGGAGGGAAGACAGGATGGGGTGAGGAGGGGCAAGGAACGGGATCACGGTAAGAGAAAGTAAGGTCTGCTGCTGTTGGGGAGGATGGGAGATGGGGGGAGGAGGACAAGTAATGCTACAAGCTGGATCATGGGGTGTTCAGGGACTGGTTGGGACTGGTGCAGTTGAAATACAGAAGACAGGGGGAGGGGGAGAAGTGGGGTGACGAGCTGGATTGCAGCTTCTAAAACTGGGTTGCATTTATCTGCTTTGAAAATCTGAGTGAGGTATGGTGGTACAAGATGGGAATGGTGGCAGTAAGGAGCCAAAAACTTGCAAATAATGAAATTTGCAAAAAGGAAGCCCATGAAAGTGGAAGCGAACTATACCTTGGTTAACAAAGCTTCTCACAAAGAAGCTCCTCTGTACAAAGTCTTTTTATGACCACCCAGCCCCATTTTAACTTCTTGTCCTTAGTCTACCTGGACCTTTTTGGCATTTGGAGGATCATGTAGGAGGGCTGGAGAAACACAGGCTTTCGGTGTCTGGTTGTGGCACTGCGTCTGCAGTAAATGCAACAAAGCTTGATCTAGGAAAGAATGGGATTCTACTCTAGCTGAACCTGTTGAAGCTAGATGGGCTTGTATACAACATGTAGGGTATATATGCCTCCAGAATCCTTTACTGAGATTGTGTGAACAGCAAAACAGAGAAATGGGAAAAGTAAATAAACCTGTCTCACCAGTTATGCCCAGCACATTTGAAAACCACAGATCTGTAAGTCTCGCCACCCAAATGGAAATGGTAAGAAAAGCAGAGGTTAGTAGAAGAAAAGGTCATCCCTGGATTCATTTTGGAAGAAGCTTTCTTTAGAAAGTTCAAAATGTTTTTGTTTACCTGATCTGGTTGTTTCAATTTACATGTGCATATTGTTAGTTTTGAATAAAAAGTTTACTGAAACATATGAGCTGCTCTTCTTTTTGTGGAATAGGAACCTATCCCTATTCTCTTCTTTTCTGTCTTTGGTACCAAGTTTTCTGTTAAAGAAGTAATGCCCAGAAGTAATTACTTCTGTTAAAGAAGTAATGTTAACTGAGGTGTGCCTGTACTGGAGATGGAAGTATTCTAAAGCAGTACTTTTTAGGCTACCTGATGTGGGGGACATGCATTTTTTTTAATGTGCCAATATTATTATTTGAAAAGGCTCTAGGAGTCTTAGTAGACCATAAGCTGAACAGGAGTCAGCAGTGTGATGCGACAGCTAAAACACCCAATGCAATTTTCAGCTGCATCAATAGAAGTATAGTGTCTATCTAGATCAGTGGTTCTCAACCTGTGGGTCCCCAGATGTTCATGGACTTCAGCTCCCAGAAGCCCTGAGCATTGACTATAGTGGCTGGGGCTTCTGGGAGCTGAAGTCCACGAACATCTGGGGACCCACAGGTTGAGAACCACTGATCTAGATCAAGGGAAATAATAGTACCATTCTATTCTGCTTAGATCAGGCCCCACCTGAAACACTGTGTCCATTTCTGGGCACCTTGGTTCAGGATGTATACTGACAAGCTGAAACATGTCCAGAGGAGGGTGACCAAAATGATAGATGGCCTGGAAACCATGCCCTATAGGGAGTAGCTTAGAGAACTGGGTATGTTTAGCCTGGGGAAGAAAAGGTTAAGAGGCAACATGATAGCTATGTTTAAATATTTGAAAGGATGCCATGTGGAGGAAGGAGCAAGACTGTTTTCTGCTGCTCTAGGGATTAGGACGTGGAGCAATGGCTTCAAAGTTCAGGAAAAGAGATTCCATCTAAACATTAGGAAGAATTTCCTGATGGTAAGAGCAGTCTGACAGGGGAATACGCTGCCTTGGAGTGTGGTGGAGTCTCCTTCTTCAGAGGTTTTTAAATGGAGGTTAGGTGGCCATCTGTTGGGAATGCTTTAATGGTGTATTCCTGTATGGCCTGGGGCTGGACTTAATGGTCCTATTATGCTACGATTTTTTGATTTGTACTCATTGGATAAAGCTGTTTCTTTCTTTCCTGGAAACTCTCTGAGGACTGGTAGTCAATGGTTCAATTTGAATAGCACAGTTCTGAAGGATATCACCGCATTATAGCTTGAATGAAAAATATAAACAAAAGACATACTTCACAACTGCATGGCTGTGGCCTGGCACCACTGGACAAGACAGAAAATGCTTTGGTCCCACAAGTGCTTCAGGTGCACCAAGACGTGACAAACACGAGTTCAGCTGGTGCCACACTGCAAGAATCCATTCCACCATCTTGCACACTGGATCACATGGAGGAGGCATTTTTCCTCTGAACTGCAAGGAAGAAAAGAGGCAGTTGGTTTGGAAATGTTCCATACCTCTTTGCAAAATCAAAACAGTTTCATAATTTGACATCTTGCATGTAAGAAACAGCTTTCACAAAAAACAGCAGCAGCAGCGAAGTACTATTTGGGGCCAGTTCATTCCCACATATATATTGCTGGATAACTAGCATCAGGTGGTGATTCTACCATGGATCAATCTTTCATCTCACTTCTTTTAACCACAAAGCAAAACGCTTTTCTATGGAGTTCATTCATTTTAGATGGCAAGTCATGATGCTGAATGATCAAGTGATGAGAAATCAGGTAATGTACATCCATGTGTGAATGCTTCCTGGATTTAGAAAGGTGTAGACTTTTGAGTTCATCTCAAGTACCATGGAGAGTAACACAAGGCTTAGAAAGGTGCACTTCAAGAACCCCGAAGTTAAAACATTTTTAAGGTGATGTTGAAATATGCTGTAGGGTGTGGTGCTGTAATTGCTAATTTGGACCAGATTTATTATACCTGGAAGTTTGCATTTGGCTAGCGATATCCATGCAAGGAAATGTTCTTGAGCAAGCCTAACAATGATGAACAAAATTATTATCTTTCTGATTTTGTTATGGGCTTGTGATTAAATGGGCTTTACCCAGAAATAGAGCTTAAAAGGCATGCAAGGCCAATGGTCTATAGAAAGCTTTTTGCTCACTCCCCATAGAACTATTAAAGAGATGTTAGCTAGGCAGTCTGCCTGCAACTGTCATACCACATACCTCCTGAGGAAACAAGGTATAACATTACACATAGCAAGAGGTCTGTGTGTTTACAGAAAGGATAACCTGTGGAGTGCAGATGCTATTGTTCAAACCATCTTGCCAAGACAAGCCTGGGGAACATAACTGGTATATATCTAGCTTTACATAAGAACAGGGAAGCATATGGGATTGCAACAGCTCTCCTCAATTAACATTTTATGCTATCTGGGGCACATGTTCAGACTGACATCCTGCTGATTAGTATGTTCCATCTGTGGTGGTGGAAATGCACATGGAGCTGTAAAGTGACTTACTCAGGTCCCCAATGAGCTTTCATCACAGCAAGCATGGATGAAAGCTGAAGCAGCATCCAAAGTTCAACAGAAAATAGAAGGCTTTTTAATAAAATCTATGGATCATATAGAAGTTATAACAGAGCTGGGTCCAGTCATTTTACAGCTGCAGGCAAAGGATGGCATCATCCTCAGCACAGAAAGTGACACGACTGGCAGCTGAACCTTCCTTTAACATTGGCAATAAGAATAAGATTCTTTATCAAACCTGAGAGTAGCTGGTTGATTTAGGGGAAGACAGATGGTCTGTGCACGACAGCTCTGTCCTTAAAAAGAAGGAAAAGGCTCAGAGGCTCTTGAGGAATAGCTGGGGCAGGGGCAGAGTAACACTGCTGTCCTCTAGCATTTGCCACCTGAAGCTTAGCCTGTCTGGACACAGTGGAAGAATGTGACAGCTCAGGCAGATAAACTGCAACTGTACATGATGTGGAATATGCTACATTGCTCAGCATGCCTGAAAAGTCTTTTAAAAAAACTTTTTTGTTAGGACAGGAGGAAAATCTTTAAAGCCCTAAAAGATCACATCAGAACTAATAGTTATTTAAGGCTTCCTCTGAAAGCTTAGGGTGTGGAAAACAAGTCCATCTAAACTGGGCCAGCCTTGAACTTGGCACCTGGGCAGCTGCTGGGCTTCAGGACCTTGGCAGGGCTGACTGGGGACATCTTTCCTGATCCCTTTGTTTCTCTTAAGTCTAACACCATTTAGATTCTTCACAATTATCTCAGTGAAGCATTGCTCCAGGGTGCCATGAGACACTGGAATGACAACAAGATCCTGCACTGCTTGGAGTGCTTGGTCTTCCAATGCCTAAGCAAGGCCTTCTAAAGGAGGTGGGTTCTACTAGATGACAGCATGCCCAGTGGCCTTTAAAATTGTAAATTGGCCATGCTAACTGGTATGTCTACTCAATACAAACAAATTAATGACAAACCCAAAGACGGACGAGTGAAAACTCTTATAATAGGTCTTATAAGTCTTATTCTGACAGGCTTACTCAGTCAACTTTTAACTCTGAATTTTAAACTACTATATTTTAAAATCGTTTTGTGTGTTTTTAGCTGTATTTTAATTTATGATATACCCCACCTCAAGTCAAGGGGAGGGGGATGATGATGGTGATGATGATGATGATGATAATAATAATAAATCAGCCTACCGACAGAAATTCAAATATTCTCATCCTGCTAACTGATTACCCATAATCAACTTAAGAGAAAAGTGAAACATACAGTTCAGCCCAAATCAGGTTTATTTTCAATGTAATCAGCTTCCCCAAACTAGGCTCCTCTTGTTCTGTAACAATAGCATTAAGAACGTGCCAAGTACTAACATTCCTACACAGTGACAGCCAGCTGGTATTATTAATAACATAAAATTATTCATTCATTTTTTGTTGTGGGGGCTCACTAATTTGCTTCATCTCTTTCAGTGCATTCATATGCTTTCTTTTGCTAGTTTTCACTAAAAGCACTGGTAGAAGATGGAGAGCACTTCAGGCATTTCTCAAAGAGAGTGAGAGAGAGAGAGAGAGAGAGAGAGAGAGAGAGAGAGAGAGAGAGAGAGAGAGCGCGAGCGTGCGCCTGGAACAGGACTGAAGAGCCAAACACAAGCATTCAGTCAAGGGATAATGCTGTGCTTTGAGGCAAGAGCTAAAAAGGAAATCCTTTCATAAGAATGAACTCATGTTCTTCCTAATCTCATAATCAGTGCTTTCTGGTGTGTAGGCAAATTTAAGAGACTAACTATAGAAGGAACCCTCCCCCTCCCCGCAGCCCTTTCTTAATGGTGCTGTTGTGGATATTTAGTTGAAATTGTTTTTTAAAAGGGAATAATCATAATCAGGGATGTGCATATCTGTGCCTAAAATACATCAAAGACTGTACACTAAGGTAACACAAATTCAGTACCTTCTATCCATTATGGGAATTAAGCAGATTGGCTTATTTTGCACAATTTATTCTTTTTGCCCTCATTACAGAGAAATCGAAGAAGCTATGCAGGGCGCTGATAGCCTCCCCTTGCAAACCTCGACAAAACAACCACCCTTATGAGACCCTATTAAGGATAGGGAAGGACAACCCAGGGTTTTTCTGAATGTCTCAGATTTAAGCTGGCATCCTATTAGCAGCATCCTGTGCACATTTAATGGGAGTAAATTTGACTGAATTCAATAGGACTTATATCTGACTAAACACACTAAGGCTGGCATCTTGTTAGTGGCATACCCAAGCATATTTCTGGTCATGGTAGAGATCTAATGTTTCTTTCCTCTCTTTACATGGATCAATCCCCCCTAGACCTATTGTAGAGTTTTGGACCACCGGCCATCCATGTTTGGTGGGGTGGGGTGATTGGAGAAATGATTACCTAATCTGTTGAGATCTCTGGGGTCCCAACAGAACTTCAGTGGAGAATGTAATTATTTTTCATTTGGCTACAGGACTATAGTCAGATGTTCTTCCAATCCCCTACTGCTCTCACCAGGCACAGACTAGCCATGGGGAGGAGGCTGTAGTGACCCTACAGTAGGTACTGGGGCCAGTGAATGGCTAGGGGCTAGTGAATGGCCAGCTGTAGTGTAGTTCTGCACGCTGCTAATACGCTTTGCTGGACAATATAGAATTGTAGCCTTAGTCTTCCATAATGACAACTGTCACAATAACAATTGTCCATGTTGTCTGGAGCTTATGGGCATGTAGTCTAAAACATTCAGAGAACACAGTTTTCTTACCTCTGATCTAGACACTTCCAAACCCAACTTGAATACCACAACACCAATTTTTTGGTTGTGGGGGTGAGTGGTGGTTCTGTCCATGGGTTGAATCACAATCACAATTCTTCATGGTTTCTTTCTCTCTCAGCCATGCAAGCTCATCTCAGAAAAGCATTCCTCCCTCCCTAAGTTTTCTCAGAATACTCCAAGTAACTTTGATGTTACTTGAACCTTTTTCCAGGAAAACATTATCTTCTTACCTTCAATTCATTAGCACAGATGCTACTACTGCTGCTTCAGCAGTACCAATCAGGAGGGAACTTCCTCCTCTTCCAACTCTAGCACTTTATGTGTTCAAAACTATTTCCCTTTCTTCATAGGCATGTCAGTGGAGAGAAAGGAAGGAGCAAAGTTGGCAGGACTGTTTGTGGGTCAGAGTGAGGGCTTGGACAGGTGGGAAGAGGGGGGCTATATTTTAATCCAGGTCAGAGAAGCTTCCAAACCTGAAGAATTATGGCACTGTGATCCTTGTTTTATATCTGATGTATTCCAAATATCTGTGTGTTTGGGCCATAAATGTGATAGATGATGGCTCTGAGGTCGAGGAACAACTGATTGCACCAGGAACAGAGCCAGTGATTGACCAAACCAACTTGCAAACATCCCCATCAGCTGAAAGACAAGCAAGAGCAGAGCTGCCCCAGCCAGCTCCATAGGGAAAGGGAATCAGCAGTGATTTGGAGGAATTACAATCACTTGTGCCCCGTAGCTCCCAATCATGAAGGAGGCTGAAACAGACAGCCTCAGAGGGAAGCTGCGTTGGTTAGATTAAGGAAACAATGACAAGTAACACCTGTTCTCAGTGGCTATTTAAGTCTGTCAGTGTGGCTTGCCCTTTGTTTGTAGCAATTACTTTGCAAGCCCTCTCAACCCTTGTGTTCCGGCTTCGTCTATTCCTCTGGATGGAACTCTGCTTCCTAGACCTTTGGATTGGACCTTGACCTGGCTCGGCTCTGCGGTTGTTGCTGTTTGTATTTGGACACTCCTCTGCTGCTTCTTCCTCCTTGTAGCAAGTATTCTCACCTCCTTCCCCTTGCCGGCAGTGAGGCACAGGCAGGGAGTTGGACTCTGACAATAAAATATAAGATTTCCATGACATCTGTAACTGCCATGGCCAACAGCTTTATCATAAACTGAGCTGACAACCCGTATGTTTTCAGTTCAAATCACAACTTGGTAGGTTTGGGCGACTGTTTACACTGCCACTTTAACGACTACTGTGATAACCTATGTGAAGTGCCTTGAATACTGTGTATAGTACAAAGTACACATAGGTTGATTGTAACAAGCTCAGTTTTTTTTATTTATCAAAGCATACATTTATAACTAGGTCTCATTTACAACAGGGCCAATCTTCTCTCCTATGAAGCTCTGTGAGCTGCACTGTTGTATATGCATGCACTTGAAGTGATATTGTGTCACTTCTGATTGGCATTTTTGCCTTATTTCAGCCATTCTGGGTGATTTAGGCATCAGGTGGGGAAGGTAAGCCACTGCATTCATAGTTTGTTTGGAGCATTCTGGTCTGTTTCCAGGCCCACCCCCCTAAAATCTCCCCCAAATCAGACCTGAATTTTGTAATAAACATTTCTGGTGGTTGGGGAGAGGGTTTGTAGTTCTCAAAGGGGGTGGGGAGATTGCATGTGGCCCATGGCCTACACTTCCCCCACTCTGATCTACAATGTGGATACCATCTCAGAGCTGCAGTCTGTTAAACAGAATGGGTTCCCCCTTGGCAGGTATACAATATAAAATTGTCTCTCAGATTGGCTATGTCAGATCAGCTAAATTTCTCCTTGCCATCACAGGCGCAAGTACATTTTTTATGTTAGGTACTGGCATCCACACTAGTTCCACTATAAACAGCAAAGATTTATGACTGTACTCTGAAGAGGAAAGGATGATGAATCATCTCTCACTAACAAGGCATGAGAGTTTGGAGTTCTCCATACTCTCAAGAGGTCTACCATCAGCAGTACCTCCCACCCTGCTGTACTGCTGCAGATTTTTGAGTTACTCTCTGGAAAAAAAACTTCTCATCTTAAGTTTTGCCATCAGCATAGATATGACATGGAAGCAAAAATGGATTTATATGTAAAGACCTTTGCTGAGGTCTTTAATGGAAACAGTGACTGCAGACAGAAAATTTGTTTTTAGCATAGCTGATGATATCATTGGTCACCCATTATTCCACTCAAAAGTTCACTTGCAACCATAAAATGTGAGATTAATTGGGCACAGTGTATGAAATATTCCTAACCTGTTGCTGGTTCCTAGGAAACAGCATGAAATTCTACCTGTGAGTTCTTTTTTCTCCCAAATCAGAGTTCATAGGCCAATCACAGAAGCCTAACAGGCTGAATTATTATGAAATAATTCTCCAGTTACACAGTCATTCAACACTTTGCCCTTGAGACAGGAAGAACAAGCTTATTTTATTGATCTTGTTTCACTTTACTCTCTGTCATCAGGCTAGACATCCTTGGTGGTGAAAAATGACCTCTGAGGCAGGTAAGGTCCTTACCTTACTTAACACCTTCCTTCGTAAGAACCTTTGGAGAAGACCATGGATTGGTTCTCCATCCCATCTTAGCTGAACCCAGAGGAAATGTTGCTGAACCATAAGGTCAGAGCCTTGAAGCCGAGATTTTGCAATGGTCCCCAAGAGGAAGCAGTTCTCGTGAAAATAATAAGCATCAGATACACCACTGGCTGAAAACAACAACAAAAAAAGAATCCACTGAAATAAAACCTGAAATAATTGACATCGATCTAACAAAATGAAGCATGAACAAAATGAAGTAATTTAAATAGGTTATTTAAATTTATTTAAAATGTTATGTCATTGCATCATAGATGGCTTTTGATGTCAGAGAAAGACAGAGAGGGAGAGAGAGAAAAAGAGAGGGGAGGAGAAATTCAATGTTGTTCTTCTGAAGTAAATTTCTAGGCAGTTACTTATCACAAAACAAAACAAAACCCAAGCAGAATAAAAGTATTTTGTACCTTTCTTTACAGTGCAAGGATTATTAGAGCCACGATTTTCAAGAGGTTGAAGAAACTCTCCCAGTAATTCCGATAATGCAGCTTTTTCCAAATTTTCTAAAATTACAATGATTCTGTTGTTTACAGGAGGCTGTTTCACTGGGATCAAGCAAGCTGTAAATACAAAAAGCTCACAGTGGTTGGCAGAGGAAATCTCTTGCACTTACAAAGAGCATTTTAGAAACGCATATAACTAGATCAGCCTTCCCTAAACATGTACCAATCAAAGTTGTCAAACAATGTAGAGACCAACTAATGGCAAGGCTGGTTGGGGATGACAGACTGAAGAAGGATAAGCTACAGCACATAGGAACCTTCATGCTGCATGCTGCTTTCTTCCAGTAGGGGGAAAGTTTGGACTATACAACATTGACAATTGCTGTAAATTTGGGAATGACTGAACTGCAATGTGAATTACTACAGCTTTAAAGACTGATAAAGGAACTGGCAAGACTAAATCCATAATGTTATCCAAAACAATTACTAACCAAATTCTGAACAAAGGATTTTCAGTGTCATGTCCTACAGAACAGCTGACACATTGTGCTTAATGGACAGGTGACAGTCCATGAAAATATATCAGCAGCGGAGATTCAGTGTTTCTAAAAGAGGGACTAATGACTGTAAGAAACAAGACTAGAGAGTAAAGATTTTCTTTTTTGCAGAGAACTGAAAGAGATTTGAATGATGAACCTCTAGGTGTTGTAGGCACACTTGCTTCTGGAAAACAAGCTACTGCTTCAAGTGCCTGTACTATCTGTTTGACTAGAAGATAATGCTTATACCAGAGCTGGATTGAATTGATCAGCCCCTCATTTTCTAAATATTCATTGTTTGTGTTGGGGGAGGGAAGGGATACAGATCTGGGGGTGGCGGAAATTTCCCTGATGTTCTCAGGAAGGATGTTTTAACAAAATTTATTTGACAGGATGACCAAAGCTGACTTGTCCCTTTGTGGGTGACTTTAAAAAGAGTTTCTTTGCTGCTCTCTTTCCAGCAGTATATCCTCTGGACATGTGTCTCTCCTATGTAACATCATTCTAATTGCATTCTTTTCTGGGAAGGTACGGTCTAGGGAGACAGTTTTGAAAAGCTAAAGAAAAAGGAGGAACTACTTGGGTACCTTGTCAATTGAAATCAACCCATTCCTGTCTTTAAAAACTTGGAGGACATTCTCTCCCTATGAAGCCAGCCAAGCATTCCTATTTTTTTTTTTTGTGGGTGGTGGGGAGGAGGTTTTCTTTTTAATTTCTTGAAAATGGCATGTGGATAATTTTTGGCCCACAATGGGTAGTGATTTTTCTGTCACATCCCTTTCCGCGTCTATTGAAAATGTCTTTCTATCCCCACATTAAACCACACATTTTGCTCAATAAAATGGTGTAGACATTTGACAGTTTTGTTTTTCTATAAACAGCACTAATCTATGCCTCCCAGGGAACTACCTTCTCATTTGTAACAAACAAGTCAAAATGTCAGAACAGTCCAAACAGAATTATGAGCACAGGGGGATGGCAGGGTCCAGTACCGCCTTGCCCTTGTCATAAACCATCATGTTTATTTGTTTGCTTTTTTGATACCTGTATCAAATGTTTGATATTCCTACAGAAATTAGTATAATATGGTTCAAAGATTGCAGAACTCCAGTGAAATGTCTTTCTTGAAACAAAGAATGGCAAAATGAGATTATCAAGAGGTTTGCACTCTGGTTCAAGTCCAAAGGAGGGAACTTATGCTACACCTACAGTAGCCCCTCCACATTCACGAGGGTTAGGGCACAGAACTCTCACAAAAGTGGAAAAAATGTGAATAATTTGCCCTCAGGATTCCCCCCTCCCATTCCTTTGCCTCTGGCCCTGGTCTTGGTGGAGGAGAAAAAAGACAACCTAAAAGACTTACCAGTATTTTCCCCTCAGAGAGAGAAGAGGAGAGTTCTGGAGTTCTAATTACTTCTGATGGCCATCTTGAAAAAGGAGCACCTGACTAATCAGCAGCCAGTACAAAGCTAAAGGCAGAGAGGCCATGCTTTTAGCAATGGGAGGGGGTTGTGCTCAGCCAAAAGCGGAAAAAAACCTCCATTTTAAATACAAGCCTTGCAAGCCTGGGGTGAGGAATGCAAGGGATGAGAGGAGGAAAATGGGAGTGGGGAGGCAAGCACATGCCTCACAAATAATCAAATTTGCAAAGGTCAAATCTGCAAATGTGGAAGGAGGACTATAATTGTAATCCTATGAAACAACCTCAGTTTGTGTTACTGTTTGTGCAGTCTTATATATCAGAGGGGAATCATGTGGGTCTCCAGTTGTGCTGGATGGCAAATAATCCCAGCAGCCATTGACAGCACAGCATGTAGCATGAAAGATGCTTGGGGCTAAAATGCAAACTATGGAGAACGATATGCTTCTTCTTGTTGTTAACTGCCATTAAATCAACTTTGACTTATGGCAACCCTATGAAGGAGAGACTTCCAAGTCACCCTGTTGTGGATTCAGAGACATGTTTTCCTTGATTGAGTCTATCTATCTGTAATACGGTCTTCCTCTTTTCCTATTGCCTTCCACCTTTCCAAGCATTTTTGTCTTTTCTAGTGAGTAATGTCTTCTCATGATAGGGCCAAAGTACAACAGCCTCAGTTTAGTCATCTTGGCTTCTAGGAACAGTCAAGCCTGATTTGCTCTAGGACTCATTCATTTGTCTTTTTTAGCAGTTTCGGTAAATCTGTAGAATTATTCTTCAGAACCACATTTCAAAGGAGCTGATTTTCTTTCTATCACCTTTCTTCACTGTCCAGCTTTCATGCACAGAACTACACACAGAAATTGGAAATATCATTCCATGAAAAATCATAATTCTAGTTTACACTTCAGGATCTTGTCCAGATTCTGCATAACTATCCTTTCAAATCCTAGTCTTCTGATTTCTTGACCTCAGTCTCCATTCAGATTAATGACTGAGCCAAGGTATGGAAAATCTTGAACTATTTCAAAGTTTTCATCATCCTCTTTAAGGTTATGTAAACCATCTTTGGTCATTAATTTTTATTCCTTAATGTTCAACTGTAAACCTGCTTTGCACTTTATGCCTTGACTTTCTTCAGCAGTCGTTCCAAGTCTTTGGTGTTTTTTGCTAGTAGCTAGTAGTATGGTGTCATCTATATATCTTAAATTGTTGATGTTCCTTCTTTCAATTTTCACTGCTTCTTCTTCTGAGTCTAATCCTGCTTTACGTATATGTTCAGCATAGAAGTTAAACAGATAGGGTAATAAAATGCAGTCATGCCTGACCCTCCTGCCAATTGGAAACCATTCTGTTTCTCCATATTCTGTCCAAACAGTAGCCTCTTGTCCTGCATAGAGGTTATACATCAGGGCAATCAAATATATCCATTTCTTTAAAAGTGATCCATAGTTTCTCATGATTTACACAGTCTTTGCTACAATCTATGAAGCACAGGTTGATTTTCTTTCAAAATTTTTTGGTGTGCTCTGTAATCCAACATATGTTTGGAATATCTTCCCTAGTGCTTTTTCCTCTTATGAACCCAGCTTGGGCCTCTTGCTTTTGTCACTCTATATATGGCAAAAGTCTTTGTTGTAGAATTTTGAGCATGACTTTACTTGCATGGGGACTATTTAATGGTCCTGTGGTTACTGCAATCCCTGGTGTCCCTTTTCTTAGGGACTGGAAAGTATATTGAGCATTTCCAATCTTGGAACCATTCTCTTGTTTTCCGTATTTGTTAGCTGATTTTAGTAAAACTAGAATAGATTCTTTTTCCATAGCTTGAAGCAGCTCTATTGGTATGCCATTTGCTCCTGGCGATTTAATTCTCTGAAGTACTCTGACCGCAGCTTTCACTTCGCTTTCTAAAATTACCGGTTTGTCTTTGTATTGTTCCTCCTTGAATGAATCTGTCAACCTTTCATCTCTTTTATACAGTTCTCCTGCGTATTGTCTCTATCATCTTTTATTTCTACTTTGTCACGTACTGGGTCCCTCTCCTGGTCACAGAGCATCCCCCCTCTTGGATTAAATTTCCCTTTGATTTTTTTGGATCTTGCAGAAGAGTTCTCTTGTTCTTCCTTTTTTGCTGTCATCTTCTATTCTCTGCATTGATAATGATAGTAGTTCTCTTTGTCCATGTGCACAAACTGTTGAACAATTGCATTCAGGGTTCTCATTCTATTTCTGTCACTTTTTACTTTTGCTTCTTGTCCGTCCTTAACTGCATGAAGAGTTTCATCTGTCATCCACTGAGGCTTCTCTTTCTTCTTGGCTACAAATGGTGCCTTTTTGCATTCTTCCCTGACAACGTCCCTGGTTTCAGTCTAGAGTTTTTCTGGCTCCTGGTCAACTAGGCTTAAACATATTTTACTTTCTTATGCATTTTTACTCCAAAGCGGTACTGACAATAAGTGTCATTAGCCATGTAAGAGGACATAGGCCTGAGGTCTAACAGTGCAATCCTATAATAAACATTGCAGATATAGTTGCATATCTGTCAAGAGTGATAGAAAGGAATGTAGAGCTTATTACAGAGCATCATCTTCAGCTGAAGTCCTCTTATAACATCCATCTTTCTCTGGAGTTTCCAAAAGGCTTTTACTAAAATTAAAGTGCTTTCTAACATGCAGTCATATACCTTTGTACTTAGCAGTAAATCCCATTATTTTGAATGGTGCTTACTCCCTGGTAAGCAGATGGAGGACTGCACCTTAGCGCATTTCCTTTGTAAGCATAATTTAAAGTGTGGCTTGCTGTTGGAAATCTCGCTTCTACTGATTTATTAAAAGGCTCTTACCACTGTTGATGAATAATTCTGCAAGTTGCTCCTTGGAGAAATCAGCATCTATCTTCACTTTAACTATTTCACAGCAGAATCCAGCAGCCATTTGTTTGTGCTGTGTTAAAAGTTCAGAAATTTAGCCAACAGTATATATAATGTTCCCTGTTCCCCGCTTCCAAATTACTGAAGGATTTTATCGCCCTACCTTCATACAGAGGGCTATCTGATCTGCTACGTAATCCTGCAAACTTCCTTCTGGACCATGGAAGATGATATTTCGGTACTGTTCCACCTGTGGATAAAAAAATTACATCATTAGTTCTTAACCCTTTCTTTACTGGGGACCTCATTGTAAATATCATTTCTTGCTGGGGCCCCCAAGATGTAACTCAAGATTTAAATATTTAAATTTATATTTGAATATTCAAATATTATTTAAATATTCAACTATTTATTTATTAGCTAAAGGCTTCTGGAGACTAGGATTCAAATCCCAGCTCAGACATTGGGTGACCTTGGGCAAGTCACATTCTTTCAGCCTCAGAGGCAGGCAAAGGCAAGCCCCTTCTGAACAAATCTTGCCAAAAGAAATCTGTGATAGGTTTACCTTAAAGTTGCCATAAGTCAGAAGTGACTTGAAAGCACTCACAACAAAGTGCCACTGGCAGGTGGAAGTTCTTTCCAAACATTGTCTCTCCCCTTTGAAACCTGACTTATGGCGACCCAAGGTAAACCTGTCATGGGGGTTTTCTTGGCCTGCTTTATTTCCCTTTGCCCTTCTCTGAGGCCGAGAGAATGTGATTTGCCTAAAGTCACCCAGTGGGTTTCCATGGCACAGTGGGGATTCAAATCCTGGTCTCCAGAGTAAAAATTTGGATGCACACACATGACCGCTGCCATGTCCCTTTTGACAGGGACGCAGGAGTGGGGTGATTGTGGTGCTCCCTTATGTGCGAACAAGGGAGCATTTTTGGCATCTGCACACACCCCGTTGTGTTCCTGTTGTTCCTGCTGCTGTTGGTGTCCAGCAGTAGGGCTTTGTGGAGTCCCTGTGATCCCACATTAAGACCACTGAATTACATTAATACTGATGTGTATTTTCTACAGATTGCTTCAAAATTAACAGAAGCAGATGCTCATTGTTTTGTGAACACTGGAAGTGGTATAAGCCTATACATGTCTATTCAAAATGGCACCCTACTGAATTCAGTGAGGCTCACTCTCATTGGAGCCACCTCTATACCAGAAGTCAAGATGACTAAACTGAGGATGTCACTGGAAAAGACTATAGTCTATAGTCTATATATGCTTGGTATATATATAGACTATAGTCTATAGTCTATATATGCTTGGTAAAGTGGAAGGCGATAGAAAAAGAGGAAAGCTGCACTACAGGTGGATTGATTCAATCAAGAAAGCCCTAAGTTTGAAAGACAGGACCAGGACAGCTGATAATCAGAGCTCCGGGAGTTAACTCATCCATAGGGTCACCATAAATCAAAGCTGACTTTATGGCAAATAACAATAATAAATAAATGAAGTGATTGACTGACTGATTGGTAGATATTTTAAAAATACTAAACATGGTAGAAGCAACAGGGAAGCCTAATCTCATTTTCTGCTCCTCAGTGGGAAAAATGAATGCCCCTCTGATGACATAATAGTGATTACTACATCACCTATAAAAGTGACTACAGAGTGGGGGGCCACCATTTGCCTTTCTGCCTTTCTGCTTTGCCTTTCTGCAAGGCAATGAAGACTGGAAATGTCCTGATGTTTTGTATCATGATGCAGTTGGGGGGAATGGAGTGAAAAAGTATAAAATTCACTCTTCTTTCCTTTGTCCTCTTTCCAGGTTGATCAGCCCACCCTAACTGGAGATTAGTACAGTCTTCAGGTCACCTGTTGTGGTTGGACATGGATTTTGCTTCTCCTTTGCCATTAACAGAAGGATGGTGTTTTGTCTATCTTGTGCTTGTTCTCCATGGTATTATGGGAAAATTGACTTTGGTGGTCCTTCAAAAGAATTTAGTAATTGACTTTGTTAAATTCCTTTGAGATTACCTGTGTTATATGTGGATTATTGATGAACCAGCGTAATACAGTGGTTTAAGCATCAGACTAAGAAACTAGGAGACCAGGGTTCGATTTCCCTCCTTAGTCATGATCCTCTGAACAAATTCTGCCAAGAAAACCTTGTGAATCACCGTAAGTAAGAAATTATTTGAAAGCACAGAACAACATGAACTACTTGCTCAATTGGCATTGAACTGCATATAATTAGCATTTTGGTCACTTTTGGCAGGCTTGTGCAGAAAAAATGGATCCTTGCAGTTATTAGTGAGCACTCACAGTCACCTTTTGGTGAAAGCAAGTTCTCTGGACTTTCCCCTTTGGGTCCTTGGATTCAAGGATGGGAATGTGAACAACATTTGAGACTGGACTTGACTGGCTTTTGCTTTCAGCACTCTGGGCTTGTGGGAGAGGTCAACATGTAAGACTTCCTGGAAATGAGCTGGCCAGCATCAAGCAAAACTCATTGGTCTTGACATACTGAAGATGAAATAGATATATACTTGTTTCAGAACACACTGCACTAGCAGATCAGTTATAAAAGCAGTTTTTGATTTATCCATATATTTGTGTGTCTGTCTCTTTCCTATGAGTGGGTTTGGATTTTATGCATGCATGCGCACACACACAGAGTGAGCCGAAGCTAGCCTTAGCAATGGGCTCTTTGACTGCTGTTCCTGTAACGAATAATTAAATGTCACTTAAAATCAAAAGTGAGGCTCCAAAGAGTTCCTTCAGGTGCAATTAAGGGCAAGCCTAGTGCTAGTTCAGGACCATTAGAGCAGCAACGTTGGATCTGATCAGAGGCCAATTTATTAAAATATTCTGTCCACAAAGTGGCTTCAGAATGCTGCTGTACATCAGCTATCTGGGAACATGAAATGAAAGTGAGAGGTGGAGACTTCATATAGCAATAGCATTTATTTCTATACCGCCTATAAACTAGTGTTATCTAAGCAGTTTACAATGTATTTTAGCTAATTGCCCCCAACAAGCTGGGTACTCATTTTACTGACCTGCGAAAGGATGGAAGGCTGAGTCAACCTTGGAGCCTGGCAGGATCAAACTCACAACCTTGTGGTTGCAGTACTGGCATTTAACCACTGCGCCACCAGGGCTCCGTTACATTCATGTTCTGCTTGTCAGTTTCCCATAGGCAACTGCAACATCTAAGGTTAGGGCGATCAGTAACTATGAGTCAAGATGGCAATGATTCACTTCCAAGTTTCCAGTTAGTCTGGAGGTGATATATCTGAGGGTCTTAACCTCCTGTCTCCTTTTAAAGCTCTTTTGAGTTGGCAAGCTTTCAAGCTGCTGAAGTACTGTGTGAAGAAATACTTCCTTTTGTCTGTCTTGAATCTCCCACTATTCAGCTTCCATGGATGACCCCAGTTCTTGCATTATGAAGGAGAGAAAAAAAACTGACTTCTTTCTCTTTATAATTTTAGACACAGTGCTCTTGGTGTCAAAAGGGGGGTTCTCTGCACTGAGCAGGGGATTGGACTTGATGGCCCATTAGATCCCTTCCAACTCTATGTTTCTGTGATTCTGAAGGTCATGAGTTGTGTGCTCCCTCGGGTCCTAGCTAAGTGATGAATTTTCAGTCAGTCAATCAAGTATCTGGATATAGTAATCACAAAGGAACACTTTTCCAGTGTCCCATGGTTCCCATTAGATACAATCTAATGCTTCGGTCTCAGTTTCCTGGCAGCATAACTACCTTCGGAGGGTTCTGAAGACAACTTTACAAATTGAACTCCAAGAGGACAGTTTTAGCTTGCCATCATTGCAAAAATCATGCCCTTTGAAGGTTAACTTGTTGCTTCTGATGGTTTTTATTTTTAAAGCTACCTTTCAAGTACAGAATTTATAAAAAAGGGAATTTGTGAAAATAAAAGGGCAGGGAGTCAGTTAGACACTAAATATCATTGAATTCTATTAACTTCATCAGTCCACCCACCCCACCCCACCCCAGTATGACAAATGGGCCAGGATGAAGGAAATCTACACATTCCCCATCCCTGTTTTATAGCAGTGAGGTGAATTCATTGCCCTGCAGTGGTTGTTAGATTTCAGCTTCTACCATCCTCATGGCCAATAGTCAGGGCTGATGGGGTTTGTAGTCCAGCAACTTCTTGGAGGAGCCACATCTTCCCTATCCCTCTTTATTGGGTAGAGGCCATCAACATCAATTAATGTTCAGGGGCAGTTGCTGGGGTTAGGGCAAAGAAGAGGCAAGAGTTGTCTATATGCCTTGTCTGTGAGCTCCTACTGGGTCACCATAGGATGTGGGACCCCAGATATCCTCAGTCTGATCCAGAAGAGCTATCATTATATCCTTCAGAACAAGGCATATTTTGGCACACACAGAGACAACTAGCAATATTATAAGAGTTAAGAACTGAATTGCCAAGGCCAAAGATCCAGGAGAAAATGTTCTGTACCAAAGTGCTGCTGACGCTGCTTCTGTTTTTCTTGGGTGGCCGCCTTTCTAATCCATTCTTCTAAGCAGCAGAATGGAACCAGATAGGAAAACAAGATTTACTCAGGCAGCTGTTGTAATGGAGACAGAGCTATACGTATTTCAGTCTCAGACGCTCACAACAGACAGGAACCAAATGCACCAAGACCAAAGTCACGGATAGATTCACATAGCTATTTTCCTCTCATTCATTCATTGTGAATTCCACCCTCATCTCAGCAGCACCAGGAACTGGTATCTGGTGTCTGAAACAATCCATGACGTACTTGGCTCCTGGCCTGGCAAACAAAGGAGGAAAAGCCAGTTTATTGTGGTGGCTAGCCCAGGATTTGACAGAAGGAAGAAGTGTATCTGTTGGATGATTTGTAGTAGATCAGCAAGGCTTTCTGACTCCCAAATTCTTAGGAAAAACAGCAACAAAGAAACTCCTACATTTTCACCCTAAATTATACTGCAGAAATGGGACAAAAAGCCTGGCATAACCAACAATGGATTCTTCTGTGGAAGACTGCAGACTCTGTTCAACATCTGCTACTCAAAATTAAAAATTTCCTGGGGTTAGAATTCTTGAATTCTAGAACCCTTAACACACCACAGTTTTATAGTGCTGCATTCCACTTTAACTGCCATGGGAACATCCTATGGGATTCTGGGATTTGTAGTTTAGCAAGGACCAAGAGCTCTCCGGCTGAGAATTTTAGATGCTCCTCCCTAAATGCCAATCTCAGGATTCCACAGGATGTTGCCCTGGCAGTTAAAGTGGAAAATAGAGCTATAACAATGTAGTGTGATATGCAGCTAAGTGTACTTCTTTTGGACCAGGCTCCAGCTGAGGGATCTTAAAATTCTAGGGGAAAAAAGGCCAATCTTGCAAAGGTTAAGGCTGCCCCACTCAATCTCCTTCTTATCTGTATCAGTGAGGACCGAACACAAGCAGAACTCCAAGGATTATTCATGAAACAGAAACCAGTGATGTCGCTACGGGGAAGCAAAGACAGTGTTGCCTCCTAAGAAAAGTTCTGCCTCCCAAATAACATTTTCCTTCATTCTTCAAATTGCTAGTATTGCAGTAACTTCAGTTGAGCATTTAGAAATACAGTTTAAGTATCCAAAGAAAGGAGGCAGGCAAAATTATCATGGGAATGTGAACACAAAAACAGAAGAGTTCTAGGCATGAGTGGTTTTCAACTACTCACTTTCTGCAATGTTAGAAATTTGGGGACAGAAGAATATTTTATGCGGGAGGGCATTCTTAATTTGGGAGGCAATTCCGTCACTTTGCCCTCCCCCTCAGTAGCTATACCTCTGAAAAAAACAAACAAGGGGTCTGTTGAAGTATATGAGAATATTTACTGAATACTGAATTTACTGGTAGAAGAGAGATTGACACTATTATGATTCTATGTAAGAACTAAGCTAGTCCTTACCAGCCTGAGGTAATTCTGTAATGTCTGAACACGGATTGTAGATGCATAACTCACACTGTGCAGACAACCTTCTGGGGGACCTTTAAGGGAAAAGAGTCAATGAGAACAATTTTTAAATACGGAGCTGTTGATGGCCAAATTACACACTACACTTAAGGTTTGTTCTCTTATTTTTATGACACCTGCAAGGGGTGGATTGTTATTACAATCACAGGACAAAGGGAAAGGAGGTTTATCACTGACATCCCTATCTGTACCTCACAAATCTTCCTCTGCACCAGGTCTAAGACTCAGCATCACCAATTTCTCCAGGAGATATTCTGGCTGTGGTTGATAACCACAGAAAGTAAAATTGTGCAACAGCAACAACAGTAATACTTAATATTTATGTAGCATACAGTGTGAAGGTCTGGAACCTTTGCTCCTTGCAGTTTTGGATTGTGACTCCCACAGTTCTTTATCCTTAGAGATGGTAGGTGGGGGTACAGAAATTGTAGGTCAAAATATTTGGAGGACATTGTGTTCAAGCCTCTTACATGCCTTAGTTCATTTATCCTTACAATGTGCCTGTAAAGTAAGTCAGTGTAATTATAACCAAATTTTGAAGAAGTTGGAGCTGAAGTGTGAAATACTGGTTTGCTGAGAGCCAGCCAATGAGCGTGTGATTGGGAAGAAATTTGAATCAGAGACCTTTCGACTCTGAACCTATTCTTCTAATTATTATATCATGCCAGCAGTGGGAAAATTTAGACTCCACACTCCAATTATACACAAATCAATAATATATGAACCACAAATATTAACCTTAATGTGATATTTTCATTAGATGGCACAGATTTCCTGTATAACATAGAATAATATGAAAGGACATCCAAAAACAAGCTCCTGTAAAAGATGTCTGAAAGCCTTCCTACTCTTCCTTTTGCTCAAACTTTCATATTTCAAGGAGGCTAGTTGATTAAATGACTTTCAAAGCTTAATAAGAACATAGCACCCAAATTACATGAGTTGCAGTCCATTCATTATCCATCACAATAAACATTTCTCTAACGTGAAAATAGGAGTAAATAAATGCATTTACCAAGCAAATATATGACTATATGTTCCACTTGATTCCTTTTCAAAAATTCCCAGGGTGGTATGGGGAACGTCTGACCAACTGACCATGAAATATTGCCTGTTAAAAAAACAAAAATTAGATCAGTGTTGAGTACATTTTTCCTACAAAAACAAAAGTGATAATATGCATAAGGGTACAGTGAGGTGGGTGAAAAGGGCACCATGTAAGCTCTGCTCCCAAAGTATCCATGCATATACTCCTATCTATCTATCTATCTATCTATCTATCTATCTACTTAATGGTTATTCCACCCTTCCACTAAAAAATGCATTCAAAGCAATTTACAAAAATCACTAAAATCAAATAAAAGAATAAATCAATTAGGCTCAATGCAATAATTAATAATTAATAAATTAATTATTTTAATAAATAAATAAAACAACCAATTAATCATTAATCATTAAAATTAATAATCAATTTATTAACAATGAATTAATTTAATAATAATTAATAAACTTCAATGTGATTTCAAAGGCCAGATTGAAGAGACGCCTCCCCACTCTTCCTAACATCAGTGAGAATGAGAACCAACCACAACTCTGAGGGGTTTTCATTTCACGATTGGGGAACAACACAAGTCAAAGCCCTCTCCCATGCAGGCCTTTGCAGATGATGGTGTCTCAAGATGGCTTCTGCATGCATACCACATGAAACAAGCTGAATGCATCTGCAGAACTCCTGTGATCAGACATTCTGATGTGACAGGGTTTTCAGTGAACAAGTTCTATCTCAAATGTTTAGTGCTTTCCACACTTTGTGCTGCGTGTGTGAATCCTAAAAAGCAGCTTAGCATGCAAGGGATGTCAGGCCAGACTTATGCTCAGGGCAGCACCCACTTTCTCCTTTAGCACTACTCATGTGGCTGTGCTCTTGGAGATCTCTCACTCGTAGGGTTGTCATAAGGTGAAGTTGAGTTGACCTGAGAATAAATGTGCCTGCACAGGGTTTCAAATATACTGTAGCTTTATATGTGAATATAGACTTTATATACCACTAGCACATTGCAAAATGAATAGTCAGCTCAGACTAATAGCTGCCACAAGCAGTACTGAACATCCTGAACCACGTTACTTGTCATATGTCATGTAACTTTAAAAAACAGGAGAAACTTTTGTTTTTTTACAAAGCAAGTGCTGATAGATACCAAGTTTGATGGATAATATACTGCTTGCAGTGAGGCCAATGCTAGATTCCGTGGTGTTATTAAGTGTCAAGTCTTCTAGGCTTCTCCATTCATCAGAGCTGATTGCTTGGAAATGGTTTGTCACCGCCTGACTCACTGCTTTTGAAAAATCATCCCAGGCTGTCTGCTTGCGGATGTTTAACACACATATGGTATTTTCTGTTTCGTGATCCTCTGTTGCACAGCAGGCTGGCTCTACCTGGCTAACTGCAATCCGCAAAGGCATTTTGAGAGCATCTGTTTAAATAGAATTGAAAAGCTTGAATATACAGCAACTTCAGAACACAGTGACATAGTTACTAAAAATATGGGGAAAAATGAAAAGAAAGAAAAAAAAAGATGAACTCTATTTACTGGTACATCTTCAAAGCAACACACAGTCCCTGGATACAACAGATAGATTAGAATATAAATCCATGATTAAAACAACAACAAAGATTGAATTACCTATAAAGCCAATCATTATAACTTTTTGAATATTTTAACAGTAGAGGGGAAAAAAACTATTGCACAGATATTTGAAAGTCACTTCAAATCTGACAGATTTAGTCATTCATATGCAGAAAACACATTCGTGTAGGAAACAGGTTGCGGACTGTGTGTATAGACCATCAAGTTTGCCAATGTTCACATCACAGGGTTCCACACAGATATATTTGATTAAACAACTTGATGATGTCCTTTTGGTCACCAACAAATGGCCTTGGTCTTGAACTGCTAGTGCTGCAAGGGAAACATTTCAGATCCCTTCTTGGAAACATAATCTTCCATTCAAAAATATATGACATTGGGTCAAAGAGGCAGAAGGAACTTTGGAGGACATCTAGCCCACAACCTCTTTGAAAGAAGACCTACAATGCAGGATCAGACTACAACATCTCTGACAAATGACTATCCAGTTGCCTATTAGCCTCTAATGAATTATTGCTTGCCATTTACCCAGGCTTTTACTGTTAGGAAGCTTCTCCTAGTGTTTAGCTGAAATCTGTTTCTCTGCAATTTCCAGTTAAAGATTTTAAATCTGCCCTCTGGAACAAAGGAATGCAGAGCTGCTCCATCTTCAGAGGTCTGCTGTCAGGTTTCTCCAGAAACTTCTCTCATCCAGGCTAAACAAAATCAGTTCTTTCAACTGTTCCTGATGGCACTTGATTCACAGATTATTCAACCACGCTAGCCACCCTTCTCTGAGCACACTTGAGTTTGCCCATTACTTTGTTAATGTACAGTTCATAAAATTGGATGCAATATTCTAGTGGGAGTGAACAAGGCTAATGTATGGAGACACAGGCCATTTCTGCACTACACTGTTATAGTGCTATTATTCCACTTTCAACATCCTGTGGAATCCTGGGGTTTGCACTTTAGGGAGAGGCCTTTAGATTTCTCAGCCAGAGAGCTCTTGGCCTCAGTAAACTACAAACCCTAGAATTCCACAGGATGTTGAAAGTGGAATAATAGCACTATAACAGTGAAATGGCTACAGTCTTGTAGCTACCTCTGCAGTAAAAATTACTGCAAGCAACTCTGCTTTAACTGCCCATGCAAAGACATAATATGTCAGTACCCAAATTATACCATACAGATACGTCACATAATCCTCATGAACAAAGGGTTTAATGAAAAAAAAAGATAGTGAAAGAAATTCACATCCTCAACTGCTGAACTGCCCTGATAGCTAGGACTGTTTCACCAGAATTCAACAGAAGCCTGTCTGCCAAACTCCACTGATTCTTGCCCTGGACTCTTCGAAGACAGTGAAGGCTTCCACTTCTTTCTGACAGTATTTTATATATTTTAAAACCATTACAAATCCATTTGCTTATCTTTTGCTATGCATGGTGAGTTCTTTCTATTTTCCCTCATACTGTTCCTGCTTTCTACTTTTCCCTCATATTATTTGTCTTCTTGAATAAGGAAAACGTTCTTGCTTCGGCAGCACATATACTAAAATTGGAATAAGGAAAAGAAACAGGTAGTTTGTTCCCTGCTTGTGTGTTTCACTGTATGTATGATTACGCTTCAAGAATATTTTGATTAAATCACAGGTTTCAGATTCCAGATTCACTCAGCCTAAGTACCAGCTATGCATGCAATATGGTAGAAATAGAATGATTTCTGCCCTGTGTGGGCAAGAATGCTAAAATTATTATGAAGTATATACATATATATAGATAAAACAAACATATCTAATGTCATTAAAACACATTGCTATTGTAAATAATGTCTACCCACTCCTGGTCATTTCTGACAAAGTTGCCACGACATAGTAAAAACAAGGAAGCAAAATCCATCACATCCTACTAGTAACAAAAGAGGAAATTTATCTTGAGAAACATATTGGCCGTTTCTCTCCATTTGTTACCAGTTTAGCAATGTCCATGACTTCAAAGCTTGGAAATGTTACTTTTTTTTTGGACTACAGTTCCCAAAGTTCTCCAGCCAGGATGGCCAGTGGCCACACTGACAGGGGATTCTGGGATATGGAGTCTAGAAATTAGTCTTTTCCAAACTCTATAAAAGTGTCCAAAAAAACCCAACCAACCAACCAAATAAAAACCCTGCCAGGGTTAAGCTCTATAAGCCCCATGTTACCCTGAACATCTCCCTCTGCTTGAGCAAGTTCCATCTTCCTACTTCAGTGGGGAAAGGCAAGAAATGTCCATAGCTGAAAATGTCAAACAAGGGTTGCTAGAGGAGATGTAATGGACAGAGCTTGAATACATTTTGCTGCACTACCTCCTTGACTGATGTAAAAAGAGTACAGTACAGTAATGCTCCCATTTAAAGTTTCACATAAGATTCAACTCTGGGGACTCATCCATGTGGCGCTAATTTAGTGCTTCAGATGTGCTGCTTCAGCGTATCTGATCTCAAAACGGGGGTGAGACAAACTCATCTTGATGCTCTGCCAAACCGCAGAGCGGAATGGAGACCACTGTGAGGCTGGTGCACACATGAATTTGGTATGGTGGGTCTTCTCTTTTAGCATAAGGGCACCCCCTGGGGAAGGGAGAGATACCTGTCTTTTCCATGTACACATATCATATGAGTCACACTTTCAGCTGAGAGCTGATGTTACAAACTGGCATGAAGCCACCAAGTAGAATGGGCCTATCAATGTCATTTAGTGCATTAGGCTGGAGGAATGTACTCTATATTCCAGCTCATTGTGATTTAAACAAGAAGACCCTCAGCAAATTGCTGCATATTATAACTGACTCTGATCTGTAAAATGGTAATAATTAGATCAGACATTCCATAGGATTATTTTAACAATGAAACAAATACAGGAAAAATAAAATAACAACAATGATTCCTGTGATCACTTCCACTGAAGCCAATGGGATTTAATGAGACATCATAAAAGAACACAAAATGATTAATGAAATGCTCCCAACACAGCTCATTGATTTAAATGCAATGAATGATCAAAAGAGCTAAGTGATTTTTCACAGCTTCAATCTGTGCTATGTATGAGTCTGAGAATAATATGATGGTAACACTGAAAAGCTTTCAGAACAGCTGATTCCACATATAGAGCTTTGAGCTAAGGGGGAGGGAGACAGTAGTTTGGTTGATGTTCTAACGCAAACTTGTCCGATTGATACTTCCCAAACCAACATCTGAACCAAAATCCGCATAATTTGAAAGTTACAGAAATTTTGCACTGCAGTTTTCCAATTTAAAATATACAGAAATATGTGTATTACAGGAAAGTTTGTACAACATGTGCACATTAGTGAAAATAATATACAAAAATTCATTGTCTGTAAAAATGTATATTTTGAAAAGTGTATACAAAAAGCTATGTATTTATTAGCAGAAATAAGTAAGAAAATAAGTATAGATTCTTGTGCAAACTCAAAGAAAATCACAAACTCCTATAGGAATAAGTTGAAATATATCTTAAATCTGGAAAACCGAGAAACTCAGTGAAACAGCTTACAGAGTTTGCCATCCCTACCAATAATCTAGTTAAAATATATGTGGAAGAGAGTGCCACAAATAGAGCAGGGCCATTTATGAAAGAAAAATTATCTGGTGGATATACAAAGTGAGCCTCCAGTTATGGGAATTTTGGATACAATATCCAATCCAATACATAGTATATCTGCCAACTCCTCTCTCTAGAAAAAACACAGACATACGTATACACACCAGTGGCAGCTGCTGCAGGTTTTAGTTGTATGTTGTTTATTTGCAATTCCACTGGTGTGTGGGTGTGGTTGAGTGTCAGTGTCTTCCTTGTCAATGAGATGATAAACCTGATTCTAGTTTGGATTGTGAGCTATCCGTGGTTCTGGAGGTGTTTCCTGGGTAAGGTTTCGCATGTTGCAAAGGTTAGTCCTTTAAAGTTCAAAGGACTATTCTTTGCAAGATGCAAAACCCTACCCAGGAAACACCTCCAGAACCACGGATAGCTCACAATCCAGACTAGAATCAGGTTTACCATCTCACTGACAAGGAAAACACTGACACTCAACCAGACCCACACACCAGTGGAATTGCAAATAAGCAACATCCAACTTGCTGATAATATATAATTGACCAATAACAGTCTTCTTAGCAGCAGATGGGGATTGCATTGAATTTTGAGCATTTATGAAAATCTTGACATATGCATGAAAGGTTTGTTACTCACTTAAATTCTCTAGAAGATGTTTGCAGTCATCAGTAGCAACATCATGCACTGTTCGATTGCATTTATCTTTCCTCTCGGCCTCCAGTCCCCCATGGCTACACAAGACTTCTAGGCAGCTCTAGGAAGTTAATAGCTACATTACTTGAAGGAATTAACTTGAGCTGAAATTAACCTGACTGAACCATCTATCGCCTGAGGCGGATAGACTTGAATTCAGCTTTTAGAATCTTAATTTCAGTTCTTAAAATATGCACTTCCAAACACGGGTGGTAGGGAGAGGGAGTTGGGGAGAAAAAAATCTTTGAAGAAAATTGGTTTTCTGTCAGGAACAATTTTGTCTGTGAGACTCCTCACATGTTTTTCTAATTCTGATTCTATATATGGTGACATTTTGAAATTCAGGTATGTGGAACAGGAATGTGGGCACTAAGATTAACAACAAACACACGCAATCCAACATGTGCCCTTCACATTGTGTTATGTGTATATCAAACAGTGTGGTCAGCCTTCCGCATCCCATGTGTATTATACCTCAGCTCTCACGCCAATGTTTGTATTGCTTGTATTTTTTTAAATTTTATGACCATTAGAAACAGTTATGTTGAATACTGGAGATTATTCCACTGAAACCAGCAAAACAACTCCACTAGTTTCCACAAGTGGTTGTTTGCCATCTGTCATCATACATAAACTGTCTACACATGGATCTGAGCATGTTACAATTGGAGGTAGTTGTTTATAATCTGCGTTATGAATTGGAATTTTATTTAGGCCTGCATTTCTGTGGTTATTTATCCTTCTTTACTTGTTATCTACATGAACTGTTGGTATTTACAAGTTCTATTTATAATATCATATTGTTTCTACCATTTGTCTGAGGTGGTTCAATTATTCATTATGGCCCTGTTTGGTATGGGAGTTGGAGCACCTGTAAAGCAGTAGGTTGAGGAATGCTGCTGTGGAGTCTTTTAGTAGCATGCTTACGTGGACACACTGTATGAAGTTTTCAAATCTGAACAAATGATTAATTATGTTTTCTTACTTCTTAAGTGAGGTACCTTAGAACTCATCTAAGAGGAGGAAAATTACTGGATCACACAGTCATGAATCTCCTTCTCAGAGTCCAGGTGTCATTTAAAGAAAATGGACTGACTATTATAAATCTGATCTCTATTTATGAACTTAAAGGGTAATAAGAACACCTCTACTAGGTGCAACTGGAGGCTTACAAATGGGCAGGTTCCTATCAGAGACACAGACAACGATTACAGGATTAACTATAAACTATATTATATACAAAGTACAAGCAGGATCTTCTCTTAGTGGACTTCTGTTGGTGGGACAGCAGAATCCATCAGATCTGGGAGAGGTAATCCTCCTCCCACCTCCAAAGCCCTCATATGCCCCTAACTCCAGCTCTGGAAGTCTGGTTATCAGGCAGCACAGAGGGCTACTGTCGGGGAGGCAGGGAAAGAAAGTTCCAAATGGAATGTTGGATTTAAAGGTAAGCTTCCATTCTTAGGTGTTCTTTACCAGCAACACCATATGTGGTCCAAACTGTACATTACAGCACCACGTGGATTTGCTGTGGGAGTACGCACTACATGATTTACTAGAAAATTCCAAGGAACTTTTCAATGTTTTGTTTCCAATAATGTCACGTTTTATTTCCAATGACAGTCAGGTAGAACATTTCTGTGATTATTTCTTGAGACAATAAGTAGCACAACATGATGGAGTTAATCATTCCCTAAACTGCAGAATCTTGTGGCACATATTAGTTTTGAATAGGGAGGTCACAAGTTTAACTTTTTATGGCTAAGAGCTTTCAATTGTTATTAACATGTCTTTCATAAATTCATCATAGCTTCCTTATTTTATTCTTTTATTATATATTCATTTAATTTAGACCCCTCCCCAGCCTACCTCCTAGCACAGGATCCAAAACAGCTAAAATTCCTTAACTTTGTGCAATCCTTTTAGAAATCATCCAAGCCTCGATCTGTATGTTACCCTCAGAGCATGGATTCTACCACGCCACTTGCTGTGCTTAGGTCCCATGCCCTGCTGGTAATGTATGAATGTTCCACATCACATAGATATTTCACATACTACCTCCAGCAGCCCTGATGGAAGCTTATGTATGTGAGAATGTGTGTGTGTACTGACAGAGCTAAGTTTGCATGATGTCATATCCTTAATTATGTGTCATACAGAAGCAATGACAAGTGACCAGTTTTTGGTGGTAACAATGATATCATGAGGACTGCATGAGTGCAAAAGGTAATCACTATGATCTCTGATAATGAATTTTATAAGTGACCCATGAGTTCCTTTTAAAAAAGCACTTCCACATACTGGTCCTAATTCTTCTGGCAAATAATTTCTGACAAATAGATGATCTCAGGTTCTACTGCAAATACAGTAGAATAAAAGAGGTGTTTTTTAAAAAAAAACACCAAGTCTTCATGTTTTTAAAAACCTTTTGATGAATGTGTAAAAGTTTCAAATCTCTTTCTCTCTTCTCTCCACCTCCAGTACCATGCAACCATGCTTGATCTTGATTCCACGTTGTGTTAAATAAACTATTTGAACAGACTAACCTTAAAACCTTTCGATGCTGCTATATGGGCTGCAGTCCAGCCATCTTTGTCAGCAAAGTTGATGAGACCTGCAGAAACAGTGGAACTTGCTTTATGGCTAAAGCTGTCTCCATCACACTCCATGTCAAAGATGCAAGAATTAACATCTCTATCATTCATGACATTTCCACCTTCTGGCTTTCTGTAGTACATAAGATATCTTAGGCAGTCAACATTATCAGCATTCACAGCAGCATGAAATGGTGTCCAGCCATCCTACAGAGATGGAAATATTTTTAAAAAAATATTAAAACAAGCCCAGATAAGTGAATGGATATTCTCATAAAATTTATGTCTTGGATCTGTGAACTTTCTGAAGCAATTAATGGAACCCATCTGTGATCTCTGCAAATAATTACATGCACTGCCATAGAAAGAAGAAAGAGACAGCATGTTTTGCAGTCCTTCTCTGAACAATATTTGTGTAGTGGGTAGAACTGTACTGGGACTTGGGAGAGCTCCTGTATATACTCATGTACAAGTCTATAACTTTTAGTTGAAAAATCAACCCAAAAAACCTAAGTTGAATTATTAATGGGTCAATGTAAGTACTATACCTTAACTCTTATAAAAAAAAGAGCCGTCTCCTTCTCTTAGTAGAGTGATGAAAGGCAAGAGCTTAGCTCATCCCAGGAGAACCTAAAAGAAGTACTCACTCCCTCTGCTTTCTCTGCCACAGGCCTGCTTCTGGCTTTTTTGAATAGTGGGGCAGGAAAATGGTGGCAGCCACAGCAACTCTTTGGCACTTCCCCTCAAAGGAGTGCTGAGAGAGTAGAAGGGGTCAATGCTTCTTTGAGGCTCTCCTGGGATGAACTAAGCTCTTGCCTTTTGCCACTCGACTTAGAGAAGGAGATGGCTCTTTTTTTTTTTAATAAGAGTTAATAGTGTAGCTCAACTTTTATTTTATTTTTTTTAAAAAAACCTTCTTCTCTGAGTAGAGTGGCAAAAGGCCTTTTTGAATGCCTGGATGAGAAAATGGTGGTGATGGTAATGAAGCAGTTTGCTTCCTGAGGCTGCACTGGCACTTTCCCCTCTTTGTGGAATGACCCTCGACTTACCCATGGATCATATCAAAATTCATAATTTTGGACCCCAAACCTGCCCTTGACTTATACATGAGGTTGACTTATACATGAATATGTATGGTAACTTCAAGTCCCCACTCAGTCAAAAAAACTCACAGTGTGACTTGAGCCTATCATTCTCTCTCTCATACTGACCTGACTCAAAGGGTTGTTGTGAGGATAGAGCAGTAAATAGAACAGCTATGTATACTCATTGGAATAGAGGTAAAACATATATACAAACTACTGAATTTAAAGTGACAGGATCTAGGAATGTGTGTAAAGAGAGAAAAATCACTCCTTGATGTTTTTAGCTGCATGAAACTAAATCACGAATACATCCTGAAATAGAAGGCTGATATAACCATTGTTGGATCCTTGTCAGATGTCTGATCTTGTTATTAGCAATTCTGTACAGTTTTATATAGGCACACTTGATGTCTTTGGCTCTATACAGTGCTAAATCCTTCCTATATTAGCATAACAAAGTGAGCACAGCTGCTCTGGAAAAAAAATTGCAATCCTTAATTTTCCTTTGATGTATTTATTTTAAACAGCCAGCATCAGAACTTGTATTTTTCTGTATTACTATTTCCCTCTCCCTCCAAATTTTCAGTATGTTTCAGCTGACTAGATAGGTTTTTCTCCTCATTTTTATGACAAATTATAACATTGCGTCTTATTTTCTGATTTGAAAAAAGAAAAGAAAAAAGGGGCAGCAAGCTTCTACATGCTCAACTGTCTATTACTAGACTGGTTTCCCAGTCACAGTTTGGAAAAAGTTACTTTTGGACTGAGAGTTACAGACCAACAGAGTTTTTAAAAATATCCACTATCTTGCAGTGGGAATAAAAAGTTGTGAATAATTTCAGAAATTCATAGAAAAATACTGGCACAAGAAGAAGGCCATATGGATGAAATAACCTTCAATCAGTCCAGTATAATTTCCACCAGATTTCACAGCTTTTGAACCAATGTGGAGTACCCTTTAGGTAGAGCACAGTGCTACAGCCAAGTCAAGGCAAATCCTACCTAAGGCTAGTCAAATTCTGAAAGTATCTCCTACTCTCACTGGTAGGAATAATAATAATTCTCAGCAATAATAATAAATTAATTAGCTGACAATTTGTTGCCCTTTTGTGTCATCCCAAACCAGTTGCCTGAGGTGGCTGTTTTACTCTACCAAATAGTAGGATTGGCTCTGTGAAGACTGTGATGAAATCCGGCCATGAAATCCTACTTGTGCAAAGTGATCCATAGTCTGGCATTAATGGATAAATGTTATGTGAACTGCCATCACTGCACAGGGGACTAATCATAAAGTAGAACAAGGATGTGACAAGAATGGTGGGGAGCAACTGCTTAAGAGAATCAGCAGGCTGGCAAAAAGGTCTGGGTGAGAAGAATGGAAGTGGGGGCCTTTCCGCACTACACTGTTATAGTGCTATTATTCCACTTTCAACATCCTGTGGAATTATGAAGTTTGTAGTTTACTGAGGCCAGAGAGTTCTTTGGCTGAGAATTCTAAATGACCCTCCCTAAACTGCAAACCCCAGGATTCTATAGGATGTAGAAAGTGGAATAACAGCACTATAACAGTGTAGAGCGGAAAGGGCCTGGATTATTTCAAGGCAGAACCATAACAAGGCCTTTCATAAATGCAGCAGTGTTGCTGTGAAGTACAGTGCATCCATTCAAATCAGCATGTTGCAAGACTGTGTTCTGAGCCATGGCTGTTAAACAGGCTTTCCATTTAGCACTTTAGTACTTATTGATCAATGGCTGAACTACTCACCCATAGTTAAATTAATTCAGGTTCACCTGACTGCAGTACTATAAATGTTTACTTTGAAGCAAGTGTCACTGTGTTCAATAGGACTTACTTTCAAGTGACTGTGAATAAGACTGCAGATTCAGAAGCTATACATTGAGTTATGTGGGATGAAGCCTGACTGAAGTAAATGGGATTTACTTCTGGACATATTAACATATCGGCTAGGATCCTGTAGATGATACCGATTAGTGTAACCCCAGCATGTCTATGTGATTTTAGGAGGCTTGTGGAAAGAGGTTTCTAGTACCTGGTTCCTGTCCCAGATGCAATACAAAAGCTGAGGGGCTCCTGTCACAGCTCTGTCCCTACCCGCAGCCACTGATCAGCTGAGGGGCTGCATTCAGCTGCATTCCAGGGAAGAAGCAGCAGGCTCTGCTCCCTGGACAAGTGGCATAAGTGCACTGGAGGAGACTTTGGCTGCTAAATGGATCTCAGCTGTTGGATTGCCTTGTCAAAGTGATACAAACACCTTTAGGAAAGTAAGTCTAATTTTTGTCTCCCATCGCACCTGAAAGCAATTTTTTCAAGTACACTAGGATTTCTCTATATTACAGAGTCTATAATGCTTTTATAATACTTTCAACACTAAATATTTATCTCAGACCTACACAACACAGAACCTCCAGGCTGTACATCATAGCGTAGCTTGCCAGCTACATGAAAAAGACCTGCCTTTGTAGCCCACATGGGATCACGCAGACGTAAGGTTTATCAAGCACCTGGCAGCTTGCAGTACATGGCTGGTGCATAGTGAACAGCCTAGAGCCACATGTTGCGCAAGTCTGAGTTGTTATTTCAAAGCAATCAAATCCCTCTCATGAAAGAGAGACAAGCCTAGGGATCTTTGCTCACTAAATACTATAATGAATGCAGGGCATATTTCTAAAGCATCACGGAATGCGGTATTTCACAAAATGTACAAATGTGAAGACTCTGATGACTGTTGCATTTGAAAAGTTGAAGTTTTTGGCTTTATGGAGTTGAACTGGGAGCTGTTAAGCCATTATAGTATAAAGGAGGAATGATAAATGTGTGGTCCTTCAGGTTTTCTTGATCTGTAACTCCCACAGTCCTTCACCATGTGCTACATTGGCTAGGACTGATGGAGAATAAAGACCAACAACATCTCAAGAGCTTTACATTCCCCACTTCTAACACAGTGCCTACACTCTTTCCCATTTATTATTTCTATTTCCTATTCACTCTTGTTGTGCTTTCTATTGTGAAGACAATCCTACAGAGATTACACAATATTCCTTGGCGTAACACTGAAGAACTTTGGACTATCTAAGAAAATGATTGCAGCAGCAGCAGCAGACCGACAATCAATGCAACTCAATGACTCACTCAGTACCAAGTGAATGAACTCAGAGCTGAGAGACTAAACCCAAGGAGAAGATATGAAAACAATATGGATAATTTTAATTGATTGTAATCAAATTTTAAGACTAAAGCCTGCTGCAACCTGAAAAATATGTCCACTTATTCTGTATTTACTTATACAAAGGGTCTTTCATACAGAGAATAAAATCAAAACATAACACCAGTAGATAAAGTTGTTTTTGCCACTCTACTGCTACTAAACTAAAACACATATGCACAAAAAAGCTTTAAAACACCAATTTATAGGTCAGGGTTCTGACAAAATGGTGCAACTTCGACTGTCTGTCACACAGTTAATAATGGATGGAGCAACCCGATTTTCCTTGGGAAGGGGTTTCACACTTACGTTCTGGGAAAAAAAACCTTCTTCATGCATCCATCAACATAGCTATTTCAGGAGTCAAGAGGACCTTCTGTAACTTTGGCTTCTAACTGTGTTCCTAGGAATGCAGCAAGTGTTCCTCAAGAGAATGTGCATAGTAACAGACAACTCCCTGGGAGATAGGATATTCAGCATTCTCTCGCAAGGAACTGCTGGGCACATTGGTATGTGCTCAGTTTGCAAGATGTGATGGCTAATCCCCATATGAACTCAGTGTGTATCATTTAAGCCCAAAATCTTTGCAGCAAGATTTGTGCGAGTTATGCGGCAAGTGCTCAGACTGCCAGATCTATGTGGAAGAATGCCTCTATAGTAAGAAGTTTGAAAAGCACTGCTTTGTTATGTTCACAGGCTCAAATTCATTACTTTATAGGGAGGATAATAAATTTGTTATATGAAAGCATCAGAGCTGAGCAAGGGACAGGGGGAAAGGAGGTAGAATTAATAAACTGGAAGATTTATTTGCTTTCCTTTATTAGCCTTTGAAAGTTCTCCCATTATATTTTTAATATACTGTTACATTTTTAAATGTGTAACGAAACACATACAAACCCATATGAACAGCTTGGACTTCTGGGTTCTGAAAAGAATTCATAATCCACAGAGAAGTTTATCAGCCTGCAAGCATGTGAGACCCTATAATGATCTTGCTCATTATTACGGCAGTAAAATTTGTTACTCTAGCAGTGGCTCCATGTTGCTCCAAAATTGTTTTTTCAGGTTCTGGGCACCTTCCAGATTCTCCCCACTGCCACAAATAAATGGTGACTTGCCAACACTTGATGTTTCCAGGTGTGGTTTCAACCATTTTTTGACATAAAATATCCAGTCTTCAGCCAAATGTAAGTGGATTTCTAGCCACTTTCAGTTTTGTTTTGTTTTTTGTGATTTTGGGGGCTCAGTGTCTCCCCCAAAGTGTTCTAGGAGTAGCAAAATAGCCTCTGGACCTTTAAAGTACAGTTTGAATCTCTGCTCAGTCACAGAAACATACTGAATGAACTTAGGCAAGTCATACTCTCTCAGCTACAGATGAGCATAATAGCAAACTTCCCCTGAATAAATCTTGCCAAGAAATCCCCCATGTTAAGTTTGCCTTAGGAAATGACTTGAAGTTACACAATGCAACACAAGCCACAATGTTATTAAAAGAGTAGGAAAAATCTTCCTTATTTTTAAAGACTGATTTTATCTAACATAGAGATGGGGGATTGTCTCTCAGATGTTATCAGATTCCGGCTTCTATCAACACCAGCAAATACAAGGAGTGGTCCACAAGATCTGAAGGGTTCCCAAACCTCATCCTAGTAGATGGAAACTCTCACGCTAGTTGCTTATTTTATTTATTTATTTATTTATTTATTTTTAACCTGAGGAATTTTTATGTTTTCAGCCTCTCTCTCTTTAAGAAGGCAGTCCCCCTTGACTGTTTCTCTGGAAAACACTGAGCAATAATAAAACAAAACCAAAAAAACTATCTCATAAGCAAGATATCCAAAGTATTTAATTAAAAATAAGAAAAACCTCTGATAAAATTGACATCATTAAAAATAGGAGCTTATGGGAGCAATCTGTGAATAATGTCACTTCAGACGTTAATTCTGTAAAGGAGGATGACAGGAAAGATAATTTTTGTAGAAATCTTAGGGAGAAATAAATAACAATGTTATTGAAGGCATTTTATATATGCACATAGCCACATAAAAATGAAACCTTTCATTAATGTCAAAGGATTTCATACAGTGCAGCCATTAAAGTTATTAATAAATGCCCTCCAAAGAAATAAAGTAGTGCAGCAGTTAAGGATATTGATATATGCCTTAACAGAAGCCATTTTTGTAGTGGTTCACTTCTGTTTTCTTGACATGTTGTCTTTGAGAAATGGGCTTTCAAACTTACACAGGTTTTTGGGCTTCTGTCTGCTTCAGCTTCTAGCAAGAGTTTGACACATTCATTATTTCCATTTCCACAGGCCAAGTAGAGAGGTGTCTCTCCCCTTTCAGCAGCATGATTAACGTCAGCATGATACATGATTAATAATTCTGCACATCTAGGAAGGGAAACATTGAGCAAAGACACATTAGGAAAACTCCTGATCTGGAAAAGACCTGACCTTCACAATTCCATTCAAGCTATTATACCTTCAAAAATATATTTATTTAAACTGCAACAAGGAAGGCAACCGATCAAAAATCTTACGCTTTCTTATGCAAAAATCTTACGCTTAGCAACCTATATGCAATCCAAGATTTGTATAGGACCACCAGAAGAAACCAGACCTTCTTGTCCTGGCTTCAGGATTTAGCTACTTGTGTCTGAGGGCTACATACTACTCAGCAATTGACAGACTGATACGTAGATATCCAAAGAGATTTTGTATCACTTTTGAGACGAGAGAAAGAAATTGGTTGCATAAGCTTTCCTAGACTCCAGTCTACTTCATCAGATGCATGGAGTAAAGTGTCTAGGAACAGGCACCTTTATAGCTACCAGCTTCTCTATCTTTGTTAGTCTCAAAGGTGCTACAAGATCCTTTAGCGTACTAATGCACACTAACACGGCTATGTCTCTAATGGTAAGTAGACAGAGAAATTCAAGTGTTAACAAATGTGGTTTAAGGAAACATATGATGAGGAGGATTCTAGTCCCATCCCTCCTCCACACCAGTTCCATCCCTTTCTGAATAGCCTCACTGTTCACAGAGGGTCTCCTCACAACCTGAAACCCTGGAATATCATTGAGGGTGGAGATAGCACCCTCTCTCTTCTGTGATTTAATGTTTTCGTAAATCCTATTCAATCATCTTTAAACACAGCTAGATAGATAAATAGACAAATGATACATAAAGGACATGTTTTTAGTTCCCTTTTGATGGAAGCTTTCAAGAGGTGGCCTTTTGACAGAAGCTTTCAAGTGGTTTCTAGAAGATTCAAATTATTTTTGTTTACTTATGCAAAGCTTACTTGACCTGGTTATTTCATTTCATACATGCATATTGTTTGTTTTGAATAAAAAGTTTCCTGAATTGCTCTCACACTCTCTCTCATGTTGGATACAGAAATCTATCCCTATCCTTTCCACATTATTTCTGCATCTGAGTCCAAGTTCTCTGTGAAAGAAGTAACATGAACATATCTACTTTGTTAAGCCAGGTATACCTGTAAAAGAGCATATTTCTTTCAAAATGCCAGGAAGGTGAGATCAATTCTGGTCCCCTTACAAATTGTGTGCTGAACTCTAAGCCAATAACTGACAATTGATTTGGCAGAAGTGACGATCTCTACTGAAGGGATGTCAAGGGCAACTGGAAGAACAGGGTTGCCAGAGGTCAAGTGTCAGGTTGATTGACAGCCCAGCTGGGAAATCTGCACCACACCTGTTTGAATTATGCATGGTTCCAGTCAATATTAATAGCATTTCTGTGATTTGAATGCCAGATTGCTGGGGCAGAAACAATACCAGCTGCAGAGGAAAATGGCAAGGAAAAAGAGACAATAGAATCTACAGAAGATAGGATTCATCAGACTGAACGCCCTAAAAGACATAATCAAATCTCTGCAGCAATGTCAGAATTCTATTTAGATTCATGTTATTCAAGGCCTGAATGGATGGACAGATTCTAGACTGTCTGAAAAGAGCGAGTATCAGTTCTGTTTTATTGTATTCTTTTGTATAAAGGTGACAGAGTGCTCCATTGAGCAGGAAAGGTAAAGTACAGTGCAGATATGAAAGGCATTTATGAAGACAGGCACTTCCTTTCATGATAACACACCTATACTCACTTCACTATATTATCTCACAGGTCAGTACTTAGGGTGGAAGGGGATATACGCAAATTATTGCTTCAATTGACAGATGGGGTAAATAATAAGAATTGTCAACTTGTTTGCATTTCAGCATGGGATCAGTGCCTTCCTATGTTATGATTTCCTTTCATAAAAGAGCCACCTCCAAATTCTCCCTGTCATAAGAAAAATGCAGTGTGGGCAGGATTTCTACCCATTTCTATTCTTATAAGAGGCAGGTATGCCAAATAAGCATATGTGGTTTGGCATTTTTTTTGCAGGACAGAGGGGTAACACCACCATCAACATTTGTATTCACAGTATGGACTTGCACAGAAATTACAGTTTTGAACATGAAAATGTTAGTGTAAGAGAAGAAGCATAACTCTGGGACTTTTATCAGAGTAAGAGTAATGACTTCACTTTCTGGCCCTTTTCTATTACAATCAGAACCCATATATTTGATCATGCATCGCATATGTGGGTTCCAGTTGTAACTGAAAAGGGTAGAAGGAGTGGATCATTGAAAAGCAACCGTGTGTTGTACGCAGGCTGAACAAAAAGATGACACCTAGTCAATTGAGAGAAAATTCAGTGTTTGTGTAAGTCTGTACATGTGTGTATGGACTGTATACCATATAAAAGGTGTACTGTGTAACTGAATCTTCCTAAGACAAAGCTGCAAATACAAGAATATTTTTGCTGGATCAACATTCTACCAGAAGGAGGAGGGGGATGAGGTGGAGGAGGCAGATAATTTACTTCCAATTGGTAAATGAAGTTGAAATCAGGTTGCAAGTTTTGCTGACCATTTTGAATGTGAGGACTAGAATAGCAGAATCACTATAGTATCCAGAACCAAAACCAATCAACCAACCAAAAAACTCACACAGCACCTTTCTATAAACAGAACAGTATAGGTAAGTGTATTTAATAGAGCCTTTTCAGTTTGAATCATGAAAGCTCTTGGACACAAATTGTCCAAGGGTTAGAGCACTGTGAGGGCATTCACAAATTTTATTTTTAATCTTCAACGAGCAATTTCTCACACTTTTACAGCAGAGTCAGGACCTGATGGATTTTAAACCTACTTTGCAGATGACTTCAACCTCCCCTGCTGTTATTGGTATTTGCCATCAAGTCATCTTCTCATGAACCTTTGAAAGAGAGACCTCCAAGAGTCCTGGTCATCACCCTGCTTAGGTCTTGTAAATTCAGGGCTATTGCTTCCTTGACTGAGTCAATCCACCTGTAGTGGATCTGTCCCAAGAATGAGGAGAAAAATAAATAAAAGCTGGCCAAGAAAAACTCTATATAGATAAGCAAAGATAGCTCCACACAGCTATCAAAGCATGCCAAGCTGCAGAGAACACCTTTAGCAGCAAATGCACTAGGCCGGTAACACTCACCCACTCAGCTTGTAATCTTTCAATGTGGGGGCTCTTTATTCTTTGTTACATGATATAAATAATATTTACAAAGTCCAGATGGCAACCCAGCATATCTAGCTTGCTCTTTCCGGCAGAGCCTCCAGCAACATGCATCCAGCAACATGTGCAGTTGTTGGCTGGGACTGTGCTACCTTTATACAGACACCTAGCCAATCCTGGCCAACCCTTGCATTGTCTGCACCTGGTGCTCATCAGCATGACTCAGCACAAACTAGCTCGAGTCACATTCCTTTCCACAGGTGCACTTAACAATTAAAGCAATTAAAGGAACATGGCATTTAGACTTACATCACAAAGTATTTTTTTTGAGGTTTAGTCCAACCTTTTCTGACAGGATCTTCCTCTGTTTCTATACCCTTCCACTTCACTGAATATTATAGTCTTTTTGAATGAGTCATGTCAGCTCATGATATGTCCAAAGTATGACAGCCTCAGCTTATCTATCTTGGCTTCCAGTGAGAAGTTAGGCCTGATTTGCTTTAGAACCCATTCATTTGTCTTTTCAGCACCCCGTGGAATTCTCCCTCAGTACCACATATCAAATGCTCTGATTCTCTTCACTGTCTTCACACTCTTTCTTCACTGTCCAGCTTTTACAATCATATATAGAAATCAGAAGTACTATGTCATGGATGATTCTGATTTTGGTAGTTAACGATATAACTTCACTGCCTTGTAGAAAAAAACACAACTCAAGCATGGTGGAGTACATTATTCACACAGAATTTGAAGCCTCATTTCCTTGCACAAAAATAAAGTCTGAACATGGTAAAATATGGTGCCCACATGATATTTTCACCAGAAACCAGACAATATCTCAAAGATCTTGAGCGTTCCTTCTGTCCCTCACTAGTGAAGTTTGACAAAAGTTGTATCTACTTTTATGCCATTCCCTCAGGCACTCTGTTAAGTGAAGCATCCTTGTTCTTTGATGCACTGCACTCCAGCTGAGGGGGCTTTTTTGCAGACAGGTCATTTTTGAAGGATCAAAGGCAAAATATCCAAGCACGCAGTTCTCTCCACCACCTGCCAGTTGCAGCTCCTGCTTTCCATTTAATCCTAATCTGTGAGCTCAAACAAACCCCAGATAAGGATTTCAGTAAAAACTGGACCATAAAGCCATTCAAAGATCCAGTGGAGAAATACATTTGACGAAAACAAGACACAGGAAAAAATACTGTATCTGAATGAAATCTAAAATTTCATTAAAAAAAAAAGCGTAGAACCTTAAGTGCATAGCCAGAGGTGTGTACAAAGTACAGAATAGTTCTGTGCACAGGTATGAAAACTGTAACTTTTAAAGGTACAACCTACCTATAATATAGTCACAGGAACAGAAGTGTGTTTACAAAAACAAAATTGTTGTCTCTCTTTTTAACAGAAAACCCCACAATAGTGAATATGACAGGCATGAATAAACTGCATAAACTGATACTCTCTCTGTTTATACACCCCTAACTGTACACAGGGTTATGCATGGGAAGTGGATACCTGAAACATTACTTACTTGTAGTGTCCCTGAGCAACTGCTGAACACAAGGGTGTAAAGCCATTTTTATCAACAGGATCAACTTGTGCTTTTGAAGTCAGCAGCAATCTTACACAATCTATACATTGGTAAACATAAACACAGGCATATTTTAAAAAATTGGGAAAAAAAACAAAAACCTGAAGACCAGATGGAATTCCTTAAAAAACATACAACTAACAAAGGGAAAGTAAGCAAGAAAAGTGGCTTACAAGGCATAAAAAACACAGTTAAAATTCACAAATAACAAAAATGAAAAGGTGATTAAACTATCAAAAAATTAAAACCAGTTCAAAACATAATACATTTAAGAAAACAAAACAAAGTGAGAACCCCAGCATAACAAATTAGTAGATAGAAACTCCCACACGTTGTTTAGGTGTGGACAACTCCCACTGAGGCAAAATAGAAGGGAAGGTGGGTGGGGGAAGCCTTGCCCGAGCACTTCTTTCACTCCCAGATCTCTCCTCACTTTCCTATGCATAGGCAAAATGCATAAGAAAGGGAGGAGGGGCTCTAGGGGCGGAACCAGGGCTGGCGTGGGGTTTCCCTCGACCCTCTCTTCCCTTTCCTATGGATTTTGCCTTGATGGGGAGTTCTTTCCACTGAGGCAAAACAGAAGAGAAGAGGGGGTAGGGAAGTCTCATGGGAGTCCTCTTTTCACCTCCTCTCTTTCCTAAGCATTTTGCCTTGGCGTGGGGGGGGGCAAAAGAAGGGTTCACAATGACATACCCATATATAAGACACATCCCATTTTCAAAGGCTATTGGCGGGGAGGGGATTTTATCTTATATGCTGGCAAATATAGCATAAATATGCATATATATATATATATGCATAAACACACACATACACATATATATGCATATATACATATATGAGACTGTGTAAACATAATGCATACATCATGTATGTATGCATAGATCCTTATGTATACACAGACTCATATGTGTATAAGTATACATATGATGGAAATATATATGTAGGTTACTGTATTTGCTGGTATGTAAGCCTCACTTTTTTTCCTGAAAAATACTGTTTGAAAATGAGGTGCTTCTTATATGCTGGTCTGTCTTATACATCAGCAAATAGTATTTGCTGACATATAAATGGGGTGCGTCTTATACACCAGTGCATCTTACACACCAGCAGATATGGTAAGCCCAGAAATCCAAAATCTGAAAACTTCAAATACCTGAAACTTTTTACCACCAGCTGTGAACTGGGTGTCAGCTGTGGCACTCCTCATTTGTCTCTCAGATCCTCAGTCTCTCTCCAGCCTCATGTCTCATATACAACTCAGGTAGCAGACAAAGGAGAAAAGAGATTGGAGAGAGACAGAAAGATCTGTGAAATGGAAGAAAACCAAGTGTAGTGCTCGGTGCAAATCCATATGTACCACCATTTCACAGATCCCCACATCTCTATCCAGCCTCCTATTTCTCTCCAGTGTTGTGTCTCATTTGTTTGCTCCTTCCGTTGTGTATGAGACATGAGGTTGGAGAGAGACTGAGGATCTGAGGAACTGAGGATATATAGGACCCAATGCCAGTATTTGGGGAAAAAAAAAATACAGTACTGTGCAGGAAATCTCTGCGGAGCCTGCCAGCTGCCTACTTCCACCTTGGAAGTTATGGTACTCCTGCCCATTCATTTGCAGGTTACCCAGACATCTCTTGTACAGTATAGTATTTTTTGTACATGCAAATACAGGTATTCCAAAAATATGCATAAAATCCAAAATATGAAACACTTCTGGTTCCAGGCATTTTGGATAAGGGACATTCAACTTGTATTTATGTGTATATGTATGTGTGTGTATACATGGCAGAAATCTATACCAATAAAAAAAAGTGTATGTGTCTATGTGTACCGGAAATAATTCACTAGACACTTCAAAGTTTGACAGCATTTTTGTCCAAATTACCATACCAAATTTAAAGTTAAATTTTCAAACATGGAGATTATTAAATGCAAAAGGATAAGATAAGATGAATAAGATGGTAGGCACTAGTATTAGTGCCTAGTACCATGGTAGGGCTTTTTATTCTATTGTTCATTTTCCTCTGTGTGATGCTTTGAAGATTTTAACTTGTTTTACAGTTCTAAATTATAAAATCTTTTCTGACTGAAAGGTGAGTCAGGTATTATTTTAAAAATAAAAAAAAATTTAGGGAACAAATCCATCCTGCTGTCATGGCAGCCCAATTACAAGGCACACACAGTTTAGCTTAATTAGTTCACCAACTTGCTTTGGTTATTTCTGATGCTGAAAGAATAGCAGCTATTCATTTCAGACCAAAGAATACCAGCCTTTTGATAGCCTGTTTTGTCTTCTTTCCAACATGCTTTGCATGTATGCACAAAAGACAACAGCAACATTATTAGTATAAAACAGCTTTCATTCATTCACACTAGGAACAATCCAATGTTCTGCTGGCAGCTGCATCTAAACTTTATTTCTTTCCCCTATTCAGCACTCTGAGACACCTGAAAATCAGATTGGGAGAATTTCCTAGTCTGCCAGTTTTGGGAGACAGCAGGGGATATACTGAGGAGAATTGCCCCCCTTTTAGTTCCACTGGGTCCTGCCACTCTGCCTCTCCTGTATGCTTCTCTTGGTGAGTTGAGTGCAAACTACTTTTGTACATTTCTGTATTTTCTTACCTGTGGTAAGACCTGCTGGACTTATGTCTAAGTAGACACATGTATGATTGCTTTAACTTTAGCAGTTGAACAGCTAACGAAGTAACAGCTCTATCAAAACTCATACCTGTATGTCCATTCATAGCAGCAGAATACAAGGCAGAATAGCCATCTTCACAGGATTCGTTAATGTCCAGACCTTCTTCATTAAGCAGCATTGACAATAAAGTGACATTTCCCTGGGCAGCAGCTTGGTGAAGAAGGGTGGGCCTGCCACCCAGGGGGGCAGGACCACCGCTCATTAATAAAGGGGTTAGGGAGGGAGACCAGCCTGTGAGTTAAAAGCAACATCAATTAGAGAGAACACACAAGAAGAAGCTAATGATGCACACTCAACAAGCTATTAAACAATTTTCAACTCCATGTCATTTTAGCTCTTGTCAAACTTTAGCAACAGAATTGACAAATGTTATTTTTAATCCTGCATCCAAAGATAATTAAGAGTCACAAGCAGTTACAAAGTTCTATTCACTGTTAACTAAATCTGAATAGATGTTTATGTTGTAGACAAACACAACGAAACAATCAAGAACACTTGGTTGCCATTGTGCAGACTTTTAAAAACAAACAAACAAACAAACAAACAAACCAACCAACCCTGAGCCACTATCTTAGAGCTATTCTGGATTTACAATTAGCTAAAGTTACAAAGAGGGTCCATTTTATGCAGCACAATATCCCTTCTTATAAACTGCAGCAGAATGTCTTATGGACACTCTTCTCAAGAATATTTTAAATCTATACAAAATAAGACATAGTTGAGTATGCATTTAAAACTCAGTCTAGTGGATAGAGGCCTTGCATGTCCTGCCTTCTGCTTCTTTGGCTGTCCTAAACACTGCACAATCATTTTAACTTGGTAGCATGGTGGTTCCTCTTGTGTTTTTACAGGAAGGGCTACAGAATAGCAATTAGCAAATTACATCCAAATTACAGGCTGAAAGCTTCCAAGTCATCCAGTAAGAATGGCAACTGACAGAGCAGAACTTTAAAAAAATTGAGGGAGTTATCTTGGTTAGACATTCCAGGTATCAGATGTTAGCAGCTTTAGAGGAGAGTTTATTAAGGGCATGAAGCTTGCTGTAAAGCATGTGGAAGACTTTGTGAACTCTTCCTTGATCAAAACACTGCAAAAGGAAATAGAAAACGGGATTGAAAATAGAGATGCTTGTTAATTGTGGGTTGCCCACTGAAAAGAAATGAGAAATCCCAAAGGCAATTATTACTTAAAAGTAATAATCAGTTTCCATTAACTGCTTATATTATAATGGCAATGAATTAATAAGTCAAGCATCATGCATTGGAATGCTTGCATTGTAATCTATTGTTTCTGTAGTCTTCTCAGTGTAGCAAGGACTTAGCTATTGTTCTCCTGTCTCAGTTAGCATTTATTATCTATCTGTTTCCATCCTTAACGATACGGATGAAAAACGTTTTCTAAACTGCCATCATTTAATGAAATATCAGTGAACACTTGCAATATTTCATTGAAAATAGCATGTTTGTGGTCTGCTTAAAGGAATCAGCAGTGTTCCTTGTCAAGACTGGGCAGGAATCAACATGAGGACCAAAAGGAAGGCACAAAGAATTGAAAATGGGCAAGAAGGAGAAGAAAATTCTGTTGAGTGGGGAGACTGGGAATGAAACAAGAGGAGCAGACAGTGGGCAGTAAAGGAACAAGAAATATTTCTGTCTCCTAGAATGTACTTACTTTTAACTTCATCATCCAGTGGTAATACCAATGTCCTACCTCTTTGGTCAATACCACATTGTGACTGAACTGCCCATGCTAATCTTGGGTGCCTTCTCGAGAAGAAGGAGTAGACAACTCAGAACAAGAACAGAGACTATTCTTACCCTAAGGGGAACAGTTCAATTGAGGCCTCAAGGTCTCGTGTTGATGGTAGGGATATCTAACAGCTAGAAGGAGCCTATCTTAGAATTCTTTCTAGAGTATGGTAGTTGACTAGGTGATTGTTAGTACCTAGAGCCAGCTGTAAGACTCCGTATGGTCTGTTTGAATAAAACAGATTTATCATAATCAGCTTCATATTAATTTCAGTGGAAATTCACAAAATCATTCAGGATAGATCAGCACATTAAATTTTTAGTGTTTGTAAACATAGAGAAGGGTGAAAGTGAGAAAGAAAAGAAGTTGTATAATTTAAATGCCATATTTTTTTTTCTTTGTTAAAGAACCAAAAGCCAATTGTGAGAATTTAGGAGTTTCATAGAAACATTCAAATTTTCAAAATCATTATTATGTGTAATGGAAAACATGAAAGAAGCAAATTAACAAAAACTAGATGAAAGAAACATTTCCATTTTACCCTAGGTTGCTTCCACATTAGATCACTTAAGGTCTACCGAAGCACTGTTTTTCATAAGCCATTGACAAGCTGAATTAAATTGGGCACTCCAGACCAGCTTTATTATAACAGTATTTTATCCAGCAATGTCCTTTATTCAATGGCCAAGATCTTGTTAGAATGTTTGCTTCAAAGGAAAGTGTTTCCAGTAATGTTCAGGAAATGCTCTCCTTGCAGGTTCAGCTCATTTTACTGCTTCTAGATGACTTCTCATGTCTGACTAGTTATTACTTCTGTAAACAGCATCTCTTAATGGCCCTGGGTCAATTTCTATATACCCACAGGAACACAGAGATGACTTTCAATTATAGATTTTCTTTTATTACTTTAAAAAGATAATAACAGGGAAGTTAAGGGAAGCTGTTCAAAACGAACTTAAGAGGGTTTTCAGCCTAATTCCTTTCACTCTTGTTCACTGGAAAGCAGCTACAATGAGAGATGTTTAATTAAACGCATTGGTGCCCTTAAAAGCTCTCCTCGTCCATGTGACACAGTTTCATTTCACTTTAACTGTTATGGCTCCATCCTACAGAACCCTGAAATACATAGTTTTGTAAGGTAATTAGAATCTTCTGCTAGGGAGCTGTACTCAAATCTCCTGAACTACATTTCCCAAGGTATTCTGTAGACCTACTTCTCAGGGTCCCTTGGTACCATCAGTAAACTACAAATCTTAGGATTCTTTAGGAGAGCACCATGACAATTAAAGTCATATGAAACTGATATAATTGTGGAGTGCAGCTATGCTTGGAATGCTGGCAAGATAATGTTTGCATGCTGCTTATAGACTTAACAAAGAAGGGCTGCAAAATTCCAGAGAAAATGGCTAGTGTGTAAGCAAATCTGGTTTATCTACAGTCATCTTCTTAAGCAAATTAACTGGATCCAGAAGCAACTGACAGCAGGCATGGCAGGAAAGATGACAGATCAGTTTATTGTCACATCCTGTCAGAGTCCTAATTAAGGAGCCTTTTTATTGAACTGGAGTTAGCTAATCAAGGCCACATAAAAGGAATCCCTTGATCAAATATGTTCTATCTCTACAATTCTGAATATTGTTTGTCAGGGCACAAAGCAAAGAAAAGGGGATGAGCTTCCAACAATAAGTGCTTTATTTAGCACTTATCTAGGAATTTAATTTACTAAATGATAGGATGTCATTTGCTACCTGTTGTTCAGATGTATATAATTGTGGAGACTTTGGTGATGGCTGTAATATATGCAAAGCTATTGTGAGACTAAAGCTCTTGTCTTCAACTATTTTAATAATATCAAATAAAGATGAAGTGGCTTTATGTTGCACTGCAGTAGATCCAGGCACGATCAATTTTGCATTCACATTCTAGCAGAGTTGAAGTTCTCTCTTCACTGTAAACAACTTTACAAATTGACAGGGTCCTAGCTTGGAAAGCAAACCCATGAAAGACCCTGAAACCCTGAAACCCACATGGAGATTACCACACACAACGATCACACAAGCACATGTAATGCAGTATTGAGAAGATGAGATCAATGTAGGAAACAACATGTGAAGCAGCCTCAGGAAGAGCAGGAGAAAGCTTTCCAAAACACAGCATTAAACAAAAATGAAGCAGTAATAGTTCCACTGCATATTTAATATGCAAATTCCAGTGTTGATGGGTAATGGCAAATCTGTATCTATTTCAAAGATCTCACATGGAAGGAAAACAGATTTATATTCACTGAGGAAATTGCATAATAAATCTAAGAAATATGAGTAAGCCTCATAGTTTCATATGCAAAAGTTAGCAAATATGAAGCATCTGGGAAAGTGTGTTGGGCATGCAGTGATGAAGGATGGAAGGAACAGGGGGAAAACAGCTTCTGGCATCAGCTTCAGATTGTGGAGATGGTTAATTTCAGAGTTCATTACAACCCCTCCTGCACCCCATTCACTTTACAAACAGAGCACATACAAAAGAGAAAACATATCTGAATGAACCAACTGAAAACATAAATTGATTGAGAAGTGTTTTTTTTCTTTTTTTAAAAAGAGCAAATCCAAAAAAAGAAAAGAAAAGGATTAATCCCAAGGGCATGGGAAATGCAATTGTTCAGAGCCACAAACCCAATTGCCTTAAAACAACTGAATCATAAAACTAATTACCACCCCAAACCAACTCCTTCCATACAAATGGTCCACAGATAACATGTCACTGATATGCACAGCTCATGTTTTACTAATAAAAATTGTGGCTAGGGCCATAGTCTGCATCAATCTATATGCTATTGCATTTTGATGCCCCCCCCCCGCCAGAGCACGTACTTGCTAATATATCTGTGGCATTAAGATTAACTCCATCAGTGCATCTGAAGAACTCAGCTGAAATCTATGAAAGCTCATGCTCAAATAAATAAGTTTTAAAGGTACTGCTAGATTCCGTTTCTCCCTCTTTCCCTCTTGGTGTAACAAGCTAACAGGGCTATTTCTTTATTAATAAATGAGCAAAGATGCATAATCAACACCTGAATTTTGAATACTTCCTTTTTCAGACTGCCATTCACAGACATTTCCTAGCCAATATGACCAGTGGCTGTGCTAGCTGGAAGGTTCTGCAAAGAGTAGGCCAAAAAAAGTAACCCTTCCAACCCATGAAATGAACTACATTGCTTCCCTATCACTCCCACTTCTAGGAAACAGAAAAAATTGCTAAAGATGGCAAGAGACCAGCCAGCTAATGTATCACCAATCACCACTAGCAAAGTCTGCACTGGAGTTCATGTGTATTTCCAGTGCCTTTCTTATAGTGGAAACTATGCTGAATGATGTTGGGCAAGTTTGCCTGACATAAAAAGCAAGTGCAGCCACACCAATACAGTGATGTGTCTTAATTCTGGCAGGCCACATCTGCTGCCCTCTTGGCTATGATTGCACAGCCTTCCTTAAATCAACTGCTACAAAAGCACATTTCATTCCATCAACTACCACGTTGTCCAGTCACATCTGGGGCTACTCAAGTAGATCCCATATAGGTAAATACAGAGTGGACTGAGTTTACCAATATTTGATCTGAGACTACTGATTTTGGGGGCGTAGACTACACTACACTTTCCTTAATAAACCATGTGGTTGGAAAAGATCTATGCTAAATGCAGCTAGAACTTAAAATGTAGATTGCATGTTTAGCTGTGTGGCAACAGCATGTCAAGAACCTTCATAGGAAACTATTATGCCCAAAGAAAGTTCAGTCATGCAGTAATGGCTTGTCTTCCTTCCATGCTACTGTTCTTTGGCTTGGTTATACATGTTTTGTGATCATGCTTTATTTGTACATCAACCAGAATTACATGAGTACATGGATTACACAGAATCAGAATGACTGTGGTGCTCTTTATAACACTTTTGGAAGCCAAGAAGACTACAAGTCTCACTTTATTGTTTATCCTCTGAAGTTCTGCCTTACTCCATAGTCATCTGAATTTCTGTTTCCAGTTCACATGGCAGAATGGGAAGGCCTAGGCACTTCAGTGATAAAGTAAATGCTTTCCCTGCAGAAGATCCCATGTTCAATCCCTGATATTTCCATGGAGAAGGGTTAAGTGATGGGCAAATGATGAAGGGTCCCAGAAAGACCCTTAGGGAAAGCTGCTCCCAGTCAGAGTAGACAAGAGCAGAATGCCTGGACAAATAGTCTGACCTAGTACTGGGCAGCTCTTGCTCTTCTGTGATAGTGGCATGAATGATGAGGCATACAACCATACAGAGATATACATCCAGGGTAGCTGTTTTGGCCATGCAGCAAAATACAGCAAATTAAAAAAAAATCATGAAGGTTATTCTGTGGGTGCTATTGCATGTATGAAATGCCTCTTTAGAGGCAGTCATATGCAATGCATGGAAACTGCATTATATTTTACTTTAGACTAACTAGAGAAAGGCATCCTAGTGATTTCCCCCTTAATTACTTAAAATAAAATTATGAAAATGAAGGGTAAGAATGATTTAAAAGCAAATGTTTTGGCAACAGGATGTACCACAGAAGCTTCCCAAGTGTTTAAATTTTTTATTTATTTTGCTTATTACCATTATTTTTGTTTATTATTTTGTTTATTATTATTTCATTATGATAATTTATATATCATTACATGAACTTAAGTAAGCTCCTAGGGCCAAAGTATCTCACACAAACAGAGGGATCAGTTAATAGATGAACCATTTTACTATTAACTGAGAAAGAGGAATTTTGGAATTTACTCTCTACTAGCTCAGAGCCAACGCAGAGTCACCTTGAGTAATTAACTCCAAAGATTCTTTTCAGCAATGATTGTATTCCACTGTCTAGCACATGGCATTTAATGAAATTTTAAAATTGCAACCTGAGCTTCAACAAACAGTTTGAAAATGAACTTTCAGAATTTACCACTGTAAACTGAATAATAACAGCGCTCTACAGAAGTCATGCTTGCTGGTTTTTTTAAATCATGAGTCTATTGATCAATACATTGTTTCTTCTAGACTGTCTAAAATTTAGATGCTATAGTTTGGAATCTAAACCTTAAAATGTGAGAACTAAAAGTGTCTCCCCAGAAATGTTTTACAAAAAGTATGGGAATATCATGAATGAAGTGTTAAAGAAGATTTAGAATAGCTGCAAATCTATACGGCTTTTGAGTAGATGTGTATGGGATTAGACTTTATATCAGTGTATTTCTCTATGTACTATGCTTGTTTCTATTCTACCACTATCAAGCATTAAAGTAAACATTATTTTCATTAGCTGCACATTGTAACTTGGGGGCTCTTAATGCCACATGATTCACTCCAGGGATCTAAGAAGTTCTCTCTAAGTATCTGAATACAGCCTACAGCATCTTGGGAGACAGCTGTTGAGTAGTATATAACAATAAACTGTTGTTAAGTAGTAAATCACAATAAAGAGGAAGTTGTCTTATATCGAATCAGATAGTCATTCTCTCTACTTCAATACTATCTATGCTGAGTGGCATATCTCTCCAGAATTTTGAAGAGTCTGGAAAAAGTTTCTTTTGGGTGCGTGGGAATGGGTGGGGTTGGAAGTGCCAAATGGATCAACCAGAAGAAAAAGATAAAAAATCCTGTGCCAGATGAAAAAACTTTAACAGATGTTTGTGTAGAGTTCTTGAACAGCTGATACATTTTGCATGTGCTTTCTCATTAAGCTAAATAGCTTCTCTATATAAAATATAAAAACATCCTTAAGGTTCGACTAAAACCCAAGCAATCTCCTTGAGACTTTCAAGAAAGTAATGTCCTCCACCAACTCAATTCCTGTGTCCAACAGCCGTCCTACACAGAAAACTCTTCCAATATTTCCAAATCCAATCCTTGCAAATTTCTGTGTCAAGAAAGTTGATATAACTGATGGAGATGCTAGACATCTTTCCACAGTGGTGTACCTTCTGCAAAAATTTGCTGTACAGACTAGACATTAAAGAATACAGGAACAGCCATGTCATGTTATCGAGTCATGTTGTTGATGACAATGTTGTTATTGCTGTTATTTAATCAATATCCCACCTTTTCCCTAATAATGGCAATAAGTGCAGTTTACAAATTAATAAAACAAGTATGGGGTGTGTGTGTGTGTGTGTGTGTGTGTGTGTATGCATGCATGCATATGTGTGTGTGTGTGTGTGTGTGTGCGTGTGTATGTATGTGTACACACACACAAAACAGCACACCATATGGCTATCTCATACAGCATTTTGTTCCCATAGCGGCAAAGTCAAAACCTACAGGTAATCCACAAGGAGGACATGAACATAATACTCAGTATGGGAAGTGAAAAGCTTGTCCTCTTCATCTCCACCAGTTATAACACCTTCATCTACAACAGCTTCCACGCCATGGAAATGGGCAAGTGGTGGATAACTTTGGAAGCATTGTAAGACCTTTCTGTTTAGCATGGTTGTTGGACCACAACCAAGTCTGGTCAATAAACAGCACACTCCGTATCATCCCCAAATACCACACTGTTCTTCCCAGGACTCCAAGTCCTTGCTATTCCTAAGTGGAGATGGCCCCTCAAGGCATGTCCAGATGCCACTTCAAATCTAAATATCAGAAGATGCAGGTGAAATATCAGTGAAAAGCTATGCATGCTTTGATGTGTAGATTTGTAGTGCAGAAACAGATGCACAAGGCTATAGAGAGAGATAAGGAAGGCTCCCTCAGTGGAAAGCACTGGTCTCAGATTTAGTGTTATTTCAAAGCCTTTGTCCAGTGCTTTGCTAGAAACAAAAGCTGGCACTTTCATTCTTAGGTGAGATAGGTGTTTGTAGCCTAACAGTTGAGGGCTAACCTGACTTTCAGCTGAAAGAGAAGGAAGACCCACTAACATGGCCACCAGAATTAGGACTGTGAAAAGAGTAAAGCATTATTCAGTCTATAAACTGGCTTGCAACCAATCAAACACCAGGTGTCCTCGGTGACTCTGAGGATTGCTTTAAGGCAGAAAGAAAGCCTGGTACAAAAAATACTTGGTGTAAATGTGAACCGTGAATGACTCAGGGAAAAAAAAATATTGCCATTGGAACTAGAATCTAATAACTAGAGGAATGATTAGATCTCTTCTGATTTTGGAAGCTAAGCCAGGTCAGACTTAGTTAGTACTTGGACAGAAGACCATCAAGGAATACCAGGTGCTATAGGCTATATTTCAGAGGAACCACCTCTGAGTATTCCTTGCCTATGAGATTTGTGGTGCAGCTGTAAGTCAAGAGATGGCTTGAAGGTCCATGTGTACACACAACCTTCAGGTTTTTCTTAATGCTAAACCTGGCCTAACTCTTTAAAAATTAGTTGTAATCATTAGGTTAAACAAGAGAAGCCTTGGAGAAGCCCAGAACCTCAATAAAAATAACCCCCTAAAAACATTAAGCACACAGGCAGCTCTGAAATTGCAAACTAACTGAAGGTCCTTGTTCCCAGATAAAGTGTTGTGCTCTACTCTTGCAAGTAAAGGAGCAAAAGGCAAAAGTAAAGAGTATTATCAGTTTTCTCCCATGCGGTGCTCTCCAGAACTACAACTGCCATCATTTCCAGCCACGACTGTACCATGCAGCTGAGAGAGACAGAGAGAAAGAGGCATCTCTCTGTGAAAGCATTAAGATTATGGAGTATCTTCCCTCACAGAGTGCAGTTGTCTCTCTACTCCCCCTCTCTCCAGCTCTTGCTGGTTTCCTTTGGTTCCTAATGCCTGCCTGTTGTTATTTTTTAATTCTTGGCAGGCTTCTGCTGTACATGGCAGATAATGTTTTTACATTTTACTTTTAATTGCTGAATGTACCTCCTTGGCGGTTATAACTTTTAAAATTTCGAAGTGGCCCACAATAAAACTTTCCCACCAAAATTGTAGGATATAAGTGTAGCAGTAGCAATAGTACTACTAGTAACATTTGCTTATGAATTACTGTTGCTGCTTTTAGTGTTATGTTACTGTTTTCCCCTGAAGGCTCACTAATATCAGGTGAAGCAACTAAGATGGATGAATCAGAGGACTGGGATAGGGGAAGGGAGATAAAATGTCTGCTCAAACCTTTCCATACTCTAAGTAAAAGAGGGAGGGAGGGGACATGTATCCTTTTTCTGTTGGAGAGAAAAGCAGCTGGGTGATGAGGAAATTCATTTACACAAATAGCTGGAAATGAAAGCATTAAACAGCCTCCCCGCTCTCTCTACCATCTTGTCCTCTGACAAACTAGGGTCCACAGGAAAGGGGGTGACATTCAGAGAACTAGACTTGAGGTAGACTAATTCTTATTTTAAGAATATCCATTTTACAAGAAGAAATTAATTTTTTTAAAAAAAAAACCACACACACCCTAATTTATGGCCACTCAATTAATCCTGAATGTAGGAAACAGGATGGATTTCCCATACCCCTGAAATGTGGAAAGAATGCACACAGAAATTCAAGCTTGCAAAAGAAAAAAAAGAAAACAGCAAAACAAATTTAGGGAAGAAGAAAGCTATGGGGAAAATATATGACAAAGTAGAAGCAGAGGAGATGGTTCTTAGAAGGACAGAGTTTAGGAGGATATCAACAATCCCTTTACCTGATGCTGTTACCAGTAGGCTGTCTGAATCACATGGTCTACAGGATGAAGCACTATTAGGGTTTATGGAGGAGCTACAGGCAATGGTTGTGGGAATGACAAAGGAACTTTCTGAACATGCAGGTTGGCTCAGTCCAGGGGATTGGGAAGGCCAGGCACCCACCTGAGATGTGGCCATGGCTGGTATGGCACAGCCTGCAGATGCCACAGATATATCTATTGTTGGTTTTGGTGGCAGCTGAGGTGAGGACTTAGAAATAACCTCCTCATTTATAACCCTGATTCCTTGAGGTGAACTGGAAGGAGGTGAAACTAGTGTTTTGCCCTCAGTTTTGGCACCTACATTAGGGGAGCGACCACTATCCATAATTACTTTAAGCTGTGGGTGCGGTGGAGAAGGAGTTTGTGAAAGGCCTGGTTTTTTGGGAGGAATGGGTGGAGGGTTTCCTCTATCAATCCTTGACACACTGGGAGTCTTTAAACTCATTCTACCAACCGGGGGAGGATAAGTGCCAGCGTCTATTGAATGTGATATTCCTGGCCGTCCAGGCACAGTGCCCTGAGGACTTGTAAATCTTGAAAGGACCTGCGTAACAGTATTCCGTGCTAGCTGCTTGGCCACTAGATTGTCTCGACTTGTGGGTGACACATCTCTCGACAGAGGGCTTTGGGTAGTATTTCCATTTTGGTCTTGATCGTTAGCATTGGTCTGAAACCTAAACCTAGCTGCCTGGACACGTGGATTCAGACCTTGATGCCCGGTAGCACTGGCGGATGGAGAATGTGGGGAATGCATAGATGAAGCTTGCAAGTAGTTCTGAGGTGGTATGCTGGGCGCTGGTGAAGATGCAGTGTTGTTTGGACAGGAGGAAGGCAGGCTTGTGAAGTCAGGCGATGTACTTGGTCCGTTCTCCTCGATTCTGCTTTGACCTTGAGTCAGAAGGGGAGTGGAAGGAAACAAAAGCAGGTCACTACAGGAAGAATGCCGGTCAATCGGAGGCTTTACAAATCCTGCATTGGAGCTTGCATTCATCTTTGCATGGCCAGAGAGCAAAGGACTGATGGCTGAAGGCTTTAGAGGTACAGTTAAAGGCAACTTCCTAACAGTTTCGGTTCCAACATCTATTAATGTTGCATCTGTCTGACAGGCGAGTGTTCTCAAAGCTGGTCCTTCTGTCCCAACAGAGACAGAAATAGAACTTCTTTCTTTGCTCCGACGTGGGAGGGAAAGGTGCAGTTTACTCTCATTCTCCTTTTTCAGTTGCTCGATTATTTTCTTCATTTTCTCTCTCTCTTCTTTGAGGTCGCTAGTGTGTGCTTCCTCTCTGCTCAGCCTGGCATGCAGTTGCTCTCTTTCCGTGTCAAACTCTGAAAGCTGTTTCTCCATTTGGGCCTCCATTTGTGTGCTCCGTTGTTTCTCCACTGCAAGAGACTCCTCCAGTTCACTGGCCTTTTTCTTTTCCTCTTCAAACTTTGTCATGACATCTTCCAACTTCTGGGCCTCTTCTACTATTCTACTGGATAACTGTTTACATTCTTTCACTAGCATCAATACGACATGTTTATTCTTGCCACGTTCCTCCTCAAGACGAGTACAGAGTTTCTTGTGCTCCATTTCAAGTGCCTCTAACTGAGATTTCTCCATTTCCAGCTAGAAAGAAATGCAAAACAAAACACTCATTATGCTAGGGTTCTCTCAAGCTGAAATCAGTGGCCTTTTATTTCTTTTACTATGTGTAGCTTGTATGCACGGAGAACCAGCGTGGCGTAGTGGTTTGATGACATTGGGAGACTAGGTTCCAATCCCCACTGAGCCATGGAAATCACTGGATGACCTTGGGGAAGTCATATCCAGCCTCAGAGGAAGGCAAGGGCAAACCCCTTCTGAAGAAATTCAGCCAAGAAAACCCCATGATAGGTTTGCCTTAGGGTCAGTATAGATCAGAAATTACTTGAAGGCACACAACAGGAACAACAGCAGCAGCAGCAACAACAACAGCAGCAGCAAAGCTTGTATGCATACTCATAATTATCAAGGGGACCTTGTTGTTGTTGTTGTTGTGTGCCTTCATGATGTTTCTGACTTATAGTGGCCTTATGGTGAACCTATCACAGGATTTTTCAGGGCTGAATGTGTGTCACCCAGTGGGTTTCCATGACTACATGGGGAATCCAACCCTGGTCTCCAGGGCTGTAGCCCAACACTTAAACCACTAGGCCATGCTGGCTCCAGATGAGACTATTTCTGGCCCGTGTAGGTTACAGATTTAAGCCAAAATGTTTGTATGACCCCTTTTCTAAAACAAATTAAGTAAAAACTAAACTGAAAAACTTCCAGATATTGTTGGGCTGAAACCTATCAGCTGTAATTAGCACAGCAGGAATGCTGGAAGCTGCAATCCAACCCCTTCCAGAAGACTGCACTTTGTTCATCCCTGTGGTAGAGCTTGGTAGTCACTGAGTACATTTCCACACTTCATACCACAGCTAGAGAGAATCCTAAGTGCGATGCTGTAGGACAAAGCTCTAGGTAAGGTAAGTGTTCCGTACTGTGGCCATTTCCACATTACACTGTTGTAGTGCTGTCATTCCACTTTCAACATCCTGGGGTTTGCATTTTAGGGAGGGGCATTTAGAATTCCCATCCAGAGAGCTCTTTGGCCTCAGTAAACTACAAACCTTAGCATTCCACAGGATGTTGAAAGTGGAATAATAGAACTACAACAGTGTAGGGTGGAAATGACCCTAGTCATATTCTGTTATTCACTCATGGATGCTCTTTGGGTAAAGAATGAATAATACGGCATTCACAAGTGGCAAGTTCTATGTACATTTCAGTCTACAACAAGACTATAGAAGTTGGCTACAGCTACAGTTCTATACTCCTGAATTCTATCACGTTGCTTACAGGCAACTCAGTGAATGAATAACCATTAATCAACTCTCAAAGTATAAACACATAATCAAGGGTAGTCCAAGTCCAACTCCCACACATCCTTCAAAAGGTTATCAGCTTGAGCTCACAGGGTTTTATACAAGCAGTTATGTGGTTAAGAAAAAAAAAAGAGAGTTTTCCTTACTTGTGGAGATAAAGGTACCTTAAGCTATATGTGAAAATTTACTTAGGCCAAACATAGATGTAGTAGAAAAGTGATTTTGTGGAAAGACCTCTGGGGTGAATAAATGCAAATGGAGGACGCTAACATATATTCCTAAACTAAAGCCTCCTTATGGCTCTAGCAAATTAAGCATGGATCAGCATCTGTGATATGCCACCAACACACGTGATGCTCAGATACAGCTAGCACAGTTGGCTTGGACTTCTGAAACAGACAGAAGTTTTATTTTCAATGACTCTGAGGTAAGATGTGAGATTCTTTATCTCAGGGATGAGGAATCTATGCCTTCCAGGTGTGGTTTCCTATCTGTCCCTGTTAGCGTGCAGCACCTGTCAGGGAAGATGAGGTTTGTAGACCAAAAAGTCTGGAGGACCAATGATCCCACATCCCAGCTTGTGTTTAATTGTGCAGTGCAAAATGAGGCAGGATGGGTACACATAATCTCTGGCGGATTGGGGGCGGAGGAGAATTCCTCCCCTCATATACCACAAGAAGCTGCTTACTCTTGCCAAGACTGTGATGTAATTCAAAGCAATACAAGAAAGTCACACACAATCTAAGTTCCATAACAGTAACTTTAAATTTGACTACAAGGGTTACTTCCCCTTCACTAATTGTTCAGTTTTTGTGTGTATCTGTATTTACATCTATATCAGGCTGCACAGTTAGGTAATAAGCTGATCTGAGCAACTAAATAAATAAAATGTTTCTAGCCCAGTATTTGTGATTACTACAGAGTCCAGGAGGATTTTACATTCCTCTAGATGCTTAAATCATACTAATTTCAGAGTTGTAAGAAGATACTGTGTAGTGAATATATTTCATGTACACTGTAATCTGGGGAGCCAGATGGCCCAGAGGATTGGTAACAGGATATGGAGCATTTCAGCTCTAGGTCAGTGGTTCAAATTTGGCCTTGGTTGCTAGCGAAAGTACAGTCATTAAGAACTGGTGACTTCTGAGTGGTCTGCTATGAACCAATAGGATTTTGGTTGTTCTGTCCAATCCAGAGGGAAACTGATAGTCTGTTGGACAGCTCCTCCAAAGGGTCCCCCCCCCTTGCTTGTACACATGTCCTCTTGACTCTCTCCTAATAAGACAGCTTCTGTTTTGTCTTGCACAAAGCTTTAAACCGGAAATCAAAACCACCTTTGCTGTCTTTCCCTATTCAACATTACTTGTACTTAGCTTCCATGCAAAAATAAAAGATTATCACATTGCAGAGGAAGAAACTACACGCCAAAAAAGGAGAGGTAATTCTCTTAAATGGTACTGAGCCGTGTGAGAAAAGCTAGAAAATAGTGGGTAAAATTCCTAGCATTCTTTCATTTAATCATTAAAAGAAAATTAAATATGTTGATTTACAATATTTGTACAGCATATAATAATGAAGGTTGTTTTAGAGCAATAAAATAAATAAGATAAAAGGTACTAAAACTTACTCTGAAATAGCAATAACACCAGGAACAGATTAAAGCCAAACTAAAGCAGCTGCAGGAGATGACATTAGAGCAAAGGATTTAAAATGCATAAAAAGATTTTAAGATAGAAAAGTCTGGGAAAATTAAAAGATCTTTTTCATGTGGCACAATGTAAGTGCCAGCAAAGCCAGTCTGGAGGGAATATTCCATGACAGAAGCACCACTGGATAAAAGTTCCTTCTTCTAATAGCCAACTACCACACTTCATTTGCCAGGGACATGTGGACAAAGAATCTTTGATGATAACCTTATGGCGGAAATGGAGAACCTCTGGTCTGTGGACTAAATGTGGCCTAGCAGGACAGCCCACCTGGCCCCCAGGGCCTTGAGCAAGAGCTTTCTCTGAAGACGTGGCACCCCTGAAAAGAGAGGGAGCAGCATAAGTAAGTTAATGGCAGCTTTGAGGCCAGGTTTCAGTTGCTTTGCTCCTCCCTCACCATCCCCAACTGGAGAAGCAGAGAGGGGAGTGAAACCAGCTTGGGAGGCAGCCAAGCCAAATCTAGCTGCTGCTTGGCATCCCAACAGGGACAATGGCTCTTTCCACACAGGGTAAAAAAAACGGCTTAGGGCGACCTCACCCAGAGATCGTCCACACCATGGGGTGCGCTAGGGCGGTTTGAAAAGTGGAGGTTCCACAGCTCAAATCGCCCTCGCACAGCTGCAAGGGGTGGCGTGGTGTAGTTTTTAAAAAACGCGAGCGCGCTAACCCGTTGCAGCGCCCTGTTTGAAACTGCAGGGACGCGCTAGCACATCCCTGCAGAGCTGCCCAGGGGCAGGCTTCTGGCTGGCGCGCTGCCCTGATTGGCGGAGCGCCGCCGGAAGTCGCCGGCCACCATTTTGGGCACCGCTGAATGCTGCCAAAATTCGCCAGCATGTGGAGCGGCGAACACGCGCTCCCCATGGGGATGGAGCAACCCCCTTCCAGGTAAGCTCCGCCCTTGCGTGCACCGCCCCGTTTCCCTGTCCCCCGTGTGGAAAGGGCCAATGAGAGGTGCGTGAAGTCGAGCATAGCTCATCTAGTGCCTGGAGGTGCTTCTCCTCCAGTGCCAGCCAAGGGCCTTTCTGCACTACACTGTTATAGTGCTATTATTCCACTTTCAGCATCCTCTGGAATTTTGGGGTTTGTAGTTTACTGAGGCCAAAGAGCTCTCTGGATGAGAATTCTAAATGCTCCTCCCTAAAATGCAAACCCCAGAATTCCACAGGATATTGGAAGTGGAATAATAGCACTATAAGAGTATAGTGCAGAAAGGCCCCAAGTCTTTGTACAAGAAAAGGCACAGAGAAAGGAAATATGACCATTAAAGCTTGACAATACAAGGGAAAAGGGAGCAGATTCACCAGAGAAGCCTTGTGATGTTCTATAGTTTGTTGCTGTTGTTATGTGCTTCAAGTTGTTTCCAATTTATGGAAACCTTAAGGCAAACCCACCATGGAGTTTTCTGGGGCTGAGTGTGTGTGATGCACCCAAGGTCAGCAAGTGGGTTTCCTTGGTCAAGCAGGCAATCAAACCCTGTTCTTCACCATTGTAGTTCAATGATCAAATCACTACACCATGCTGGCTCTCTCTATAGTTTGTAACAATATTTGTATATTTTTCAGTAACTCTACTGGAATTCCTCCTTTCTCCTGTATGTTCAGCAGAGCTTTCTGTTTGTTTACTTAGGATAAAAAAAAATACGGTACACATTTTTAAAAACAGATAAACAAATATATAATACACTTAGTTAACAGTCATCTCTTTTCAGTTCAAACTTGTCATACCAGAGCTGAACACATGAATTAAAGCATCACAAATAAGTTCTTGTCAGATCACATCATCCCCTCCTTACCAAACCTGGAAGAATTGTTTGACTACACCTCCTAGTAGACATGATGGCTGGGGAATTCAGAGAGTTGTAGTCAATAAAGTAACTTTCTCAGGATTGCTTAACAGATGCTTCAAAAAGAATCAGAGCGCCTATGAAAATGGTAGCCAGCCATTTCCTGAATTTCTTTATATGTCTTATAGGTTCCGTCCCCTCTAGACTAGTTACCATCTGTCCATCCTTTATGAATCCAGTTTGTTCCTTATTTTCCATCTCACAGTCCTGACCCTAGATTTCTATGTCCATCAACAGCAGGTTTTCCCAGCTTGGAAGTATCTAGGGCCCCTTCACATTGCAAAACTACAGTAGTATGATTCCACCTTAAATGCCAATTCCATCCTGTGGGATTAGTAGTTCAGGGAAAGATATCTAGAATTCTCAGCCAGAGAGTTTGTCTAGTGCTTCACCAAACTACAAATCCCATTGGATGCAGCCATGATAGCTGAAGTGGAATCATAGTGCTATAATTGTGTCATATGAAAAGGGCCTCAGCGTATAATACACATCAGACCCTGCTAGTATGGTCAACGGTTAGAGATGAGGGAAACCAGGTTGGGAAATACTGACTCAGGGCAATGCTTCTCAACATTTGGCCCTCCAGATGTTTAGGACTTCAGCTCCCAGAATCCTTGGCCCCGTCCATGCTAGTTGGCATTTCCAGAAGTTGAATTCAAAGCATCTGCAGGATCAAATTTTGGGAACCACTGATCTACAAGGTTCTGTTGCTATCTACCAAAACATCTTGTCAGCCAACACAGCCTGTTCCATTTATTCATACTTTCTCCTTGCACCCTATAATAACCTGTTTTCCAGACCAGATTCTTTTGAGCTGGCTGCCATATGGCCCTGGAAAAAGGTTGACACAGACTTATCCATCCTGTTTCCAGCACCTGCAATACTAGACAAAGATGATATGCTTGTTTTTTCTTCAACTGAAAGGGCAGCTCACGCAGAGGATCCTCATTAGAGGATTACATTCAAAAGTCAAGCCGCCTCAAGCCTTGCCTTCCTAGTAGTACTGTAGTACAGCTGCCTGCAAGCAATATGGATCACTGTACGAGGCATGTTTATCTTTAATTACTTGGCAAAATGTATGTAAATAAAGTCCAAAGAAAGTTGGGTTTCAGGTGTCGTGCAACTGATCTAATTACGTTGAGCTGTCAACCAGCAGCAGCTATATTGGATGCTCTGAGCTATTGTTAGTTATTAGCTTGTAGTAAAAGTATGTTCTTGGCCAGATGCAGAAAGTGGAAGCTTTGCCGCCTTATCTGCATTCAGAACCTGCTTTTTGGGCTATAGGTAAGCCCTCAGCCCAACTAGAGAAATTTCAGTGAATTAAACATATGGGTCTTAGTCAATTACACTCTTAATTAAATTTGTTTGAGGGAAAAAACAATGTTTCAGCAGCAGTCAGCATGTTTTCTTTGATTTAGATCAGTGAGAACAACCTGGCAGTTCTGGGAGCCAATTCCTCCCCATCACAGCATGCATCCCAATCCCCACAGACAACATTTGATGACAAATTATGCCACTAGTTTCCATGCCAAACTGCCAAAAGCCTTTGAAATGAGCAGGAAACACAGTAGGCCCTTCACATTCACAGAGGATAAGTGCAGAGAACCCCTGTGAAAGTAAAAAAAAAAAAAAAAAGTGAGTAATTTCCCCCAGTGAGCACTCCCCCTTCCCTAGGTCCCCTACCCAGGACAGCACCAGGGACAAGACTGCCCTCCCCACATCCTTCTCCCACCTGCCCCAGCTATGGCGCCAGTGGCAGGCAGGGAGCAGAGCAGGGAGAGTGAGATTGCACTCCCCGCATTCTTCTCCCACCCGCCCTGGGCAGGATTGCATGGTGGCGGGCTGGAGAAGAGCGGGAGAGCGAGATCACGCTCCCTGCATCCTTCTCCCACCTGCATCCTTCTTCCACCTGCCCCTGGGGTGATTGTGCAGGCGGCATGCTGGGAGGAGAGCGGGGAGGTCAAGATTGCCCTCCTCACTTCCTCTGCCACCCGCCCAGAGGGATGCGTCCTGCGGTGCAAGGAGCAGAGCAGTGAGTGCCAGATCACCCTTCCCACTTCCCTCTGCCACCCACCCTCACCTGCGTGGAGGGGGAGCTGGTCAGAGGAGATGCCCTCTCACTTCACTCTCCCACCAGCTGCTGATGCCATAGCTGGTGGGGGAAGGGCAGGGGACAAGATCTTCTCTCTGCATTAAGGAATGGGGGAGGCAAGCCATCCACAGATAATCAAATCCGCGAGTCTCAAACCTGCGAATGTGGAGGGAGAACTGTACTCATTTTGCAGGGATTTTCCCATTTTTTGCTTATTTTTAAGGGTCTTTTGTGATTTGCTGTTAGAATTTGATTGAATTTCAAGACGTGGCTTGGAGCTGGGAGGTGAAGGAAGAGTCCCAGAATGGATGTGACCCATCCCAATTTAGGTCACATGCATGGTAGCAGAAGCCCTTCCATTTTAGAAGTGAAGTCCCTCTTGAATGGGATGAAATGGAAAACACTTCTTGTACGACAACTTTTGCCATTTGTATTCATACCGAAAATATCTTTTTTTTTAAAGTCTGCTACTCAATTAACAGGACACTTTTTTATTCAGTTATACATTTTGAGTGAATTAGTCAAACTAATCCATTACACTTGTAATCCTATCCCTGCTTCCCTGAACGGAAGCCTCATTCTACTTAATAAGCCTGATTTCTAAAGTAGACATGGAATATTGCTTGAAAAATGTTGCTGGTCAGTATGAAGGTTTTTGTTTTGTTTCTCTCAGAAGGACAATACTTTACTGTTGAGGCCTATACTCAGAAAAATCAGGTTTGAACCTCAGTCATATGTGATCCCTCCCATGTTTTTCCCTACACCTCACAGCATAATGAGATGTATAACTGAACGGAGGATCCTGGCATCATGCTTTAGCTTCATGGGGCAGGATATCATGAAACAAGCTCCTTTCCTGATCTTTTATCACAGAGAATCCCAGTGCAGAAGTAATATCCTAACAGGACTGAATTATTTGACTATTCTATGATGTAGGTTATCTAAACACAGAAATGATAGCTCATGGAAATATAATTTCTACAGCATTGGTTCTTAATGTTTGGTCCTCCAGATGTGTTGGACTTCAGCTTCCAAAATTCCTCACCATTCACTATTGTGATGGGGGCTTGTGGGTCTGGAAGTCCAAAACAACTAAACTTCAAGAACTGAAAACCATTGCTCTGTAGCATTCCTGCTTCTCGCTTGGCAACAAAGATAAGAATGTACGACAGAGCAGCATAATGCCTTCAGAGACTGAGTTAAGGATAACAGAAATTTATTTCAATTTGTTTTGAATGAAAATTTATCAGATTTGTGCCTCCCTGAACAAAAATCGGTCATTAATGGAATCTGCAGGCTGAGGTCCATTAACTTCTGATCTTATGGTATCACTCAAGCAACAACAAATGTGTTTGGAAAATGGGGAATCCTCATAAATGTGCAGAAATAGGTTTTACTCACTGGGAGAGAAATGTGTACATTTCTAACATGTGCAAAATTACTGCACATATTTTTAAAAATGCATACACAAATACATGCCTAGTTTAGAAAAAGCAAACTTCCAAAGCCAATACATATATAAAACAGAACAAGTTTCAAGGCAGAAATCAGAGAAATAAAATGCATGGGAACTTTATATGTTCTCATATGCCTTCCTTTGAACTAGGAAAGCCTGGGTTCAAATTCCAACTATATCACTTTAATACAAAAAGACAAGTCAAAAGGTCAAGCTCTTTTCCTGTCTGCTGTAGTCCTACACCTATAAATATAGGCAGGATGATACTGACCCTCTTAATACAGTTGTTTTGAGAATTTGAGCAAAAGAATTTATGTTGAGTGCTGCCAAATGTCATATTAATGTGAAGTATTATTAAAATTTCTCAAATTCCTCTTTCACTGCGAGAGATTATAAGCTATCAACCAGAAATCTGTATTAAGAAGGAAAAGGTGAATTCAACTACTCTAGAACGATTAAAATGGACAAACAATTTCCACATATAACAGACACATGGAGGGAATAAACTGTGTTGAAGATGTGCTGAGCAGTTAAAAAGGGTAAAGAAAGAAAGGAAGAAAAGATAAGAAGTGGTACCTTCTTTTGTCTGTTTTCTGCAGCAATCAACTGAGCTGCCATTCTCTCTTGCATTTTTCTACAGTGAGTCATAACAGCTTCTAAAATTGAGAGTGGGTTGGTACAGATGGACTTCTTGTCTTTATCACCAGCACCTGCCTCATAGTCTCTCTGCAATGCCAGAAACGGGTCACTAAGATTAAATCTCCCATATCGTTCCTGGATGAAAACCTCCTTCCGCCGTGCCTAAAGTATTAAACAGAGATAAACAAGACCAGCAATTAAAAAAAATATTAAATGGGCTAGTAACACACACATGCACATGTGCGCACATACACAAAAGCAGTTAGGGGAAAGTTGTAAACCTAGAACACAAGGAAAATAAAATAACTGTTTAGGCTATTGGAAATTAAGTCAGTGTTTCTTACAATAAATAACCAAATACGTTTTTCAACACAAAATGGTTTATGACCACGATTTAAATGAAAAGCAAAACACCTATAGTTTTCACTCACTTTCACTCACCCACTTGCTCACTCACACACTTGTACACACATACCCATGCATATACTTGAGGCAAATTAGTAATTTAAAATTTCAACTTCTCAAGGTGCAGGTCAGAGCTTTCCAAACAGTGTGTTGTGACACGTTAGTGTGTCAGTTGCAGTGTATAGATGTGTTGCACGAATGTAACAAGTGAAGGGGCTGCCTCTCCCACTGCTGTTGCCCCAGACAAGAAAGACCATGGCGAGGGCAGCAGCGGGCCAGGCCCGAGTGGAGGGGCTGCCTCTCCTGCTGCTACCCCAGGCCAAGGAAGACCCTGGCAAGGGCAGCAGTGGTAGGTCAGGTCTGGCTGGAGAGGCTGCCTGTCCTGCTCCCGCCGCCACCACCCAGTGCCAAAGAAGACCCCAGGAAGGGTGGTGGTGGGTCAGGCTTGGGTGGAGGGGCTGCCTTTCCTGCTGCTGCAGCTGCTGGTGGAGGAGGAAAAGGACCAGACCAGAGAGAGATTTTTAAAGGGCTGCATAGCCTGATTGGAGTTGCTGAGAGAGAAGGTTCTGCTGGAAAAGAAGCACCTGACAGTGGGGGGGGGGCGGGATTGGAGAAATTTGCAAAGAATTAAATTCATCAAAGTCAAACCCACAAATGCAGAGGGCTGACTGTACTCACTTTGCAACCATTGAAGGAAGCTGAAGAAAATGGGAAAAATGGAAGGAAGAGAGAGAAACTTGCACGGCAATCTTATACAGCCATTGCATGCTATGTAGCACCGTAATGACATTTTCGTGTAGTGAATTCTTCTGTGGCCCTCCAAACCCCACTGGGATAGACCGCAGTTAGTTCCACCTTAATTGGGAACCAGCTGCCTGACATTCCTGCCCCTTCCCATAGTGATCTCTAGTGTGATAGCAGAAAAAGGACCGTTGTAATAAACCCCCCTTGCACCAGAGATTGTTTGCATGAGGAAAGGTGGAAATGTCCAACAGCTGCTTCCCAACTGACAGGGAATGGTTCCTGTTGATCACAGTAGCTGTTTATTAGTAAATGGGGTTTGAGAGATAGATGTTCATTGTCTCTACACAGCCCTTAAACTAAACTAAACTAAACTAAACTAAACTAAACTAAACTAAACTAAACTAAACTAAACTAAACTAAACTAAACTAGGAATTGTGTAGGAATTATGAATATGTAACAGTTGCAAATGCACTCCTGGAGATTACATAGTCAGAACCACCCAACAGGATACTGGTTGAATGTTTTAAAAGTAGCTGAAAAAGTGGATTAATTGGGATTGTCCCTGCCAAATCGGGGCAGTTGGAGGGTCTGGTATTTATGACTGATCCTTCTGTTCTCAGACAAGTAGGAGGGAAATACCATTTGAGAAAGCTAACACATTCAGCCGTGACATTCACAAAAGGTTCTGTCAGCAGTTCAAAAATAAAGGACATTAAAGATATGGCAGCGTTTTCTTTCGGTTATTTTCTTTGTACGTTGCACAGTATTCTATAAATGTGTGATTATGTTCTATGGAACAAGTGAGGAATCATCTATAGGATTCTCCTTAAAAATAAATCTCCATTCAGAAACAATTTGCAACAGCAGTTATCACTGTATCATTTTATATGAAGCAACTTTTTTTTAAAATAGCATTTTTAAAACCACTGCAGTGCAGGTTAAACAGGCCAACTGAAGAAGTCCTTACTGCAAAATAATGTAGGCCTACCAAAATAAGTGATCTCAAGGGGAGTGTATGGCACTTTTTCCTCCTGATTTTGATTCATAAGTTGTCCAGAAAAAAATTCTGTTCACTCTTTTCTACAGTAGATCTACTGAATGAATGGGATTTGCATTAAGTGCTAACTGAACACTCAACCATTGATGGGACTAGCTATTGGATTCAGGCTGTAGTGTCAAACACAGATAGATGAAACTGCAAGAATATCTCACTGCAGGCAATACGTTTCTTCTATGTTCATGACTTTTGCAAATAAGAAAGAGGGAAGGCCAAATATTGCAATTGCTCTGAAGGAAAGATAGCCCTGAAATTCTGCTTTTCTGGTTTAAATGAAGTAGATGTCCTCCAATTCTTTGGGTTAATTAAGGGCAATAATAAATTAGCCAAGTGGAAGAATTTTCCCACAGAGACCACACACTTGTTCCAGACTTTCAGAGGATGCTATTTTCTCTTCAAGTTAAACCGTGAATAACCAGAATGTGAATATCCATAAACCATACTGTGGTAGTATCTATTCGAACAATCAAGAAGGCAAATTTATACAAGTTATTAAAGAGCTTCATATCTTTCCATCAGCAGCCCCACTAGAGACTCTGTAGGTGCTCCTTTCCATTTCAAAAAGGGAAAACACGACATGACTTTGAGATTAGGATTGTAAATCTCACTGCTAGTCTCAACTAGAGTACATCCACTGATTCACTGTAATTTAGTTATATGTTGACTTACTATTTGGCAATTCATTCAGTGGGTCTGATACAGTCAGCAATAACCAATAGGATTCAGGCCAAAGTCTCCCTTTTCTCCTTTTTTTTGGGGGGGGGAGGAGTGACATCTTGGCCAATCAGGAGATATTAAGATCTTGAAAGCTTGAAAATGTTCTGCTAGTTTTCTGACTAGCCTCATCAAGGCATTATTACAATGTGGATTTTGGATTTTTTTTTTCCTCATGGCAAACACAGCTCTCTCAGCTGGACATATGCAAAAAGTAAACTTTTCATTATTATATATCTGTATCTAAAAAAAAATTAACATAAACCCTAGCAAAGAATGAATCATGGATCAAATATAGAATTTGAGCTTTAAAAAGAAGACTGCTTGTCTCATAAATAGCCTCAAAAAAAGAAGGCAAGATTGATGAGTAAGTGTGAAATCCTATGATATTATAGAAGTAGGGAACATTAATTATTACTTTTCTTGTCAAGATACAACGTGTGCCAGACTACCAAGTCATTAAGAGAAGTGACTTAAAGGCCCAATGGTGAAAGACGGTGCTCACCATTTCAGAAGGACCAGCATGGAGTGACTTGTGAGGGGCATAACCATGGTATTTGGAGTCCTATTAAGGCAATTATCACTCATGTAAGGTGGGCAGGAGGGCTGTGCCTGCTGCACCTACCTGTCTGCATACTGGTGGACATGTCTGTAGCATGCTTTATGTGTGTAGGCTCATCCTGTGATTTAAAACTCTGTTTGATCAGAGAATAAATCAAAGAAATAAGATGTTGTATTTTTGAAATACAACCCATATAAACATATGAGAAAGGGGTTGTTTTAAGGGAAGAGAATTAGTATAAGTCAATAATGCCTGAGATATCCTGGGCATCTTCTGCAGGTGTAAGTTCCTCTACAGATGTGCTTGCCCATTTTTGTCCCATGTACAATGTGTGCATGCAGTTCAAGTTAGTGTAAAGAGAGTGGTATACCAGTATTCTTTTGGCTGTTCATTTCCTTGCACATTTGGTTGCATATTCAGCTGGGTAATGTTGTCCAGGGACAACACATGGGATACATAAGCATAATCAATGAGCGATTCCATAGGCAGAGAATTTACACTGTGCAACCCTTTTGTTGGATCTAGGTCTTTGTGTCCTAAAAATGTACATGACATTTGTAGAACACATGTTCATATACGACTAATGCAGTAAGATGTTCTGATCACTGTAGTGTAGATTGTTAAGACTTGTATTTCTAACACTGGAGTAAGAGTCTTTTAGCTACAGTAAGAAGACACAGGATCCAATCACATTGGCCATCCATTAAGTTTCAAGTCAGAGGAATATAGATTAGAAGTTTGTATGTGTCTGAGACAGTGCGGTGTAGTGGTTTGAACATAGGTGATCTTCAGCATGTCAGACACTCTCAGCCCCAGAAAACCTCATGACAGGTTCACCTTAGCATCACCATAAGTTGGAAATGTCTTGAAGGCACACAACAACAACAAATGTATCTACAAACATCAAAGATTATTCTAATAGAAATGTAATCTGCTGCAATATATCCAGCACTGTAAAATATGCTCTCCTCTACAGGAACCACCATCCAATGAATTGACAGTGGTCTAGCTAGCTTAGTGGTCAGAGCCCCACTCTTCCTCTTAGAAGATTGTTAATAAATTCCATGGAACGCCCAGCATTTTGGGCTGAATAAATACACATAACATTGTGCTGCATTGGTAACTTTGCAGAAACAACTGTTGCTAGTTCCCTGAAGACTGTGGTGTCCAATATTTAGCAGCTCATTTTAACTTACATCTAGATACCCAAGACTGTGCTGTTACTCACTCTCTCCTCCAGCCTGTTTGCCTAAAATCTTGTCTCATAGTCTGTGAACTCTTTATTTGGTTAGAATAGGAAAAGACCATACAGCTGAGAAACAACATTGCGCGCTATGCACTCCAGAGATCTAGGTTTCTATGGCAACACTATGAATATTTGTGCAGTAAAGGTATCTACCTTGCCTGAAAAGCAATCTTCATTTGCTGCTGGGTGCTGTAAAGGTGATAAGCCCAAAAATACAGGAAGGACCTCAATGTGAAAATCCTGTACTGCTGTTGGCATTTAGGTAGACAAAGGAAACCAGCCCATTTTAGGGTACTCTGCAGGGTTTCATAACTTAACATATGGCAGAAAATTTAGCATTTCCTTTAAATTTCTGAAGGAAAAGAAAAGTCATAGCAGACATTACCACCTGGCAGATGGAAAAGGAACAGCAGGTTAAATTTCAAGCAGTTAACAGAATGATTTTGCATACAGAAAATGAAGAGGGGAAACTCTACTTGCTGCCTTGTGTTCTCATAAAGACCGAAATGCTCCTAAATTTAAATGCCAAGAACTAAATACAGTGCTTTCCTTTGAGATCAGCACACACATTTAGAAGTCAACGAAAGTTTCCTTAAACATCATCTCTGCAAATAGCTGAAGAACATTTTCTAGTGAAAACATGTTTATTTTATCTTTTTACAATAATGACCCCTGGATCTTCTAGAGAAATGCAGTTTGATATGACTCACTAAGACCTGGTGTTTCTAAAATCTGATACTTTACTCAGCACCAACACACATCAGTTTTTATTGCCAAAGTTCTTAAGGAGGATACTGTAAGACAGCACGAACAGTACAGTATGTCAAAAGGTCATGACATTTGAAACTGCATAAGTACATATATACATAGTATAAAATATCTGTGCTTTTAAGAATTCTTTCTCTTACCAATCTACATGTGCATGCTTGTGCATGCACGAATACATGTACACACACTTTTTAAATAGAAAAGATATTTGTGCCTATTAGCCACAACTCTTTCTTTCTAGGAAATTCTGTAGGCTCCCTCAGCCAATGGCTCAAGGACTGGCATTTATCCATGGAACACCACTTTGAGTAGCATTGGCATAATCTACTCCCTGCCTGTGCAGAAAATTTAATACATAAATTTATACAGTTGGAAGGGACTGAGTTCTTGGATTCGGACTAATACTTAAAATTGTATTCAGAATGACACACTCACAAAAGATGGGTGACCAAGTTCTTATAGAAGCTGCCTGACCTTCTAATATCCCAGTACTAAGTACCAGTACTAAGCCATGCATGTCACTCTCTTCCAGTAGATCCAGGGAGTCTCTCATTTCTAGTTTGAATCTGGCACTTGTATCTAGAGTTGTACTAACACAGAGTAATACATGCCCCCCTTCCTAATCTTACTTAAAGGCAGGAGAACTAAAGTCTGATGAATCAGACTAGTGGTATTCATTGCTTTTTTAGCTCCATCCTCACTTGAAAATCTTAAGTCAGAGTTTGCTCCTCTAAGTAAAAGTTATATGACCTGAACAGAGTATTAGCCTATTAAACTGACAACACGGGCATACATCTGAAAAACATTATTTCAGAACTGAAAAATTTTGCCATAAGAATTTACAAACAGGAAACTAGGATCCTTCCTGTTCACACATATTTTATGCATGGTAACACTGATGCAAGTGTGGAATCTCAGCATCTGTTTTTCTATGGATACTATAGATATTGTTGGGGCACATCCTCATTCCATTCCATTGGCCTGAAAAATGTTCACTTTCCTCAAAATATAACATTCCAGGACCCATAGTTTAGGTGATCAGGAAGAAGCTGGTGAAAACCCTTTCCTTGTCTATTATGCAAAGTGATTTCACTTTAAAACAGACCATAGCTAAATATTATGTCAAAGTTTGGAAACCCCTGCTTTGCTCTAATCGTAGTTAAATTGAAACAGAATAAAATCACAACTTCAGAAGGAATGGAGATGGGGAATGCATGAACTTGTCACTCACTGCATCATTCCAAATCATTTAAACGTTGATTGTTTAAATCTATGGCCTTCCAGATGTTGCTTGATTCCCATTAGCTCCAGATAATCAGTGGCCAGGAGTGATGTCAGTTAACACTCTGACATAAACATTGATTTAAATGGTCTTAAATTGTTTTAACGGATTTAAAACTATCAACTATGTCAGCATTTTTCAATATGCTTTTAATCTGTTTACATTATTCTTATTGTTTTAGATTTTAAAAAATTGTTTAGACCATTTTATTGTAGCTACTGCAAAGCCCTTGGATATGAGATGAGAAAGAAATATTTTAATAAACAAATAAATAATCTGTAGAGCCACAGACTTTCATTTTTAGTTTCAAGAAGCGTCTCTCAGCTGTGCTTTATAAGTAGTTTGCTCAAGCAGGCCTAAGTCAAAGCACTGTTGGAGATAAAGCATGCTAAATATTTTGCCATCAAGTACTAGAGAATCAAATTCAGTTTTTGAAAAAAATGTAACCAAGACAGCTAATTCTGTATTTCAGTGAGGCTATAATTTTAGCAATTTAATACAAACTCACTCAGGGTAAAATGGCATTTTGCATATCCTCCAGCATTATGCATATCCTCAAGTAATTTATATCAGGACATATGTGGCTAAACAACATCAGAGTGTGCTCAAGACAGCAAAAGCCATTAATGAGAAAGAACACACAAACTGGAAGAGGATACAGCAGTTCATTTCTGCTATTGGAAAGGGCAAAATTTTGCCTGCACCTTTCCTCTTTCCCTTCCTAAGTTAAGTTAGTGCAAACTACTTTTGTACTTTAAACTCAGTTTTGAGCAACGAAAGTAAGCTGAAGACAAAGGGGGAAAGTGGCAGGAGGAGAGAAAAACTGGGACGTTTTAAAAGTAGCAGAAAAAAGAGATGACAGAGGATTAATTGGGACTGTGCTTATTAAATTGAGAGAGTAGGAGCGTAAGCATTTTGTGCAGACATTATTACTATATTTTCCAAAAACTTACTATTTACATTCATTTCATTGAAGACACTTTATATCGAAATGTGTGTTTCTATTCAACCTATATATTCTAAATAAAAGCTTTTTGGGAGGCAACAGCCTACATTTCCCTTAAAGAGAGCCACCATGGTTTGGACTATGATTCTGGAGACCAAAATTCAAATCTCAGCTCAGCCATGGGAACTGGCTGGGTGACCTTAGGCAAGTCACACTGTCTCAGCCTTAGAGGGATGAAAAGGCAACACCCCAAACAAATTCTGCCAAGAAAACCACGCGATGGGTTTGCCTTGGGGTTATCGTACGTTGGAAATGACTTGAAGGCACCCAACAACAGCAGCAGCAGTAGCAACAAGAGCAACAATGGAGTATATACTGAAGTTTTAAACTCTTTCTTCAATCCCACCTCATATATGAGACTGCTCTGAAGTTCTACAAATGAATGTATTTGTTCACACTTGCTTCCATAGCAACAGAGATTTGTAGTAAACATACAATTATGACTTCCCTGGAAAATTACATTGAATCCAGGCTGTCAAGGAAAAATCATTTATTCAAGAGTGGTTTCTTTTGAAAATGGAGCAATTACTAAGGACAAGTGTATATGTGGTTTACATTATGTTCTCACTTTTGTTTCCCTTCGGGCTTTTTAAAAATAATACATTGACCCAAGGATTCTTCACCTATGGATTCAACCAAACATGGTTCAAAAATACTCCAAAAAAATTCCAAAAAGCAAATCTTTGAGTTGTTCACCATTTATATAAGGGATGCCATTTTACTGCACCTTTGTATATAATGGGACTTGAGCATCCACAGATTTTGGTATCCATGGGAGATCCTGGAACCAAACCCCAGCAAATATTAAGGGCCCATTGTAATTGTGAAATAGCAATAGTGCATGTTGATCAAAAGTGATCCCTTTCCTTTTTTGCCTTTTGTGGCATGCCTGAACTTACTGGCATAATAGATCCAAAATATGCCTGACTTGGGTTATGATCAGCCAATGTTACATATGGCTCTTTTTTAAAAAAATTATTATTTTTTATTAAAAAATTTCCAATACAAACAAAAGGGGAAACAAAAACAAGAAAAAAGCAACATGAGGAAGAAGTAACAGAAAATATGAAAAAAGGGAAAAATTTCATTGATTTTGACTCTCCTAACAATAGTTATATATTTTATTCTATAAAGTAAAGTATAAAGTAATGTCTCCAACTATAATACTATTCATGCATTTCTTCAACTTAGTCAAACCTACATATTAAAACCTACAGTTGACTTTTTTTTTTTGGTTTTGCCACCAGAAGACAATCAAAGGTTCCCAATTTTTCAAAAATGTTGCCAACAATTTTTTTCTAATTAGTATTGATAATTGGTTGGTTTCAGCTAGATCAGTCAGTTTCAATAGCCAGTCCTTGTTGGAATTATGGTGTTTTTCTATTTCGATACATATGTTAATATTGCTGCTATGGTCAATATTTTAATAATCTTCTATATTTCTTCTCTATCTGATCATCCATCAATCCAAGTAAAAACAATTCAGGTTCCAACTGAATATTAACCTTCAAAATCTTCTGTATCAAGACTAGTTGTTTTCAAAATTCTTTAGCTTTCTTACAAGTCCACCACATATGATAAAATGTCTACTCGTTGGTCACACTTCCAACATACATGGGAAACCTTTTCATGCACTCTGGCCAGTTTTCTGACGTCAGAAACCAATGGTACATCATTTTGCAGAATTTTATAGACTCTCCTCAAGATTGTAACATAATGTAAATTTTACTCCCTTTGACCACATTTTCCCCATTGTTCTATATGTATATTATATCCAAAGTTTTGAGCTCACTTCATCATACAATCTTTAACTTGTTCCTCTTCCAGCTCAATTTTTAGCAAAAGTTTATATATCTTCCCAATCAAAAGTTCATCATCCATATATTACTGCACCTCAGAGTCAGATTTATTCTTTTTAAAACTATATATTTTCTTATCCATTTTAAATCTTTTGAAGTTTTGTCTATAAGAATACCATTTAAAACACTCTGTCAGTAATTCTTCATTTGACTTAATTCTATGTTGTTCTTGATCAAATGCCAATAGATCCTGGCAAGTCAAGGTTACTTAAGGTTCTGATACATTAACTGTATGTAGTCATGCATATGAATGCACAAAGACTAAAAGACTTCAGCAGAATCTACACGTAAGGCCATCTCTGCACTACAGTGTTATAGTGCTATTATTCCACTTTCAACATCCTGTGGAATTCTGGGGTTTGTAGTTTACTGAGGCCAAAGAGTTCTCTGACTGAGAATTCTAAATGCCCCTCCCCAAACTGCAAACCCCAGGATGCTATAGGATGTTGAATAACAGCACTATAACAGCACAGTGTGGAAATGGTCAAAATGTCAAGTACAAATTCTTTGCCTATGTGGGCTCCTCTTCATGCGTTGAACATGATGGACTGAAAACAGTTTACAAGTACATTTGATTGAATGTAGCATCAGAAGCATCTAAGACAGTGGTTCTTAACCTGTGGGTCCCCAGATGTTTTTGGACTTCAGCTCCCAGAAGCCCTGAGCATTGACCATAGTGGCTGGGGCTTCTGGGAGCTGAAGTCCACAAACATCTGGGGACCCACAGGTTGAGAACCACTGATCTAAGAGATTAGAATTTTTGCCTTATCAGGATTCCACACAGCATGGTAGCTTTTAAGCTTCTACCACACATTTATATCAGTTTCATACCATTTTAACTATAATGGCACCATCCTTTGGAATCCTAGAATTTGTAATCTGGTACAGAACTTTGAATTACATGCCCATCTATTTCCTTGAACTGTAGTTTGCAAGGAAACTGAGTACTGTGTACCTCAAATAATGACACTGACTCAATCCACAGCCCTTTTCTTCTGAAGCCATCCTGATAGCTTCTAAGTATCTCATCAGACAAATGAAATGGTATGAAACTGACATAGGAGCAGTGCAGATACATCTGTAGAATGCTGAAAATATGATACAGAACTCTAGTTTACAGTCTACTATAGTAGTCCACAGCTCTCTAAAACAGAATTCTCACAAAACTATGGAGGATTCTATAGGAAGGAGCCATGACAGTTACCAAGTGGTATAAAGCTGATATAACTGTGTTTTGCATAAACATGATAAGTGTTCTCAGCCAAATGTATTTCAAAAATCTCTTCAGATTTTTGCAAAGCTCCAGAGAGAACTCCATATGCATCAGGAAACTGGGGGCATGGTTTGTTTATATACTCCTTCCCTGATAAACTCTTAGCAATTGTTGTAACAGAACTATTGTGACTGCCAGAGCAGAACTACTGTGACAGCAGGCAGCACATTAGTTTCAATGACTGGGATTACTCTGTTTGTACAAGCCTACAACATGAACAATACATTCTTCCAATACAGGAAGGGGGGGGGGAAGCTTCTGGTTGATTAGATAAGACTTTTTAGACTTAGATTAAATTAGGCTTTTCACAATGGATGCTGAATTCAAGATGGGAATCATAGTATACAAGGCACGGGAACAGTGGCCTCAGTTCTATAATTGGTTCTGGCTAGAGTAGACCTGCTGAATCTATTGGCATTATCTATATGTTGATTTATCATTCAATAGTTGATTGAATGGATCTATTTTAGTTGACGCAAACCAACAGGATGCTAGACAGTAACAACAGAACACTGAAATTATCAGTAAGCATTCCAATAAGACGTTTCCAATATCATATTAACACTTTCATAATACCACAGTAACAACTTGTAATAACATTTTTAATTAACCCAACTCTCTGCATAGAGATTAACATCTAATCTGTGGGGGGAAAAACTATCAACACTTAACCCAGCCTTGGGAACTGTCAAAAACTGAACTGTTTTGACAATCCACCACATATCCAGGTTCCCTCCTGCCATACCACCTGGGGTAATACTGCACACTACACCCTTCCCTCCTCCCAAAAGGGAAAAATTCTGCACGTGCCTTGATGTATCTCAATGGAGCAATGCTATCTCTTTCAAGCATGAATACATCTCATCATTCACCATGAATACACCAGTCCTAAAAATGTTAAGCTCTTTTAAAAGAAAATAAACTCAAAGTAAGCAAACTGTAAGGGATATAAATGACATTGCATATTTTTCTGGTTAGGCTTGACCTGCCAGGCTATTTTATTTAAATTGGGATGCAAGTACAAACAAGAAATTGTCTGCAAATTGTTCCCTGGTGCTTTCAGGGTCAAAAAGCTGCACCATGGGCCAACCTAAGCTGTGCCAAGGTGAGCATTTAGAAAATGCACTGAAAGAAGAAGTAATAAATCAACATCAAAAAAGCCTGGCTGGTCAAATTTACTTAGTGGGATTCCAGATGGTGAGCAAGATCATAACGGGATGAAAGACGGACTTTTTAAAGAGACAGGAAAGGGAAGACAGTTGTTCCAAAGAGAGCTATGAAGAAGTAACTCAGTGAACTATATAAACAGCATCACATAAACAATCAGATCCTGTGTTTGAATCTGGAATGATTATCACCACCTTAGTCCAAACCAAGAAACATGGTGGTCCGCCAGATGTTGTAGAATTGCAAGTCCCAGAAGCTGTAGGCAAAACAACCAATGGTGACAAATGCTGGGTTGCTGTCCAAACATCTGGAAGACCACATGTTCTCCATTCTTGCTTCAAGCTGACACTTGCTAATGCAAGCTTAAAAATAGTCTTTTACTTGGTCACTTGTGCTGTGCATGAATGACTTCCAGGTGTCCAGGGAGAGAAGTCTTTTTTTAAAAAGCAATGATTAAAAAACTAAGTGGACTAGCAAAAATGACAAGACTTAAGTAATATGTGTAGATGCATTTGCAAGGATATGACAGTATAGGTTATAACACTACCCCCCCCCCAAATAAAAAGCAATGGAAATCAGCCTTCCTTTAACCAGACAAGAGAGAAATATTTAATCACTAATAGCAAACTCATCACATGAATACCAACAGAACTGGAGCCAAAACAAAGCCACTGAAAAATAAAAAGGGGCATGTCAGCATGTCTGGGATAATTCCAGGATTTCTGGAGGGGACACACATACACACACACATACATACAAGGAAAAGGGAGGGGAGCACCCTTGTTCCCCAAAAAAGCAGCCCACCAAACACTAAGCTTGTTCAATAGCCACAGCATGTTGTGTGTCAGTTTGGGAAAAGAAAAACAAAACAACTGGTTAGCATTTCTTTTCCATGTCGTTGGTGGCCATAGGGTGCAGAATGACGGCTGGAAGAGGTCATGGCTGGCTGAGTGACTGGAACCCTGAACAGGAGCACTTGTCTCAGGAAGTAAGATTATATTGAGCCTTTCCCTTCATTTGCCTTTACGTATCATCAGCATCTTCACCATTCTACAGTAGTGGCCACAGCAAGGCCCCACTGTATAAGTCAAACTTGGGGCTTGACCTTACAGTTTGAGCAATCCATCTTTGTAGATAAAGGAAACAGCAAATTGCTGTTTGCTTGCATTTTTAAAGACTCACTTTAAAAACTTTCACTGTATTACTGCAATGCTTTATACTTTGAAAGGCTTTTGCTAAGCAACTTAAGTGTTCCCAGGCCGTACGCCCCCACACTTTGATATGGTTTAATTGGTGAAACACGATTTAATTGGCAAGATATATTAATTGGCATTGATATAAAATGTGCCCTGCTATGGCTGTATGGCTGAGCTGGAAAAGAGAAAAAGATTGGCTGAACACTTTCACTCCAAATTAGGTCAGAAACCCCCTCTACATGTAGCCAGATCATAGTCAGGAAATCATCAGGTAACTCCAGAGATAACGGGCTTGCAATTAGCCTTAACGACTGTACCTTTTGGACAATAGCGACTGAGAGATTCCCACCAGAGTGTTGAATGTCTTAACTCCTCTCTTTCCAATCTGCAAACTTTCCTATTGTCCTCACACCTGTTTCAACCATCACAGAGCTATCATGATGGTCATTAGCCCTTAGTCACCTAACATCAAGATCATCAGCCCATTCTGGACCCCACTGTCTACTCTGCGAACTCCACTGTTTATTTGGCCAGAGAGCCATTCACACCCTTGCGCTTCAGGTATATCAATCCCAAGTTTTGATCAGTCAACTCACAATACACTTACTGCTGGTTGCCACTCTGCTGCTCCAGTTCCTGATTGTGTATTGTCCTTAGACACTAGTCTAAGCCACATTGCTGCTTCTTCACTGCTCTTCTAGATCAATAAATATCACCCAGTATGCCCTGAAACCTAAAACTTTTTAAATATCACCCAGTATGCCCTGAAACCTAAAACTCTTTTCCTTCACTTAGCCATGTGTATTTGCATGACTATTTGGATCTTGTGTGTGTGATTACTTCCCCTAATAAAACACGATTAAGCTTACTTTTGGATCTCTGGCTAGTTCTTCCCTGCAGGAGTACTGGTAAACATTGGTGTAAAAGATCTTGTTAGGTTACCCCCTTTCGCAGGCCTCCTGTTTGAGCTAATAATTCCCCCCCCCTTTGCACAGAGGTACTGGCCCTGCAGCTGCACCACTGAGTCACCCACTTTTTGGCGTAATGTGAAACAGAATGTTTTTCCCCACAAATCTATGTACTTTATTCTATAACTCCTTGTTTCTAATGTTGAGGAACAGGCGAGTCACTAAGAACCAGAGCTCAGGAAAGATACTTTTTGGAGCTATACCTCACAGAATGCCCCAGCCAGCATGGTATTTAAATTCTAAATCATCATCATCATCATCATCATCATCGATAACATTTAGAGATAGCAGTAGAAATGATCCAACAGGAACAAAGGAAGTAGATTAAGTGGAAGGGAGTGCATACTAACAGCTCCTCAAAGAGTGGAAAGTCTTTTTAATCACAAGATTTGACACGGTTATGTCTCAGACTTGGTGCCAAAATCTTCAAGGTCCTTTTTGCATGGCAGTTTGCAAGTGAAAGAGCCCCTTGAGCGTCACGTAAATGTGAGGAGTGGTCTGCATGACGCACTCCCATTTCTCCCACACTCAAGGGCTGCATGTGCAGCAAATATGCATTTTCTTATTTTCAGCTTTTAGCCGAAAATAACCCACGCTTGCACAAGGTTCACGGGCCTGGGCAGCACTCACCTGCGGTGCGGAGCCTCTGGAGCTGGGCTGGTTGCGCGTCCTCTCCTCAGTGCAGCCTCCAACTCCCAGGCTGCACTGCGGAAGGAAGGAAGGAAGGAAGGAAGGAAGGAAGGAAGGAAGGAAGGAAGGAAGGAAGAAAGGAGTGGGGTATGGGCGGGGCTCTTGAATGAACAGGAAGGAGCTGCGAAGCCCGAGCAGCAGGGAAGCAGGAGGCTTGCGAGAGCCTTCCTGCCCAGGCTTCTCACGTGAGGCCCACACTCCAGCAGTGTTAAAAGGTAAGCTAGGGAAAGGGCCCAAGTCCTAGAATCTAACTTCCAGAGGTCAATTAAAACCAATCCAGATGACTGCCTGCTGTCTTAGTAGAGCTGACAGCCTAGTCTCTTCACCCAGTCTTGCCATGTTGAACTAAATACTTGTGATTTCTGCAACCAAGACTTTTCAGTTATAGAATATACAAGCAACAGAAAATAAAAAAGTTAAATCGGGTGATAACACTTATGCACCTGTTGCTTAAACAGTTACAACATATATCTATGTATTATTTAATAACACATTATTGCTGCCTAAGGCCTCATTCCCAAGGAACTGATAGTATATAGTGCCTACATCTGATTAAGTTCTTTGAGCAAATGAGGCAGAAAATTAAGGTTACAATATAAATATAGTAATAAAAAAAAGAATTAGCAGTTTGAAGTTGCTTCATGATATCCAAAATCTGCTACTTTCAGTTGCCATTTCACTCTGCCTAACGGTAGCGCTGGCCCATGTTTAATAGAGAATTCTGTGAGCCTCTGATACTTATTGCTTACAGAGTAAGTTCTGCAGCCATAGATATGCTACTGACATTAGATTTCCTTGCCTGCATTCCAAGAATACAGCCTGTGAACCAGATAGAAAATGGCTGCAGACACTTGTCTTTCCTGCCCTGTCCCAATGACAAATATCAGAAGATACATTATTCTCTTGACTCTGAACACAGCATGACTCAGATTCAACTGTCTGCCATGGCCTCATTGGCATCAATTTCTGAGCATCCCATTTTGAAGAAGAAAGAAGACAACATATAGACAGGATGGTAGTAAACAGATCAACAGCTCATGCTCTGATTTCCTTGATGACAAAGCACAACGTCTATGAATAAGTTTGACTTTCACCCTTTCTTAATTACTTGTCCTGAATTTTCTACAAGTCATTCTTTAGCCTGTACTCCGTGTTAGTAATATCAAACTCATTTTTCCACCTTTTTATACAAACAACAATCCTAGTCTGAGTTTCCATCACTTATGTAACCAAAAAGCACCATCCACATAAAAGAGAAGGGTATCAGCAATTCTGGTGAAATTACAAGGTCTGCAGAAGCACATTATTTTTAAAGAAACCAAATGGTGTGGTGGAGAGGAACACCCCAGAAAGCTGTATGAGGAGGACTGTATAAGCTTGGTGGCAACTGAGTGTTGATTGACTTTTGGGGTGGTGGTGTCAGAAGTTGGGGCAATAGATTAGATTATTCTAAAAAGGGCCATGGTTGGCTGAAAGGCTGAATAGGAGCACTCCACACTTTACACCATTTTGTTGCGGCCCCACTGTGTCATGCTCTGAATCCCTTCTCAGTCATACCATCTTTCCTGCTCTCAGGATGCCTATCCTGGCATCACAAACCTGATCTTCCAAAGTCTTCTCAAGTCCCATTAGTTCACAGAAGGTTACAGTATAACCTTATCTTATGTTATTTCCATGACATCCTAAGTATGTAATTTAGACTTACCAGTGATCGAGTGAGCTTCAGATTCACATCCAGATTTAAATGTGTGCCTCCTTAATACTGTCCTGGCATACTAACAACTAGAGCTTCAACCTCCCCAATGCTGGACTTTCAATGGCAAAATTAGAGCAAATGCTCCAAGACCTTGAGTGGTTTGGATCATTACTGCCTCTCACCTTTTTTGTACTGTCATGCTGTCAAGAAAGAAACACACCATGGGGAGAGATGCATCATAAATCTCCTTCTCTGGCCTTTCCTAAAAGTTGCTAGCACTTATGGCCTTCTCTGGACTTATTTTTCCAGCTAGGGTATGAGTGAAATGGTGAGCAACATGTTGGGTTACTGCTTCTGAGATTTTGGCCCTGGTCACATTATCTGGTACCCAGGCAGGGGAATGCCCAGAGGGAGAATCTACATGTGCACATGAAAGAAGGCTGATTGAGAACTGTTCTAGAGCCTCATTCAACTTAATCCTGCCACAAACCTCCTTCTCCACATTTTCACAAAGTTCCTATGTTTTTATAAGATCTACCATGACAGGTAAAGATTTTCACTCCTTACACAAGTCAGGACAAGTTACTTCATTTGAGTATTTACTTCACACGGATCTAAAATAAAGGCACCAGAAATTCTCCCAGAAATAAAAAGATCAGCAGTTTACTACCTGCTATCTGATTGAAAATCTCAGCTATGCCATTTTTAGATTTAATAACACTGAAAACACCCAAGGATTTGGCATTCAACAGAGAGATGTACTCAGATGTACTCAGACATGGTCTCAAAATTACACTGCTCTTCCCGAGACAAAAATGAATATAATGAGCTTTGGAGTAATTGCTTGAAACTACTCTGTTATCATGTTTTCTTGGGAAGTAATTCAGAAGTGCACTACAGAGAATACTGGAAATAAACGATGAGCGATTTATGTGTATTCAGCTAAAGTAGAGATGCTTACATATGAGCCTGACATTTCAGGAGCTGAGCTTTTGACATTCTTTCAACCCACTGCCTCTGCATCAAATAATCCATACATGTAAATGCTCATGACACTAATATGAGCTCAAGTGCCCACTGTACATCGTTCTGCCTTATGCCCACTTGCTGTGGCATGCTTGCACTGTCTTCTTGATATCCAGAGGGGAAACACATCTGATGAGGCTTGTTGAAACATAAGGAGAAGGGAGAGCGGAGGCAGCAATTGTCCCAGCCATCATACATCAGAGGGCACCACATCAACACTGGCACTGCTGTATTGCTGCCAACTCATTTCTTTCAGAATCCCACTAAAGTGATCACCACGAACGTAATGGAAAAGAAGACAATGGGTAGGGGATTCAAATGAATATTCTGCTCTGGGGCTTTTCTGCATCTTAAAAAAATTCCTCCCATCAGGCAAAATGCATGGCTGATGCTGGTGGGTGGATAGTGTTGATGAAGTCTTTGTAAATCCATGTACTGCTCTGTTGGCACCTGACCACCTCTAGAGGCACCTCCTCTGGCAACAGACACAGCTTCCCCTTCCATCCCTGTACCACTACTGTGAACTGCACCAGAAAGTTCCTTGCTCTTGGTTCCAAAGTCAAGTTGCACTGGAAGACGATTATCTTGGAAAGAATAATGATATACATATGTGCAAGAGTCTTACATCTTGTTTGAATAACATTTCGCCCACTCCTCACATGCAGTTTTCTTTGCCAAAGAGCCAATGCAGGTTAGGAAGAGGGTGGATGGTGAAAAATATGCCAAGTTCATGGGGAATTCTGGCTGCCAACAAAGAGTATTGAATTGCAGCAGGTGTTTCACAGGGTCTGCTACAGAAAACGTGGCATTAAACAGCTTGCACTTGGGGTGTGGCTCATGGTGAGCTTTCACAAAGGTTCAGGCTTTAGGAGGTAGGGGCACTCACATTCCATCTGGAAATAATGCTTTCTAAATTATTGCTCAGATTAGTAAAATGAAAGTATGTTTTCTTTTTTCCTAAATGAGTGCTAAAGTATATAGGAAATGGGAAAGGAGACGTGGGGCAACAAGGAGCTGTCTTTTGATTTAAAATCAGTGAATTTAAAGTCACAGGTTCTCCTTATAGAAACTACTTATGGGGAGGGGGGAATTTATCACCATAAAACAGTCAGTGGCCACTATATTGTTTCTAGATTCCTAGACAGTAGCTAGATCCAGGTATGCATCCACTGCATGCCCCAGTTTATCTGCATAAAACATTTCCTTGAGAAGAGGGACACAGCCGTCATCTCCCACAGCTTTAGAATGACAAGGAATCTGTACTGTCAAGGACTGCAGTCCACTCTATCTGTGGATGCCCTTGAAGGAGGTCTGGAAGCTCAAGCTGGGATGATATGCAGCAAACATCTCTAGTTAAGAAAGAGGAAGATTTAACACCTCCACAGCAGCAATTGAAAGGTCTATCTGTTCACTTCTCAATCCAACTCAAAATTATCTCAGCTTATAAGATTCTTACAGAACTAAGGACCTAAACATCTTACAGACTGCCTCACTCCTTGAGCCTGCCTACCTACATGGAGAAATCCTCAATCTAAGTATCATCTTTGAAACTTTTACTTGTGTAAAAAACTGGCAATGAATCCACACAACCTTCACTATAACCTGTATCTCCCAAAAGTATTCTGCCAGAGAAGCCCACCCTAGAGAAATCCTGTAACAATCTGTTATAAAGGAAACGATGACTTATTGATGTTGCACCAGGACTTATTTAGATATTGATTTTTGTTTAGAAATCATGTATTTAATATTTTTGTGTTGCCAAAACACTTCAAAATGCTTAGGTATGAAATTTTAAAAACTGAGTTGAAAATTTTTTAAAAAATAGAAAAATAAAGGGAAGGGTTATCTTTTTTTTTTTAGTTAACAAGTATTAGACTTGAACAAGTATAGTTACCTCTCTGCCTCACATTTCTTTGCCTGCCTAATAGTCCAGTCCATGGCAAAATTAAACTATGGTTCCCACTGTTCTAGGTCAGAGTTTCCCAAACTCTGGTCTTGCAGGTGTTTCAGACTTCAGCTCCCAGAATCACTGATCACTGGTCACACGAGTGGAATTTCTAGGAGTCCAAAACACCTGGAGTTTGAGAATCACTGTTATATATCTCTAATGACCCTCATCTCATGAACTTAATTTCCCCCCTATACCTCATCAACCTGGAAATTCCAGGATTCTGTAAGACAGAGCCATAAGGACTTAAAAAAAAACTTCACAGAACCAAGTAAGAATTCATACAGGTTACCAAATAGGACTTTGCAAATCTATTTCTCCTTTCAAACAGTCCATTAGGCTTTTATTTTGTTTTATTTTATTTAGCTAACTGCATAGGTAGCATACTGCCAGTTGATCTTATGTCACCAGTTCCATTTGCTGAATAAGCTTAGCCAAGGTCAATCTATTCAAATGCCTGGGTAGACAGCCCATTCTTGAGTGAGAGCATTTAATTTGAGAAATCAAACAAGACATTTTGAAGTAATTTCCCTAGCTGGTTGCTGTAACCTTTTCAGAAATTGGTTCTATCTCTGAGTGATTTCCTGAGAGCTTACTATTTAGTCTGCTTAGGTATAAATCTGTTACAGGCAAAATCATGAGTTTTTGTAACTGATTTTTTTTTAAAAAAAACAGCATACAATATTATGTTCCAAAGGGTTCATATGTGTTGCGTACTTTCAAACACAGAATATTAAGTCTAGTTCTAACAATACTTTTTCTGTTCCCACCCACAGCCCTAGAAAGGTCCTTACTATATATGTTCATGAATAAATACATTTTAACTTGAAGGATCATGGTTCCTATTTATAGCAGCTTCTATAATTATGGAAACATATTTTTCAAACTGTGATCCCTGGCCAATAACTCACATATTGGCTATGAAAGAAGAACAAAGCTTGTTCAAGTTACTTTTTCCTGGACACAATTTTCAGAATCTTCCAGCTGGTGAGACCCTTGGAAAATTCTGGGAGCTATAGCGAAAAATGTAATTTTTCCAAGCTACAGAGGACTGGATGGAGAACGGAAAAAAAGTTGACTTTGCTCATGTTTTTCTAAACTATTGTTTAGTGTGACACTCGAATACTAATTGGCTCTGATTTCATGCATACTGATCTAAATGTACATTCGAGAGATCACAAGAATCTCATGATCCAGGAAGTTTATTTATCTGTTTTTATTTAAATACATCTGTTTTTATTTAAATTCTGTTTTTATTTAAATACTACAGAAATATACAAGTATTTATTCAAATGTGTGTCTACATATATACCTTCCATAACAACACATAATACAACAAAACAGCTACATTAGATCATTAATGCACAGCCAGCTGGTACAGATCAATAGCCTGTCTAAAAAGACATGTCTTTCTTAGCCTACTTCTTAAAAGGAAAGCAAAATGAGTAAAGAATTTCTGGGAAGGGAATTAAAGACAATTGGAGTCATCTGTGAAGATATTACACATCATTCCCAAAAGATGTCATTTCTCTGAGTGATGGCATCCAGAACACTTTTTGACTGTACCTACTACTTAGCTGCTTCAGCACTGAAAAAAGGGTAAGCAACCTAGCAACTTCCAGATATTTAGGACTACAATGTCCATCTGCCTAAACCAACATGGTCAATGGACAGAGATTACCGTATTTATGGTACAAAACCTATGGTGGATTCCAAGTAACCAATTCTAGTTGCAAAGTCTCCAAAGTGATAAAGCTCTCTTACACAACCAAGTCAGAAAGCACATTAATATTGGACATTACACGCAGTGATTAAGAGCCATAACTTTTTGGAGACAATGATTTCAGATATCTAGGCAGTATTTTTTTAAAAAAGGAGTGGATTTCAGTATCTGATTTCAAGAGATTTATAAAAATCCTTAAAACAATATATCAGTTGGTGAATTCATTCTTAAGGTTATGCATAACTGCAACCTATTTAAAAATTTCCCCCTGGAGGTTGCCAGTGTTCCAGTTATATCATCTTTAAACTACTGAATTACCATGTCTCTTTAAATGTCACCCAGGCAAATGGGACATTTTAATTTCCCAAAGTCATTTTTGTTGCACAATTTACATAGAACTAGACCTACGAGGTATACATTTTACAGTATTAGTGCTTGAAGATTTGTAAATAATTTACCCATGATTCACCTCACAGACATAAAACCAGGTGGGACAAAATTGTTCCAACAAATCTATGGTGTTTCTATTTTTTGCAAACAAGCAAAGCTGACATCTGCTCAGAACAAACATTCCACCTCATGTGAACGTGTGTCTTCCTGTTCTAGGTGCTTGGTTTTGTGTTATATCCTTAATCTTGAATCTACAAACACAGACATGAACATGCGGCATTTTTATACCTCACAATACATTGGAATTCTCACTGGGGTTCAATGTATTAATTCCTTGCAAAGGTATTACCAGTGACATGTCCTGTAGGAATATACTGTTTCTTTACAATGACCTTTTAAAGATTCATTCTGTTGATCTTGCCTGTGATGGTATAACATTGCGGTGCCTTCTATAAATGCTTTGGGATTTTTCTAAGCTTTCAGCCACATATTGTAATCATCTTTTGTTCACTCAACTATTACATCTTTCAGTTCTTTCACATTTAAAACAGTAACATTGACCTTGCGCTCTGGAAAGTAAAAACAACCATGGAGCTACTACAGACTATACCAGTGCATTCAAATAGTACAGTAAGACTTTATGTCAGGATTGCAGACTCCAGTAAAGTATGGTTAAAATGAAAATGTCACTTTTCCTCACATGTTTATGTCAGAAAGAGTCTCATTATGCTTATAAAACAATCAGCAATTTCTCATTTAAAGATAGTAGTTATTATTGAACTATTAACACTAAAACCTTCTACCTCAAAATCTCAATTAAAGTTTTCTAGTCTGTATACCCAGAAATGAAATAGCTAATTTTGCAGATTGTAGTCTGCCCTTTAAGGGACTATTTGGGATATAAAGAAATGTTCTTTAAACTGTGTGTTCTTTCTTCTCCGTTTTCTCCTTTCCTATGTTTTTAAGATCTACCTACTCAAGGAGGTCTTGACTACATTGGGTCAATTAGCTTATGAATTCCCCCATGAAATGCAGATGTCTGAACATCAGGAAAGTGGCAAGAGATTAACAGAAAGAGAATTTTCCCTCTATGGTCTGGTATATGCATAATGCCAATTCCCTGGAAACCAATGATTACTAAGGCAAACCTATCATGGAGTTATCTTGGCAAGATTTGCCATTGCACTCCTCTCAGGCTCAAAGAATGTGACTTACCCATGGTGGGTTTCCATGGTCCATCAGGAACTCGAACTCTGGTCTCCAGGGTCCTATTCCAACACCCAAACCATTATATCAAGCTGGTTCTCTATTCCCCCATACCAATATATGCCAGGAAAAAATGAGAGAGTGAGGCCTGCAGCCTTTGTTTGCATCCAGTTTTGTACAATTTGTGCAGAAATGTTTTTTAGATCACAGAATCATAGAGTTGGAAGAGGCCACAAGGGCCATCCATTCCAACCCCCTGCTATACAGGAACACACATCAAAGCAGTCCCAACAGATGGCCATCCAGCCTCTGTTTAAAAACCTCCAAAGAAGGAGACTCTACCACATGCTGAGGAGGCATATTCCACTGCCAGGCAGCTCTGACCATCAAGAAGTTCTTTTTTGCATATTTTCCTTTTGGGAAGCTAATGACAGTCATGTATGCACACAGCAAGAAAAAAAAAAAAAAAAAAAAGACACAATGATTGTTCACAATCATGAAAACATTCAGTCGTGCTACATTTGAATATGTGATACAACAAGGCAGCTGTTAGTGTAGTTTTAAATTTTGCATGTTTACAAAAATGTACAAGAACTAGTCTTATAAATGTGCAAATTCTCTTGAAGATTGACCAAAAAGAAAACAAAACAACCCCTCACCATCTCACGAGGAAAATCTGATTTTGCGGGGAGGGGGACTTTTTTGTTCAGTAGGAGAGATGAGCCCGGTTGCAACTGACATTGGAATTCTTAAACCATACTTAACACTGACATAGATAAAGGGGAGACTTTTTTTTCCCAGAGTAAGACAAACATGTTTCTGAACCTAGTTCCCAATTCACAAATTGCAGGCTGCTGCTCAGGATTCTGGAAGTTATGGTTATGGTGCAACCAATTAAAATATATGCTTTCACCTTTTCCAAGAAGAATGGACTGGTGTATCTTGATATGATAAGGGTGAATTGTGGACTATCCAGAGATTCCAAGACAAAAATCAGTTTGAATATCCTGAGTCCAGGTACAGCATTATTTGTCTTTATGGCCAGCCTTGACATTAGATAATGTTTTGTTATGTCAGATAGATGCAGATGGTTCTGGTTGCCAATATTTTGTTTCCTGATGATGGCCATTTCCACACTAGACTGTTATAGCGCTATTACTCCACTTTAAACATCTTATGGAATCCTGGGGTTTGCAGTTGAAAGTGGAATAATAGCGCTATAACAGCCTAGTGCAGAAATGGCCAATATTTGACGAAGGATTAATCCAAGCTTGAAAAAAAATGAAGCAAATCCTATTGTTCCTGCCACCACCAAACAATTCTTGTCTAATCTCTCCAAGTTCTGCCAATGTTTCTTTGAGTTCATATGGGACCTAAAACTAAACATAGTTATAAAGCTCAGAGCCCACCATATACAGACAGAACTACTGTATACAAACTATGCCTTATATGTATGCAATGCCTATTTCACTTACATATTTTCAGTGCACTCTGAAAATTACACACATGCCATGTCTTTAGAGAAACATAACCAAATATGGAGCACGTTGTACTTTGTAAGAGTCATGTTTGTCTTTGGAGTATAAAGCTGAAACAGCTTCAGAACACTGCAGATTAACTACCAACAAGTTGATTTGTCTTCTTTAGGCTACAATCTCTGACAAGAGATCAACTCTTATGACATTCAAAACTATAATTCTTCTAGTGATGTCTACTATTGCAAGCTATGGTCTAAGTAGCAGCTTAGTTCCTTTAGACTTGATCTTTAGGAGTATTTTCGCAACTTCTATGCATATCTTCTTTGTGTTTGAACAATATATCATGGCAAAATTGCAATCATGTTATGTTATTCTAAATAGATTCCAACTTGTTCAAATCCAAGTCAATTAATTTAACTAAAGAATTCTGCACAAGGAAAAAAATGTAGGGTAGAACCCACTAATTCAGATTTGGTGATGGGGGAGGGGGACTGCATGGAGCTGCAGAGGAGGGAGAGAATGAGAGAATCCTTCTGTGTGAATTGACCTAGCTAGCTAGCTAGGTATAAAAATGTGTTTTACTTACATTTTTGAAAAAAAAAAATCCCAGCATGGTTTGCGAAATGAAATCATAAAAAGAGGCAATAAAATCATTCCATGGAAATCAGTTTTAAAAAAACTGGTTATTTCTTTTTCAAATAACAGTGGTAGCCTGCCAGGCTTGTAGTAAGGAAAATGTCCAAACAGATATTTTCAAGTTGCAGAAGACTCATTCCGCACAAGGATACCGCCTGGGGCCTTTTCACACTACACAACTATAGCACCACAATTCCACTTTGATTGGCTTGGCAATATTCTGTGGAATCCTGGGGCTTTAAGTTCAGGAAGGCACTGGAGCTCTGTGGCTGAGAATTCTAAATACTCCTCCCTAAACAGCAAATCCCATTTCATGGGATGTTGCCATGGTTGTTAAACTGGAATCACAACACTATTATTGTGTCATGCGAAAGGGCTGCTGATCTCAATGCTAGGAGGAATAATGGAGAAGAATCTTCTCTGTACCAGGACCTAAGGAATAGTGGCAGTCAGGATAAGCTAAACAAGGCATTTCCTTTGGAGTTTAAGACAGGGATGGCTCACAGAGAGAAGGTGGTTTCTTAGACAACTTGCTCCTGAGCTGTTCACTATCTTATTGACCAGCAGTAACACCTAAAATTGTAGAGTTGGAAGGGGCCCTATGGGCCATCAGGTCCAGCCCCTGTTCAATGCAGGATCTCCAGCTAGAGCATCCCAGCACACAGATATTCAACAGAGCATGACTTAGCACCTATTTGGCAGACAGTGCAGATATTTCAGTACAGAAGTTATGTGACCACAAACCTCACTTATCAGGCTAGCTCCCAAATGCTGCACAGACTCTGATTCCAGCCAAAGTGCATAACAAGAGTCCGATCCTGAGCCTGACTGCATCATTCCTTGGAACAAACCCAGGAATGGTTGAATCAGTTTAACCAATCACAACTAGTATTAGATTTTTTTTTATATTTTATTTTATTTATTTATTTGCCACCAAGAACAACTGGGCTTCACTAACAGGGAAGTAACTAAAACAGGATGGGCCAACTTTGGTGAGTCTGGGAGTCAGTTTTCTGCATGGACTGCCAAAAATGGCAAACTAAACAAAATAAGTCCATTTTTGGTTTTGCCTTTTTATTTTTATTTTTTCTCAACAGTACAACCCCAATTGAAACAAAGCACTGGAAGTACTCTTACATTCATTGACAAAGAAGACACTGAACACAGCCTCTCCACATATATCCACATGTATGTGGCAGTGACCAGTCAGGCTACCACCTTTGCATATTGGATACTGAGTGAACAAAATAACTTTGTGGAATCATTGAAACTAACTGAGAGAAAGAAGTTGGTAGTATAAGCTTCACAGACTAAGTCAATTTCATTAGACACATGGAGTGGAGTGATAACTAGCTATATTGGTTAGTTACCATTTTTTGATGTGACATCCCATCTGGAAACAAGAGCTATCAGCTGAACATAACTAGACATGTATTGGGCAACTAGGCTGGATCCAGACTAACAGGTTTTTCACACTAGACAGTTACAGAGCTATGATTCTATTTTAACAGCCATGGTTCCATTCTGTACAATTTTGGATTCTGAAGGGGTATTCAAAATTCTTAGTCAGAGAGCACTACTGTCTCATCAAACTAAAAATCCCAGAATTTCAGAGCATGCAGCCATGAAGATTAAAGCAGAATCATAGTGCTATAATTGAGTAGTGTGGAAGGGCCTTAAGTAAGGAACCCAAGCTGCCTTAGATTGTGATTTGAAGGGCCTTACGATGAACAGGCTCCTGTTTGGCCTTTGGAAATCTCTGCAAGTGTAAGTCTATCATAAGCATCTTCTTGCTGGAGATGAATCCCAAAACAGAGCAAGAAAATATTAGAGATGGCCTTGGAACTGTTGGATCTGAGGCTTCTCTGTTCTATTAGTTCCAACAGGATTGACCTGTATTTCCACTCCTGTCAGAACCAGGAAAAGTTTTTTTTTCTTTAAAAGCAAGCAAAAACATAACCCACTGGCTATGGCGGGCAAGGAAAGTATTAAATCTGTCCCATATTTCTGTCAGTTTCTGACGACCAGGAAGATGGTAGATCGTCCATCACTTTCCCTTCATTTCCATGCCTGCCCACTCAGATTACTCTGCATGTTAGGTGTATTTACGTTTCATTGACTTGTATGAGAACTACATGTAGCTATCTCAGTCTGAATCTATCCCCTATGATTTCTTAGTTTTGTAAACACTATTTCCCTTTGTTATGTATCAACAGGATTAATGTTTTATTCTGCTCTAGCATTATGAACATATATGTACACACACATTTATAAGCATCAGATTCCTACTTCCAGTGGGCAACGTACACTGAACTCTATCACTGAATGCTCTTCTAATGATAACTTTACAATAAGTGTCAAAAGGGGTGACTTCTCAGCACCTGATAACAATTTATTCTAAGCTCATATGCTCTCATAATATTGAATGTTATCTAGCGCAATCTATCTCTTTTCTTTTTAATTACTTGCATGATGGAACATAAGGTGAAATCTCAATTTATTTTGAAAGGCAAATATTTATTTACCACCTACAGAGTTCTGAAAAGGCAAAATAAATTAGAAATAAAAAAGCAACAATCTTGAACAGACAGGCCCAGCTATGTTGGATTCCCTTTTTTTTTAAACCTGAGTAGTTAATGACTTAGTCAAGGAAATAATACATTACCTAGCGTGTATGGATGTTTATTTATCTTTTATAAATGTCAGATCAAGGTGTTTGAGTCTAATGTGGGAGCCCAATGTGATCCATGCATCTTCCCTTTTGTTCTGTAAGATTAACGTGGCCCATTTTATCTTCAGAACAACCTCGTGAGGCAGGTTAGGCTGAGTAGCACAGACTGGTCCAAATTCACCCAATGAACCTCATGGCTCACTACAAATTTAAAGCTGGAATCTGGCTTTCTATTGTTACCTATCTTTCTGGTATCTGGCGTCCTTCAGACCTGCTGGATCATAAATTCCATCATCCTCAACCAATATAGCCATTCATTGTGCTGGCTGGGGAGATGGGAATTGTAGGCTGACTTCTGGAGAATCCAGCTTGGGGACAGATCAGCTAGAGGTAGTTCACTGAAGAGTTCAGAGATTTAAAAAAAAATTATTTTTTTTCTGGATAACATCTTCCAAAATTCTCCCATTGGCAATATTCTGGGATTTGGCATTGAGAGCTCTGGGAGAGTCAATGACCTTTAACTTGGTCTGGAAGGCTGCGCTCACCACTGTACCCTAGTATGCTGGCAAATGGTTTGGCTGGACTTGGAATAAGGTTACATACGATTCACCAAAACAAAAACAAACAAGACTTGTACGCTCACACAAAAACAATACTAGTTCAGCTGATCTAAACATACCTGTTTTGATCATCTGTGGCATACTGTTATCATGGAGTCTGGGAATTCCAAATGTCAATTTTACTTGCTCACTTGCACACAGCCAACAAGAAGCTAAAGATCAACTAGCATTTGAACACAGATCATTTCAGAGCTCAGCAGCTTGACAGAGTATGTGTACACAGTTTCAAATGTTGCTTTTCTCAGAACCCAGACTTAAGGACATCAGATTTCTCATGCTTAGATGCTCTTTATTGTCAGCCTGCACTACTGAAAACAACCTCTCCCAGCCTCTTGTGGCAAGTGTCATATGAGATAGCTTGTAAAGAAGGAAAGGCTAATCCCATTAGTGTGTATGACAGAGAGAGAGAGAGAAAAACTGCTGAGATGCCACAAAGGGTAGTTTTATCAGCTTCATTGTTTTAAAATGACTAAAAAGTGGGAAGAACCCAATAGGATCTATAGTTCCCCACAATCTGTTACCCCCACAATAATGCAAAACACAGAGAAAGACAAGGCTAAAAGTTATACTGCTCCAAAATCCAAGATCCCCTTGGACCATGATATAATTCAGTTATCCAGTATGTCAGGGATGAGGAATGTGTGACCCTCCAAATATTGTTGGACTGAAGCTCCCATGATGCCTTGCCATTAGTCATGCTGACTAGGGTTGATGGGATCAGCCTAAAAATCTCTGGAGAGCCACATGTTCCCTATTCCCAGTCCATATTTTTATATTCATCTGGTTCCCTCCAGGTGTACTAGACTACAGCTTCCACCACCGGTACCACCACCATCGAACAGGAAGACAAGGGCTAATGAGAGTTGAAATCCAAGACCACTAAAGGGCACCAGGTTGGGGAAGGCTGTGCCAGAAGCAGCCCTTGTGCAAGCCTGGCTTAAGGGACCCGTCAAGTGGCCGCAGATAAGACAGTTAACAATAGCGGTTCAATTGCCAGCACATCTCTACAATGTAAACTCAGTAAACAATGTTCAATAAAGAATACACCCAGTAACCCTGGTAGCGGAGTGAACAGGTCTCACCTAGGCAGGATCCTGTGTCTATGTGTTTGTTTGAGATGTCTCTTTACAAAGAGCATCTAACAGTTTTCACAACAGGGATGGGGACTATGTGGCCCTCTGTGGGCCCTGTGTGGACCTTAGGACCTCAATGATCTGCCAAACCAGTGGGTGACACTTTTTTTTTTTTTTTTGGGCTAAAAACCCACTTTTGTCAAACAAACACTCACTGGGCCAGATTCCACTCAAATACGCTTTTTCAGCCCTCCCACTGCCAATGCACTCTTCTTTTTTTTTGTAAAATTTTCATTGAGGTTTATAATTGAAAATTAAAAAAAAACAACCTCCCCACTTCCAAACTTATTTTTCAGTTGAATCTGCTTGTTTTCATTCCATTCATACATAGTTACTACTTACTCAAAGGAGAAGATTATTTTACATGGTTACATCTTACATTGTTACATAATTACTTTGTTTCATTGCCTTGTTACATTGTTACATTATTAACAGTCTTGCTTTATTCCTTTTTCTTTTGTTACTCTATGTCTTTATCCAATTCAAAACTTCTCTCCATTCCCTTTCAAAGTTCTGGATAGGTTTATTTTTCAACGCAAATGTTAACTTTTCTGTCTCTACCATATCCAGGACTTTTAGTTCCCATTCTTCTATATATTAACATATTTCCTTTCTTTCCAGTGTTGCGCATATATCAACCTTGCAGCAGTTATCAAATACAACAATTTCTTCTGATGACATCTTATTTCTCTTTGTTGCCCTAACATATTTAACAGATAAAACTCTGGCTTCATTTCAAAATTTAAATTATAGATTCTTTGAATTTCATCATGTATTTCCCTCTAGAATTTTCTTGCTAGCCAATACACTCTTGAAAGGAATTGGGAGTGATGAAATGTCAGTTCTGGATACAATAGTTGTGAAAATGTGGAGTGGTTTTCCAGTCCCAGAAGGGTAAAAAATTGCCTCAGAACATGCCTATCCCTGACTTGCAACATAAAGTACCAGCCACCCAACCTGCCAGTATGAGGAAAACTTGGCTATTCGCACGTTAGAGATGCCACTGGTGATGATCCTTCCGTTTCTGAAATTACTTTTACATTAACTGTACTAAGAAATGTACTTCATTTTGTCTCACATTGTAATTTTAGGAACAGAGGTAGAGCGGAAGATGGGTAATTGCCCTGCCAACATACCCAGTACTATCTTCTCTCTGAAAGTACCTCAAGAAGGGCTTTTTCCCATCATTTTTTAGGACAGATGAATGTTGGACATTCTGCATACAGAACAGGTGTTCAATCACTGAGCTAAGACAAGGAGACAGTCTGTGTATTACAGGGAAGGGTACTATCATGATCATGATCCTCCTCCTCCTCTTCCTCCTCCTCCTCTTCCTCCTATCTTTTCTCTCATAATGGGACTCAAAACAGCTTATAAAATATTAAAATAAAAGAGATTTTAAAAATAATCAGTAAAATAACAGCAGAAAAGGTGTAAGTTATTTTTTAGAAGCAAATAGACAATCTATTTGTCCATTTAGAGTATTTATACCCCACCCTTCAGACAAAAAGGCTCCTAGAGTAACTTACAACCCCCCATTTTTTAAAAAAAAATGGTTATAAAGCAGGATATAAAAAACAGCAATGCACAAGTAAAATCCCACTGCAGCAACTTCACTTGGTGACGGAAGGAGGGCAAGAAGGAAGTCGTTCTTGCCTTCCAAGGGAGGCAGATCCAAACTCTGGGGGCAGCCACTGAGAAGGCTTTGTTCCTTGTACCTACCAAACATCCATGGGAAGGTGGTAGAACAGAGAGCAGGGCTATATATTTGGAGGGGTGTATTTTGCTACTGATTTAGGACAGGGGTTTGGACCAAGCAGCCTGTGGGTCAAATGTTGGCCAGTGGGCCTTCTCAATTGATCTGTGTGTGCAAGAACAAATATGTAAATTGAAGCGTGCTCATTTTTGGCTTGTCAGCATGCAGAGGTTGTCAACGTTGCCTCTAGATGGTTACTCAGTAGATACTATGGCCCCCCAAAATGAAAAGATTTTCTCACTCCTAGTTTGGGGAATAGAAGAATTAAGAAAAGATTTACTTTAATTAGACATGGGAATTTTTTTATATATATTGTATTGAATAATCTTTTCATTTATTCACCTGCCCATGTGTCAAAACTTGCTGAGGATGGAGCGGTGTGCTGTTTTTAAACAGATATTACAGCAGTTTTTTCAACTCAAAATAGTTACAAGTTCTGGATTTGGGAATCAAGCTACTTAAAAAAAACTAAATAAAAAATTGGCCAACGAACAACATACCCTCAAAGCTTCAATCACGAGATCTCGTGCTTCCAGCTCCCCTTCCAGAACACTCAGAAGCATCCTCAGTTCTGCTTTGCTGAGGTTGTCCACATCAAATTCTCTTTTCTGCAAAATGAAAGCATACTGGTCAGTTAGAGAAACACAGAAATGAATTGTTGTTCTTGCTGTGAGCCTTCAAGTTATTTCTGACTTATGGTGACCCTAAGGAGAACCTATCTCCAGAGTTCTAATCTGACACTCAAACCACTACATTACACTAACTGCCACAGAAATAAATACATTTCCTCAAATGCAGCAAAGATGAAGAAGTAAAATTCTAACGGCAGACACCGATAACAAGCTGCATTTATCCATTTGAGACTGCCTGTGAGAGAAGAGCTATGTGTGTGCTTTGCAGATAGCAAAAAAATGGAGTTTCGGAAAGTTCAAAGCTAGCAACCAATGCTGATCAATCAACCACTAGTAGACATATTGGTTTGGAGATCCAAAGATATCACTTTTATCTCTCCAGTGGCAAGTATTTCATTTATTCTGGTGAGCATATTTGTAGCATCTGCCCTCTGCTGAGAATATCTGTAGTATCTGCCTTAGCCCAAAGTAAGAAGAAAGGCAACAATTCACATATGATCATAAGCCAAACTTCAGAGTATCCCAGAAGTAGTAAAAAGTTTCACCATCAATATCCCTACGATAACTTCCCGTGCATCTGTTGCCCGTGCCTTGTCCCAGCCCAGCCCGTGCCTGCGTGCTGCTGCCCGGCTCCTCCAAGACCCTTCCCTGCGTTAAGGTGCTGTAACCGTTTTGTGTTCAGGGTGAGGCAACCCGTTGTTATTTTCTGTTAAGTGCCTGCTGTGAAGGCAAACCTCATTTCCAGGCCGTAGGCTCATGGCAGCGCTCCTGAGAGACTGTTTTGGGACGCGGCTGGTGGCCGCCCCGGCCCGGCCCCTGCTTGACCTCAGCCCGTGCTGACACTTAATATAAAATTTTGAACGCAACTCACTAATCTCTCTCATTTTCTACATGGCGATAAAATTTTTAGCTTTGTTACCCAAATTTTAACCTTTGATAAATATCCTCGTTAATCTCTTAATTTTTCACTCTAATTTTCCCCTGATTAAATTTTGTTATATAACAATATTTGCTATGTTTCCAGTGACAACAAATCTTGGCTGGCTCTCTAAGCCAAGATTTGTGGACTTTCAGACTTGAAATGGATGTGACGTGAACTCTCCTCCAATCCTCTCCTCTTTTTGTTTTTTTTCTCTAACTCAAAAGTGAGGAACCTGTGGCCCTCCAGATGTTGTTATGTTCTAGCTTCACCATCTCGTACCACTGCCCATGCTGGTGTGGCTGAAGGGAGTTGGAGACCAATAGCATCTAGAAAGGCAAAGGTCCTCCACCCTACCTCAGTTGTAAACTTCCAGATTTTACGTGTACATATGTATAAGTCACTTGTCAAGTCACTTGTTGACTTACAATGACCCCTTGAATTTCACAGAGTTTTCTTACGCAAGGAATATTCAGAGGAAGTTTTGCCAGTTCCTTCCTCTGAAATAATAGTCTCCAATGCCTGGTTTTCACTGACAGTCTTCCATCCAAGTACTACCCAGGGATGACCCTTCTTGGAGTCCAAGCTCAGACAGGATCTGGCACCTTTAGGGTGTTTAGGCATGTACCTTGCTGGAAAGCTGTAGAGTCCCAGTGTTTTCAAACAGTCACCAGATAAGGACAGCATAGCAAAAAGAGCAGGAACTAAACTGTAACAAGGATGAACAGATCATAACAAAGGGAGAAACATAAGGACATTTCCTAGTTAAGGTAAGGAATGAATCCAAGACTCTTTTGCTTGCAAATAATGTATTTTGTAACCTTTCAGGTACATATATTCTTGTGAGAAGGGAATAATATTGTAAATCATTAATACCATGAATTCAAGCCTAATGTTTTCATTTTTTTTTTAAAAAAAGAGAGAATAATATAATTAAAAAGTGGGAATAAAGACATCAGCATATGAGAAAAATGCTGAATTTTTAAAAATTCTTACTGCTTAGAAAAATAAGATGGACAACGTGAAATGAAGATGTAAAAAAATGGAACATGATCTCATGCTTTGCATTTCAGAACAAATTAGAACTTGGAAATAACATATTAAAAGTAACAACATTAGTCATTACTTTATGGAATAAAGAAATAGTCACTTTTAATTTTTTTTCAAATGACATAGCCTTTAGAATTGGAATTTGCACATTAGAACACTAGCATTTGTTACACAGTATATTATGTTTACTTGTTATTTCAGAAATGTTACTCTTGGGAGGATTTTTGGAAACTATTTTTGCTCACTTTTTATTTTTTTGAAAAAGCTCAGGGTGAGGTGTTACTAATACCATTACTTTTTATTCTTGAGTAATAAGAAATGTGTTACTGTTAAGGAAAAACCCAACAACTAATGAATAAAGCAGTGATTCTTTTGCTTACCAGTTCCAAGCTCTGGATTAAATGTACTGGATTCATAAATCAAATAAATTATTGAGTGACTCAACAGAACTAAAAATATTAATAACACTGAACACCAATCTTGACTTCGTTCATATTGATAGAACAGAAATATCCAGACATCAAAATAAAATATCTTCAGCCAATGAATAGCAGGTGCGGGTGCCCAAAACAGGTGTGTGTGTGTATGTGTGTGACAGAACGTACCAGAAAGAAAAAATGATTATAAACAGTTATTTTGACAAATCCTGCCTTTATAAGGAGCCCAGCTGAAAGACCACAGAAATAACACAAGAGGTGCTTTACTCACAGAGATGAAGGTCTACCACTTGCACTGTCAAATGACCCCTGCAACTTGTATCTTGTAGCACCTTCAGACTGAGAGGAAGAAGTTGATAGTATAGGCTTGATTAATCTTCATTAGATACATCTGATGATGCAGACTGAAGTCTACAAACACTTCTGCTACTAACTTCCTTCTCCTAGTTACTCTTAGAGGTGCTACAAGATACCTTTTATACTCATCCAGACTAATATAGCTATGTCTTTGAATTCTGCCATAAAAGACTCTGTTGTATACTTATTGAAATCTCTACCAGTATAGATGTCCTGCTGCTGTTGTTCTGTCACTGTTGGGGGGGGGGCTCCAGGGTTATGTTAATGGTAGGCATGGATGCATAGGATCCATAATCCCCAAACCCCTAGTCTACCTGACAGGAACATAAAAAGGGACCTACCACAATGGCTTGATGGAATAAGTCCTATGATATGGCCAAAACTATGGCATAGTCATTTAAATCCCATTTAAAGTCAATGAGAGAGGAAATTAAAACTGTGCTACCCTACCACTACCTTCTGTTAGCTGTGATGAGGCAGCAGTGCTATGGAGGTAGTGGTTTATCTATTTATTTCCTCCACAATTTCCTTCTGTGAAAGAACTCAGGATGGCTTACAGAGAAGTTCCCAGGTAGTCTCCCTTCCAGGCATTTGACCAGACCAAGACCTGCTAAGCCTTAACAATAGTTATTCATGCCCAAACCAAGAATTCTACTTAAGAAAAGGGGAGCTCTGCTCATCCTGCTGAAAGCCATGGCACATTCAAGCTCATGGTTACCACTGCCTGGTACAGCTTCCTATTTAAGTAAAACTATAAATGAAAAGGTTGTACTATATTTAGGAAGGCAATGTGATGCAATGTATGAGAAAACTAGGAAAACAGTTCAACAGTGTAATCCTATACAAGTTTTCTCAGAACTAAATTCTGTTACTCAGAAGAAAGGCCCCTGGGTTCAATGAAGCTCACTCTTGGGCAAGCACATATAATATTAATATTGTAGCTTTTGTTCTAGAACAGATTAATTGTTATACTACTGACATATATTTTCAGCATGATAAGCCATCTTGATATTCCCTTCGACTGTTATCAAGAAAATATTGTTACCCAGAACAAAAATCTCTGTCCCTTTCTCTGTCTTCCAGTATAGTGCTTATGAGTAAATCCCCTATAAAAGTCTTGTGTAATGACAGGCTGAGGTAAAGTATTTCCATTTCAGCTGTTCCATTATGCTGGATTTTATGTCTGAGGCACAAGAAAATTTTGCTCAAGGGTCATATTTGGCATGCAGAATTCAAACATGGGAGATTTCATTTAAAGTTTAAAGAACCCATTTGGTTGGTTGGTTGCAAGAGCAGACAATAAAAGAAATGAAAATGAAATTTCTCAGTTGACTTTTTGGCATCTTTCAGATTTCAGCGCTCCATACTGTATGGAAGCAACTGCAACAATCTGAAACAATCTTGAAACAGGATGGGACAGTCTAACAGAAGAACACATGCAGAGGTGACATGTACAGGCATCCCTTGCTTTTTTCAACTAAGTTTTCAGCATTCCATTCATTTGATGGTTGTAAATTACAGATATATACCATTAATTTAATGAGAGGCTCTGCTCTTTGTCTTCTTTTTGTTCTTCTTGCCTACAGAGGTTCTCTTGGGACTGTTTGCATGCGTGTGCTGTTTGCAAAGCCAGCTTGAGGGGAAAAATGGCACCCAGCTGACTGAGAGACTTTGCAAGCAGTGTGAGCACACATGTGGGGGACAGTCCCAAGTGAGACTCCGTAATTCCCTTATGTTCTCTACGGGAAGAAGGCTGTGTTCTGATTTTCAATCAATTCTACTTTCTGGCAGTGCTCTGCTCAGTAAGTGGATGATCAGTCCACCTAGTCCTTGAACCCTACATTTTTTTTAGAGATTTGAAATATGATTTTAGGCATATCTCTAAGAACTGTGTGTGAGAGACAGAAAGAGGGGGGGAAGAGAGAGATTATTTGGATAATACGAAATGGTTTTGAATCTGCATGTTGTGTACTTCTGGCTTACATTTGGGGCCACAGCACACTACACTTTAACTGCCATGGCAACATCCTGTGGAATTCTGGGGACTGTAGTTTAATGAGGCCCAAGAGCTCACTGGCTGAACATTCTAAATATCCCTCTCTAAACCCCAGATTTCCATAGGATGTTTTCATTGCAGTTAGCATGGAATAACACTGTAGTATTATAGGGCCACAAATGTAAGCCAGAATTAGGCAACATACAGCTTCACAAATACTTGTTCTTATCCAAAGAATCTCTCCGCTTCCAAGCACACGTACATGTGGTTCTTAGAGATATGCCTAAAATCATATTTTAAAGTATCTCAGTGATCTCAAAAAACATGTAGAGTTTAAGGACTAGATGGTCTAATTACTCTATTTCTCGTACATGTCGCTTTTACATGTGTCTGTCTGTAAGTCTGTTCCACGTCGTTTTCACATTAATCTGTATTCTACCTCAAATTCTGAAGAAAAAATGTGTTCATGTATTCATTAAAATATTTTCATTTCTCAAAATATAGCAGGCATTTCTAGAAGTTTATATACTGTATTTGCTGGCATATAAGATTCACTTTCCCCCCAAAAAATACTGTTTGAAAATGTTGTGCATCTTATGTGCTGGTGTGTCTTACACGTCAGAAACAGTATTTGCCAATGGGTGCATCTTATACACAGGTGCGTCTTACAAGCCAGTAAATACGGCTTATTGATTAAAGACCATTATCAAAACATTCCTGAAATGTATTAACAGTGGATAACTAAAGTTCCAATCTGGATATAAATCCACATGATACTAATAAAGGCAGTTCATTTCAAAGACTGAATTACTCAAGAATCTCTCTTCTGGGAGAGTGTTACATCAATATAGCTATGGCCATTTACTTGAGAAGAAACATAGCTGACTGCAGAGGGACTTACTTCTGATTAAACCTGCATAAGATTGCTCTACGTCTTTGTTAAGGCAAAAGTTACCAGGACCATAGCAAGCACAGGCCTAAATCTAATTGCTAGTCCCACCTAGAGTAAAACCATTAAACCACATTTGTTCTTGTTGCCTTTGAGTCATTCCTCAGGGCATCCTTAAGATGACGCTATCATGAGAGTTTCATTGCAAGATTTCAGAGGAGGTTTCCCATTGCCTTCCTCTGAGGCTGAGACAGTGTGGCTAACCCAAGGTCAACCAAAGGACTGTCATGACTGAACAGAGACTCAGACCCAGATCTACGGTAATCCATCAATCAGTCCACAATACCACACTGAATTATATGTCAAATGGCTAAGACCACACACTGCTTAATATGCTGCTGCTGCATTTTCTGGATTATTTTATGCTTTAATGGTTTTAAATATCATTGTTATTTTACTGACTACTGAAACCACCTTGGGAGAATAGTTTATCCTGGAATACACTTTTAACCCCCCCCCCGAAACAGTGTACATATATCAGTAAGTGTTTGTATACTATGCTTCATGGTGATGATAATGCAATACAGTCCCAAAAAAGCTATGTATGTTTAGTATAATTCTGCCTAGTTGGCAGGGAGTTTGGACATGCTCAGTAGTGGTAATGCTGTATGTCAGTAAATGTCAGGCAATAACTAAACTGTCCTGTTATGATCATCTTTGAAACTATCCACTAGTGCAAATCCTGTACATCAGGACTAAGGCACATATGGCTTTCCAAATATTTTTGAATTCCACTTCTCATCAGTGCTAAGCAGAATAGCCAGTGGTGAATGATCATCTGGCAGACCAAAATATTCCCTATCTCTGCTATGCATACTTAGAAGCATATTTGAATATAATGCAAAGGAACAACCTCCAACATATATGTTTACAGGACTGTAATCTTAGGAACTTAAATTAGGGGTAAGGGATCATACAGCCCTCCAGATACTATTGGATTGCAACTCCCACCAATAGCCAACATAGTTAACAGAAAGTAAACCTGGGAGGTGCAATCCAAGAACATCTAGAGGATTATATGGTTCCTATCCTTGGCCTCAATCCATTTATAACCATGACAGAAGTAGAGCCACTGAACCAATTGGAGCTTGGTAAGTCACCATTTAAGTAAGTTTCATGATTCAGTGGGTCTATTCAAGCTGAGACTCAGTTGGACTGAGGCTGTAGTCTTCTTCTTATAACCATCTACATTTATCTCTTTGTTCACAAGCTGAGCAGGGTTTGAAGCTCACCTCCTGAAAACACTGCATAAATTATAAATTGCCCACCACTATTCACAAATAAAAGATTCAATAGTTCTAGAATATGTGAAAAATTTGGTTTGGTGATTAGACAAACACATGAAAAGCCTGTATACTTTTGCACACAAAAGCCAATTTTTCAAAAAATCTTCAGTTCAGGGCACATGCTGTCAGCCTGAACTGGAGAACAGTATGTATGTCTTGAAAATTCAAGAGCAGGCCTCTTTAGGAAAGCAAAGGAGCAAAAAAAACAAAAACAAAACAAAACAAAAACAAACAACTCCAGAAAGTCTTTCAGGTTTCTAGTCCTGTCCTTCTCGTGCCTCTTTCAGTATCATTTTATGCACATATCTTGCAGCAAGCATCATTGGCAGGTCTTTCCCTGCTCAAGGTCAGAGGCTTTGAAAGAGAAAAAGCTTCTTTCATGCTGCAAAAAATGCATTAGCAACAACACTTGAAAAAGAAAGCAGATACATTTAAAATAGCTCTTATTTCCTATAGGAATGTTGGTTCCTTACCTTGAACCATTAAAAACACCATGTGCTCACATTTGTATATATATTTGTATTTATGTATGTGTGCTCCACAGCCAGAATGGTGTAGTGGTTTGAGTGTTGAATTAGGGGAGATCAGAATTCAAATCCCCACCCAGCCATGGAAACCCATTGGGTAATCTTTGACAAGTCACACACTGTCAGCTCAGAGGAAGTCAATGACAAACCTCCTCTGAAAGCATTTTGCCAAGAAAACCCTGTGATAGGTTTGTCTTAGGTTCTCCATAAATTGGAAATATTTGAAGGCACACAACAACTTACGTATATGTGCTCACAGCAAATACAGGGACAATATCACATAAGGCTAACTAACGCCTGTGCCAAAGAGTATGACTGCCTGGTGAATCCCAAACATGTCCCTAAAGATTTGTGAAAGATTTGAATGATGAATTAGATAACCATGAACACAGAGCAAATCATCTTTCTAAGAAATCAGATGTTCACTTGCACATCTTTACTCTTGCTGGTTCCACAGAGATTTTAAAAAATAAATCCTTGAATTACTAATGCCAAAGGAGTGCATACTCAAGACCACTTAACACCTCTAGAGTGTCTATTAACAGCTTCTAGTCAGCCTATTGTAGTCACAATGAGGTGTGAACAATGACTCCCCTCCCTACCCATTAGGAAAATGGAAAGCTCCCTTATAGTGTGTCAGATGCAAAAGGACAAAGTCTCAGAATGGGAAGGGAGGGAAGGAGGAAGCAAGGAGGGAGGGCAGAATAGGATTACGTTCAAGAATAAAAGCAGGCTATTACTACCACTACTGCTAATGCTACTACAACTACACCCTGATCTCTCTTTTGCATGGGGTTCTGTCTGGATGGTTCCAGTTTCTTTTTTTCTATATACCCTCAAGCAAGAACATTAGTCCACTTAGCAGACTACTGTTTATACAGAGCAGGGCTTTAAAAAGTTACCTTTTGGACAATGACCCTTAAAGGCCCTTTTACATTACACAGTTATAATACTTTGTTTCCACTTTAAGTGCCATGCCATCCCATGGAATTGTTGAGTTTGTTATTTGGTGAAGCATTAGAACTAGAACTCTTTGGCTGAGAATTCTAATCCCCTCCCCTGAAACTATACATCCAGGATTCCATAAGATGTCGTGACAGTTACAGTGGAATCATAGTGCTATATCTGTGTAGTGTGGAACGACACCTAAAATACACCAGTCAATATGGCCACTGACAGACATGTGGGATGCTGGAAGCTGTAACTGGGGGATTCCTCCCGCCCTGGCTCTATAGTTGGCAGTTGCTCAATTGGATTTCAGGTAAAAGACTTTTCCAGTCCTAAGTGGAAATCCCCCAAACTGAACCTTATATATACCCTTAACTATACAGCTCAACTATACAAATGCATGCTTCCACAATTTGTGGATTCTCAATTTTTCCTAGTAATTGCAAGTGTGATAGTGAAAGTTGTGACCGATTACTTAAACAAGAGACTAGGAATATGGCAGGAGAATAAACAGCATGTGTATGAGACAATGTAAGACAGAAGCCTTTAAATGCCAACCAACAAGTGTATGCAACACAAGAGGATCTCAGAGGTCTCTGTTTCTTTATAAATTTACAAACCAAATGTACAGATACTGTCGCTTGCAGGCCATAGTGATGCTGTGTGTGTGTGTGTGTGTGTGTGTGTCTGCGCGCGTGCTATGTGCCTTCAAGTCACCCGTTGACTTTTGGTAACTCAATGAATTTCATAGGGTTTTCTTAAGGCAAGGAATACTCAGAGGTGGTTTTGCCAGTTCCTTCCTCTGGAATATAGCCTACAGCACCTGGTATCCATTGGTGGTCTCCCATCCAAGTAAGAAATAGGGCTGATCTTGTGCCTTTAAGGCAGTGGTTCTCAACCTGTGGGTCCCCAGATATTTGTGGACTTCAGCTCCCAGAAGCCCCAGCCACTATGGTCAATGCTCAGGGCTTCTGGGAGCTGAAGTCCAAAAACATTTGGGGACCTACAGGTTGAGAACCACTGCTTTAAGGTATGTATTTAGGCCTTATTGACACCACAGCAATGTCTAAATGTTTCCAAGGCAGAGAGGAAAACTGTAACAGCAAAGTGTCCCTTCTGTGATATACCATGTTAACAGAACATAAGCTTTCAGCTTTCAGACCTACACCGGCTTTTCATGCGCACTAGTATACAAGTGGAACCTTGGCTCAGACATTAAGCAAAGTGGAGACTGTTGTTAAGGAATGAGAAGAAGGCTAAGATTTGGAAAGACAGCTATGAAGGAACCAGGTAAGATTCAAAGTCAAACCATCTATGTTGTAGCATTATCAATTTATGTGTACATCTGTGAAAGCTGCACAGTAAAGAAAGCTCATAGCAAGAAGGTGAATTCATCTGAAATGTAGTGCTGGAGGAGAATTCTCCAGAAGCCATAGACCACCAAAAAGAGAAACGCTAGAGTAAATCAAGCCTGAACTTTCTCTAGAAGGTGACAAAACTGAGGCTGTCATGCTATGGACATATCATGAGGCAACATGATTCACTGGAAAAAGCAAAAATACTTGGTAAAGAGGACGGCAGTAAAGAAGGAGGAAGACCACATTACAGGTGGATTGACTCAATAAAGGTTCTGAGTATGCAAGACCTGAACAGGGCTCCTGAAAATCTCTTACTCACAGGATCACCATAAACTGAAGCTGACTTGATGCAAAACAACAAGACAGATGTCAGGAGACCAATGTCTGTTCTGTGGTAATCATGTTTATTGGTCATGGTGGCCGAAGCATTCTAGAAGATGTAGTCAAAAGAGTAACCTTTCTAAGTAGTGGCTCTAGTTTACACTCCTGGTTCCAGGCTCAACAGACCTAGCCTTTGCTCTTGAGGAACCAAATGTGAGCTCTAAATTAGAATACATCCAGAATTCCCTGAAACGAACTAGACTTCCCCAGCAATCAATGAATGGGTCCACTAGCAAACAAACTGATGCAAAATTAGTTTTCCAAAGGGACAGAAAGTCTAAGCACTGCAAACTGCTAGGTGCAGATTAATGTTCAGACAACTTCTGATCATGTTGGAACAACTGACTGGAGAGATAATCTCCATAATCCTTCCTGCTCCCTACAGTCTACTATAAAGCTACCCTCTAGAGCAGCAGGAGAAGTTCTGCAGGGGGATCAAGAAGAAAGGGAGAACCTCTAAGCCTGCCACACACACTGTCCCCTTCATCCAGTCCAAAGATTCCACTGCCCTCTGTGAGTAGAAAGAGTCCTGTGGCCAATCTGGATCCAACCATCAGGTGGATATAACTATTCTCACAGTCCCTTGAGCCCTAAAGTTGGCTTTACAAACAATAGAAGCTACTGTAGTTAAGGCACAACAGCCTCACATAGTAAGAGATGGGGAATCTCTGGCATATGGGTCAGATGTGACCCATGCAAATTTCTCAACCAGCAATATGTTCTTTCATTACTTTCTTGTGTTCAGACACAAGTTGTTGTTCAAAGTCTGCCATTTTGCTGTGGGGAACTGTTCTTTCATGTTACCCTCCACCAAAGGTGCTGCAGGAAATCGAACTCTTATCTGAACTCTGCTTTACAGCCTTTAATAATGTTGCATGGAGGCTTAATTCCGAGTAGACAGGTATAGAACAGAGCTGTATGTTTTATGGGTGGTGGGAAAACATCAAAATTTTAAGTATGAGTCTACATCCATCCTCGCTCTTTGCCCTTTGCCCTTGGACCAAGACCACTACTGGAATGTTTTCTCCTCTATGAGACCCTTCCCATCTTGGGCTCCCACCTGAGAAAGAGTCTGCCAAGCTGTTTTAGGCTACAAGATCCTTCAGACCAGTTGTGATGTTACTAAAGCACAGTGGAAAGTATGAGAAAGATCTTCTTTGCAAGGAATGCAAAGCTGAAAAACTTGTTACAATGAACCCAGCTCCCAAGATCTTGTGTGTTTGCATACTTGTGTTACTGGCATAAAGTCCAAAGTACATGTCGCTGGGGCTTGAAGAAATGGCTTGAGGGCAGAGAAGAACAATAACAAAGTACTGCCTGTTGCATGGCTATGAGACCCCCCAATCCCTTTTTGCAGCCTCACAAATCCCCAAGGATGCCCCGAAAACTCTCCAGTTCCCCTCCTGTAGATTTTAAAATGAGTGGTTAAAAACTGCCTTCCAAATAACCCGAATCACCACAAAAACACACCCAATATGTCAGCTGTGCTTTACATGTCCCCATAATCTGCTAGTGGAAAAAAATGTCTCTCCCTCAACTCACCAAAAAAGATAAACTAAAACTGGTACAGCCAGCCCCATGGGGAGTATGGCAGTTGCCCACTTGTTTTAAATAGATTACTTCCAGTAGGTAGGGTTGGCCTACGTAAGCCTTTTTCTATGGTTTGCATTTGAGATAGGGTTGAAACTGGCTATTACTCCAGAAGTATTACGACACTATATGGAGGAGCAAGCCATGGTTTGATCACTGGGCTAGCACTCCAGGAAGCCCAGGTTCAAATCCCTGCTCAGTCATAGAAACCCACTGATTCACCTTGGGCAAACCACACTCTCTCAGCCTTAGAGGAAAGCAACAGCAACCCTTTCTCAACCACCATGATAGGTTCACCATAAATTGGAAATTACTAGAAGGTACACAACAAAAAATCACTATATGGACATAACGTGAATAGGGAAAGCCCATTTTTGGTGCTTTTAACTCATCACTGCCTGCTCCAACCAGATGAGACGCCTCAACATCTCAAGAAAGGGTTAGCCCCTTGCACTGCTTTCATAAGGGAAGGATTCGAACCTGTGGCCTTTTGTATAGAAAAGCATATGCTCTACCAGTAGAATATGACCTTTGTGCAGATATCACAGAGAGGGTGGATTTCAGCTTCCTGTAGGTGTGAGGGGTGAATCACACCAACTGCCTTTAAGTTTTTCCCTTGTCACCATTGCCATGGCAACAAAGCAGATACTAAGGTTTGCAAACCCCCCCCCCCCACACACACATACCAACTGCTCCTGCTTGGTTCAGGAAAGCCTAGAATGGGAAGAATTTTGGCTGCATTCCCAAATACGGCTGTTAAAAAAGAACTCTCTTCTTCCCCATCATTTTTTCTCTCTCCACCCCCCCCAGGCATACATTTCTTGCTGACATTGAAAGGCAAGGTTCTTTTTCCATAATAATCTATGTATTTTTCAAGCAGAAGTCTACCAAGATTATCGCTGAAAATTACTAGGTCTCACCCCCTCTTCTTCACTCCAATATAGTGGAAGCAATAGCTAGCATAGAATATTTATGGCAGTTTTGCTTAAAATGGCATCCCTATGTTGAAAGTTAAGTAACAATAAAACACTGCTTTGTAACTGTTGCCATTCCTTTTAAATTGTTTATTGGACTATCTATTGCTTTCAGGCTCAGGAAAAGCTAAGCCAAAAGCCTTAGTCTCAGTCGAAAACACACTACTGGAAATCTCACTGAACTTCCAAGTTACAAATTAATCTGGGATCTGGGCAAAAATCCAAAATCTCAGAGCAAAGATACTGGCGCTTCTTCTTTGATACAGAATAAAAACAGAATAAAAACCAAGAGTGTTGCATTTAGAGCCCTGCTATATATTTACTCAAATTTAAATTCCATTGATTTCAAGGGAATTTACTCCCAGGTGAGTTTGCACAAAACTTGCAGCTTCACCAAAGCCTTTTCTAAAATGTCCTAATAATCTAGAAAAAAAAATTAAAAGCTTCTTTGATGTTCAGTTGCATAACCAATCTATAAAAATACTAAGACTAAAAAGTCTTTGTCCCTATCGGCCTCAAAGTTACAAGTTTTTAATAGGTTTGCTGCCTATAAATAGCTCTCTGTGTAGAAATAAGTGACATGGTTTTCAACAAATAATGAGCATAAAAGGAACCCAGACAGCTTCTTCCATTTTAAAGAAACCTCTCCTTTTTCATATATGGATATACCTCTATAAATGACATTACTTCATTAACAGAAAATTTGGCACTAGTGGCAGAAATGACATGGAAAGAATAGGGATAGATTCCTACATGGTACAAAAAAAAGAGCAGTTCAACATGTTCCAGCAAAAATTTAATTCAAAAATAATATGCATATGTGAAATGAAACAACCAGATCACGTAAGCCCTGCATTAGTAAACATAAACATTTTGAACCTCCTAGTGACCTCCTGAAAGTTTCTGCCAAAATGTATCCAAGGATAATTTTTTCTTTCTTTCACCAGTCTCAGTTTTTCTTATGGTATCCATTTGGGGTGGTAGTACTTATAGATCTTATAGATCTTCGAAATTTTAACATGCTTTTGGGGGCAGGGGGAGAGCTGGTTTTGCTGTCCACATATCCTCAGTAAGGCGGGGGACGGATGCTGTTGACCTTGCCTGTTGTAGGCAGTTCCACACAACTACAGTAGCATCACCTATAGCAGAATTCCATTCTTTCCCAGTTCAAACTTTATTCCCTGGTTCACTGCAGACGCATTGCTGCAACCAGATACTCAAAGTCTGTGTTACTCCAGCCCTCTTTCACCATCCACCCATTGCTGATACTGCTTAAAAAAACAAAACAAAACACTCCACACAGTTCCAGCTAAACAGAGGATAAGGAGGAAAACTGAGGGCTGGGCAGGTGTAAAAAGACTTTGTAAAAAGGAACATCTTTGTCAGGGGCTTTGTTAACTGAGGCACGCCTGTATTACCAGTGGCTATGTATTCATCAAATTTTAATGCCTTCTTCAATTACTTTTATGTTTACCTTATGAACCTCTCAAATCCTCAAGCAATAAAAACCAACTGATTCCTCTGAGTCACCTGCCGACTGCTTTTTCAGGATCCATTCAGCAGAAGGTTATCATTTCAAATGCTTTTAACTAGAGTTTAATGAAACCATTTGGGTGACAAGAAAGGTGAAAAATTCAGTGAATAACTTAAAATTCAGGACTGGGTTTAGAGCAGCTCCAGACATCATTAAACAATGCAACAGTCAGTTTGGCATGCTTCAGAAATATACCACTGCAACTCCCATCATTCCACCCAGATGGTGGGAGCTGTAGTCCAACACATCTGGAAGGTGTCTGCTTAGAGAAAAATGTAGGAGGGTATAGCTGGTTTGGATCCCACGTTCCAATTAAGTTTCTTTGAGTCACGCACTATGTCTTCAAAGGAGTGTAGACACATATCTATGGGAGCCAGTGTGGTACTGTGTGGAAACCAGGGTTCAATTCCCCACTTGGCCATGGAAACCCACTTGGAGACCTTAGGTACATCACATACTCGCAGCTCCAGAAAACCCTGTGATAGGGTGATAGGGCTGCGTTAGGGTTGCCATAACTTGGAAACAACTTGAAGGCACACAAAATAACAACAACACCACCACAGAGATATGGAAAGCCAGAATGGTGTAGTGCTTTGAGCCCTGGACTGTGACTCTGGAGACCATAGTTCAATGCTCTGCTTAGGCATGCAAACACACTGGGTGACCTTGGGTACATCACACACTCTCAGCCCCAGAAAACCCTGTGATAGGTTCACCTGAGAGTTGTCATTAGTTGGAAATGACTTCAAGGAACACAACAACAACAACAACAACAACAACAACACACAGATATACAACATTCATACCTTACGTACTTGCTAAAAAAACCCACTGGTATAACCAACAACATGGAATCTTCCAAACAGGAAAGAAATGTATAGAAAATAAAAAGAAAAACAATGGTAATTCGACAGAAAAAATTGCATGAAACCAAGTGAAGACCATTTGAGGCCAGTCATTTTCCAAAGTGCTCAGAAGGCAAAAGCCGAGAAGGATGATATCTTGACCTCATGGACCTACCACAATCAGTCGTTCAAGCGACCAGAGAATTTTGATTTACTGCTTTCAGGGGACTAATCAAAGGATGGATTTTTCCATGCAGTTCCATTGATACCAGGAGGAGCTACCACCAGATTAAATCAAGCGGAAAGGGGACTAGAAACTGACCTGTAAATTAGGAAACGGAAGGGCATGCCAATCCACCGCGGTGGTGGCAAAAGGGGAGTTTCGTGCAGAAAGGCTGTCGTACAGCGCTTCTGAAGAGGCGGCCGAACCCGAACGCCGGGGGTATTTTAAACAGGGCAGCTGCGCTCGCATTTAGCGTGAGAGGAAGCCTCCTGCAAAGACACGGGGGGCGGATCTCTTCTGCTCTAGCCCCTTAGCGGGGAGCAAAAGAGGATTTAAGCAGTATGATTGTTATCTGCACGCCTATCAGAAGAAACAACAACAACACTTCAGCTTCTCCTTCCATCTTAAAACAAAAAACAATAGACACCTTCTTCCACTTTTGAACGATCTCTGTTTCTTTTTCCTTCACGAAAGAGACACGGAAGGTGAGGAATTCAAACGCGATCCCCTCCCTCACCCATCCAAATCTGTTCTCCCCACTCCCAGGGATGGTTACAATCCCTCACGCCTGTTATTCCAAGGCTTGGTGGGGCAGGAAAAGCAGTACATATGGGAGGAGAGGGAGTTAATTCTAGGGCCACCAGCCCTAGAATGGGTACGGGCGATCTGTTCCTGACAGCTCTCTGTGACACACGGGCCACCCGCCCGCTCCCTCCCTCCCTCGCTCGCTCGCTCGCTCGTCCACCCCTGGAACCGCCGGGACTGGTCTGGGGACCCCTCGCGATCCGTCCCGCTGGGAAGAAGGGGATCGCGCTCTCCGCTCTTGCCCCCCTCCACATACATAACAGAATCAGGGAAACAATAGGGAGCCGCCTCCTAGCAAAAGAACGAAACAAAACCCGAGGGATCCATCTCCATCTCCCCACAGAGCGAAGCGCTGTGGGAGAGGGAAAGGAGGGGGCTGCAGACGTCCCCTTAATCCCTGCCAGGGGCGCCCGATCCACTCCCACGGCGATCGCCTCGCCAGTCAGGGCTCCTGCGCTCTGAGTTGCCTCCCCCGCCGCCGCCGCCACCGTCCGATTTTTCTCTCTCTCTCTCTCTCTCTATCCCGCCGAAAGAGAGCCGCGGGACGCCGGTGGGACTGCGGATCCCCGGCCCCAGAGCGCCCCAGCTGCGCCCGATCTTCCCTGTCCTTCCCGCCGCTCGTCCCCTTCGCAGCCCCAAGAAGCTGGCGCCCAGGGGCTCCGTGCCCCTCTGCCGCCGCCGCCGCCGCCGCCGCCGCCGCCGCCGCCTCCTGCAAAAGCCGCGCTCCCCAGGCCGGCCCAGCGGCACCGAGAGGGACCCGCAGGAGGAGGAGGAGGAGGCGGGACGAAGAGGCGCGCCGGCCGACCCTTCCCGAGACCCCGGCCGCCAAAACAACCCGCCGCGCTTCGCCTACCGCTACCGTCGGATTTCCCCGGCCGCCGGAGCCGGGCTCCCCGCTCGTTCCCTCCGTCGCCATCTTCCCACTGGCAAGGCGAGCCCCCGACTCGCAGCTGAAGAGGACGTCGCCGAGCGGAGCGGAGCGGAGCGGAGCGGAGCGGAGCGGCGGCCCCCGCAGCCGCGTAACCCCTTCGGCGCCGAGCCCGCCCTCGGAGGAGCCTCCGCTTTTGCGGCCGCCTCCCAGCCCCGAGCGCCGCGACGCAGGCCGGGAGGTGGAGCCATTGGCTCGAGAGCGGCGCGGCCTAGCCCGTCACGCCCGCCTGCCAGGGCGCCTCCGGTGGACGGCCCGGGCTCGACGGTCAGCCTCGCAGCGCGCCTGGAGCCACACGCGTGTCTCGAAGCGCTGTCCGGGCCCGTCTTGGCTTTCCCGTCGGAGGCAACGCTGCGCGCTCGCTTGGCTGTTCTCCCCCGTTGCATACGCATTCGACAAGATCCCTAAAGTGCCAGGCTGTATACAGGCGGCTGCGGCAAAACAGCTGGCTTTTGACAAATAGGTGGCCCCTCTACGCACACGCACAACATTTGCCGTAGACTTTAATGAGGCAGAAGAACCCACTCGCTTTCACAATGCCGCCGGGTTCAAGGTAGCCCTAAAAGCAAGGGCATCCAATTAGTCTGGCTGTTACTTGATCTATACTCCGAAATCAACGGCCCTTACCTTTAACTCGTCCCACTGATTTAGACTATATTAAGCATGACCAAGGCCATTTCTGCACCAGACTGTTATAGTGCTACTATTCCACTTTCAACCTCCTATGGAACCCTGGGGTTTGCAGTTTAGGGAGGGGCCTTTGAGTAAGGTAAGTCTATTACCATTGCAGCCTTATTGATGGCAAGGATACAAGCAAAGGAGACATAGGTCCTGGAAGGAGATAACCACACCTAAGCATGATTGTTTAAATGCATGTACAAATGTAAATATATAAGTACACATATCAGACAAATATATCTAACCCTATGTATCATATGTATATTTCCAAATTTGCCAGTAACCACACTGAAAAGCTAGCATACAAAGTACTGCCTTTGGGTGAAGGCCATTGATTCAAGTCAAGGTTTAATGAAATTTTCTAGCTCTGGAGTTTCGTTATACCAGTTGATAACAGTTTACAGAACAGGATTTGCATACTGGAAGATTAAGGATGGAATCCTATACAGCAGAGGTTTCCAAACTTTTCATGTTGATGACACACTTTTTAGACATGTATCATTTCAAGACACAATAATTCAGTAAGTGGAGGCAGCTCCTCCCCCAGAGCGTGGCCCACCGCTGCAGCTGTCCTTGCTGGGGTCTTCCTTGGCCCAGGGCAGCAGCAATGGGAGAGGCAGCCCCTCCATCTGTTACATTCATGTGACATACCTACACACTATAGGCAACACACTAATAGCAATAGCAATAGCATTTATTTCTATACTGCCTATCAACTAGTGTTATCTAAGCGGTTTACAATGTATTTTAGCTAATTGCCCCCAACAAGCTGGGTACTCATTTTACCGACCTGCGAAAGGATGGAAGGCTGAGTCAACCTTGGAGCCTGGCAGGATCGAACTCACAACCTTGTGGTTGCAGTACTGGCATTTAACCACTGCGCCACCAGGGCTCCATTTAACCACTGCTCCATTTAACCACTGCGCGTGTGGCTCCATAATGTGTCATGACACACAGTTTGGAAAACTCTGCCATACAGACTTACTTGGGAGTAAATCCTTCTGAATTCAAGAGAGTAAGCATTTCTAGGGTTGCAATGTAATTATGCTGCTGACATAAATAACACGCTGGCTGATATTGACAAGACATTTTTCTGCTTAACTAAATGCTGATCTCATTCAGAGATTTGCTCCCTGTATTCAAATAATGTATGGAGGAGAAGAATGCCTAATATCCATTGGCCTCATCCCCAACATTGAGGTATTTGATGCCCCTACTTCATTCCACCTTACACCACATGCTGGGTGGATGGCCTGAATGGGGGAATTGTACATCTCTGGGTAATCAGGAGCTGTTTAAACTTCTAAAGCGGTCTATAGTGGTCTAGAAAGAAACCCAAACCATAAAATTAGGAAAATAGCCACTGGAATCTTGGGTCTACCACTGATGGAGGAGGCCTTTCAGGAGCTCAGATCTATTGGAGTGAATTGGATTTAAGTTAGTCATAATAAGCCCAAGTCCCAATTATTTTAATGCGTCTGTTCTAAGTATGACTTTATCTGGATCCAACCCTACATTTTAAGAAATATTTTAAAACATAGATATCCTCATAGAATGAAAATCACCAAATGTGGTCTGCTGATGCCAATAGTCTATCCCATTCCTTAGAGATGTGATCCTAGTTCAGGAATAAAGTTCAGAAATCAAGCAGCCTCCCAGACGTTGTTGGACTGCAACTCCCAGCACATCCCACCATTAGCTATATTGGCTAGCAGTGGCAGCTAGTGGATTCCATATCAGTGGAACAATGAATCCGTTCCAGGTTTTATGCTAGATTTTAAAGTTGCTGTCTAAGGTGCTGAGCCTATTTTGGGGATAAGTGTTCAGCATCTTGGATCACTTCAGTAAAGCCTGGATTGATTTGTTGCCCCATTGACATATACAGAGGCCACCAGTTATCCTGCTGGCTACAGATGCTGGGTTGTCCACTCCTTTCCTAGGCATTATAACATGTGACATGAGAACTCTTGAACGTAAAGTTTTGGTTTTTACAGATTGCTTCAGCTATCTACTTGTGAAACTAACTTATCGGTTCAGCTAGTCCAGTCATCCATTTAGCTTTCCTTTAGTCTTCCTGGGGTCAGTTTTGATTCTGTGAAGGTACGCTGTATTTTCTCCTAGCTATTCTACTACCTTTCTCTTCAAGGAATGGGGTGACCTGAATGGTCCTTCAGCTAGTTTGAAACCATAGCATTAGCAAATCAACATCCTTGCCTGCCAGAGACAGAACTGATATCCTTGAAAATAAATGTGTTGGCAAGACATTTTCTACATAGGGCAGGAAGTGAACCAAACACTGATCTATTTGGAGAGGTAACTATCTTGTCATGCAGATGGCTGTGAACTGCTACAGAGCTGGCAAACAAAAATGTCTTGGGAAGTTAATTCCATTACCAACGGAAAACATCTATCAGGAGTTAAATATATTCAATTGCCAAGAGGGCTCTTTAACACTGAAGAGTTAACTCTCAAAAGTTCAGGTTTAAACCTATCTGATTGGAAAATGAAAATGAAATGAAAACTTCTACACTAAGTCCTTCACTGGGGAGACATTTACCTGTTAATGAAAGGAAATTATTTTTCTTTGTCGTTTAGTTCCATCACAAAAAAGCAGGTACTAGGGATGGTCTTTTCTAGCATGGCAGAAGCAAGACTGGAAAGTACAGATCTCCATAGATGGAGTTCATTTTTGGGAAGGAGCTACATCTGGGCCAGTCCAAGGCTTTTTGCTGGCTCAGGTCAAGGGCAAAATCCCCACCTACCCCAGCTCCATGTAAAGAAGCCAGTCAGGTAGTTGAATGCTAATTTGGTGTTGCCAAGGAGGATGGGGTCTTCCACTGTGGCAAGGACAGAAAGCTAGCTTAGCAGCATTGACTGACTGATGCACACAGCTCGGTCTTCTGGCATCAAACACTAATGTCTAATGGTAGGACCCACCTTGAGTCACATTAAGGGCTACACTAGCCCTCTGAATTCATTACAGTCAATTAAGATGGATCAAATATTCAATCAAGCCCTTTCTCCAAATGTGGAACAGAGTGACAATATTTCCTATACTAGCATCCATTTCTGTTATGAACATTTTTTGTTTTGTTATATTCATTTAATTGAAAAAAAAGCAGATGACAGAATAACCAGCTTCAAACAAAGTATTCTGGTTCTTAGTAGTATAGATGAAAAGGATGTTCTTTTAATTGTCTGACTAGTTAGAATGATTGAATTAAAACTCAGAGTAGATTTATTACCCCACTGACATGGAAGCCATCAGCTCCCAACCCCAAACACAAACACACTGTAGTTGCTCAAACTGATGTCTGAGGACATACACACAAGACATATACAGTGTATGAGAGACAGAAACACACTCCCATGGGAAATTGTTTTAAGAAAATGGGGGAAAGAGGCCTAGGAGCAATTGAATGTGCACAGTGTATAAAAGCTTCTTGGACTAAAAATCCTGAAATCCCTCAACCAATTGGAGGAGGGGTCTGGGAGCTGGAGTCTCAGAAGATAATGTTTTTGAGCTCTGGGGATGGGGCAATATACAAATTTGATTTGTTAAGGGTGGTGGATTGTAGGCATTTTAGACTTAAGCCCCTAGAATCTCTGACCGTTGGCCAATTGAGGTGGGGCCTCTGAGTCCAAAAAGCTAGAGGTCCAAAGCCAGAGAAGCCCTGGTCTAGAGCAGCGGTCGCCAACCTTTCGGACCTCACGGACCAGTAAACTCACAATTTTGAATCCTGTGGACCACTAACATGAATTTTTTTAAAAAAAAGTATAAACATCTATAAAATAATGATCATAAAAGTTCCATTTTATTAATATGAAATGCACTTGTTTAATTATAACAAAATTATTATTTACAAGCAACTTAACACATCAAGTAGATATTATAGAGATAAATCAAAATACTAATTGATTCGTAGTCTGATATTTACAGACACCTTAGTTCATCAGGCAGGTCTTATTGCCCTACCTCCAACACAGGTCTTCCATCTCTATCACATAATGAAAAAATAAGCAATAGTATGTGTGTGTGTATGTATGTATATATAAATATATTTATATATATATATACACATTTATTTATATAAATTGGCCAGAAGAAATTTGGTGGCTGGGTGTATGGAGAGAAAGGTAATCCCTCCTGTCTCCTCCAAACTGCTGCAGGCAAGATGAAAAAATGGCAGCAACAGCCTCTTGAGAGACCCTTCGGCTACCTCCTCCTGGTTCACCATATAGGTCCTGTCTTGGCTCCTGGTCGCAAATCCACCTCTAGCAAGACCTCTTTAGTTCAGGGTTACTTGGCATGCCGGCATGGAGGTCCCTCCAGTATCAGCAACCCATGACAACAGCGGTCTTCAGTGGAGCACCCCAAGGATCATGTCTCCAGCTCTCATATCTGAACCAGAAGTCAGAAATCAAATAATGTCCACATTTCTCCATGGACTATCAAAATTTTCTTGTGGACCACCAGTGGTCCATGGACCACTGTTCGGCGACTGCTGGTCTAGACCACTATAAAAGCTTGATTCAGCCCTAACCATGATTTATGATCTGACTGGGAATTTAAGTCACACCATGCTGCAAAAGCCAAGAAGCCTGCCCACATACTTATTCCTTCCTATCAGGCTATGCAGTCCCTCATCCTTGCTTCTGACTCTTCTCCTAACCACAGCTGTCAACAGCTGGGCCAGATGTTGACAGCTGTGGCAGGGAGAGGAGTCAAATTCCCAAAGCGCCTTGGCTCTGGTGTTAATACTGATTTTCTTTTTAAAAAGAAAAATAATGGCATGGGTATGTACACCCAAATGATGATAAATGCTGTCTCTCAGAACCTTTCATGAAGTTTCAGAGTAGGCTTTTCATCTGAGTAACAACAGAAACTAGAAGGCTTGATCTTATGCACATTTCTTGAGATGTAAGTCCCACTGTGTGCATACCATTACAGCCGTTAAAAAAAAAAAAAAAGCACCAGTGTGTGGCCCAGAACCCACTTACTGCAGAGTCCTGGAGAGTACCAGAGTGACTTAAACACTTCCAGACAAATTACTCTAATCATTTTGGTTTGTGGATTGGAACCACAGAATCTAAAAGAATGCTTGGCTACACAAATCAGAAGAAAAAAGTGAGACTGCAACTTAGAAGGAATTTTTTACCAGCAGTCCCTGTTTTTATAAAGCTACCATAAAAAGCCTATTGTATGTGAATCTACACACACAATTATATTGATGCAGATACAAAGATGTGTCAGCTTTATCTACTCAGATATAATTCAAACTATAAAATTACTTTTTCTGTATCTTTGGGGTGCCAAGCTGTGCACACTTAATCTGGGAGCAAACGCTCACTGAACACAGCAATGCTAAAATCTCAGTAAACATGCATAGGATGGTACTGTTGGAATTTGGTACATACATAGCACAGTGCACCGGATTAACTGTAAAATGGCATTGTTATTTCATGAAAATAGCATGAAAATGGCATTGTTATTTCATCTGGAAATAAAAACTTAGAATGTGACGTTTGCCTTATACTAGAGGACAACATCTGAAGCCTTCCCAAGGTTTTTAGCTCCACTTCCTGAGGCAGAGTAGCAAATGATACTTGCACTCACCAAATGTAAGGTACATGGTATCCCACATGAGTCAGAACATCTCTCAAACACTTCTCCCCATTTCTAGCTTTAAAAATACAATAATCACAAATACAAATAATCACGAATTACATGCATAATTACTGCCTTCTTAGGGTTTTAGGTCATCACACCTCCTGGTTACACCAGCAATCATACTATTTAGATATTTGCATAAAGATGTACTCAATACTTTCTTACACACAAATTTTCCCATTCACCTACAGAGCTGACAGACTCCAACTCCATATCTGGAATGGTCTCAGAATGGCCTCTTGAATGTCTTGGAAGCTCCCAGCCACCTCTCCATCACTGTCTCTACTATCATCTCCATCTGTGTAAGTTTACTGCTCAACTTTATGCTGACTAAGATGGATCTTAGCCTATTTCTGTTTCCTGCTTTCTCCCTCTGCCTATTTGTAGGATCAGACTGGGCACCATTATAAAATATAGCAAAAAAAGCATGAGAATTAGTTCTGAATCAGCCATGGGGAGCGATATATGTGCAAAAAGCAAAATGGGGAGGGATATATATGCAAACAGCAATTGGGGGAAAGGCTGTAATTCATTGGTGCAAATCTGTAGTTCTCAAACATCAGTCCTTCAGATGTTTTGGCCTTCAGCTCCCAGAGTCCCTGATCATTAACCAAGCTGGGAGCTGAAATCTCAAGCATCTGGAGGGCAAATGTTTGAGGACCCCTGAGTGTAGACTATATGCTAATAGGTTCAGTCCTTAGTATCTTCTGGCAGGACTGGAAAAACTTGGAGTGTCTGAAACCATAGAAAACTGCTGGCCTGTAAGTTAGAACAGTGTCACTTAATATAAGATGAACTCCTATTCTTGTAGAAAACAAGCTGAATTATTAATAAATACATAAAATGAATGCAAGTGGTCTTAGCATTATAACATCACCAAGCCAAAGAGCTTCACACTGGAAATCACAATATTATTTGCTAGAGCAGTGGTTCTCAACCTGTGGGTCCCCAGATGTTTGTGGACTTCAGCTCCCAGAAGCCCCAGCCACTATGGTCAATGCTCAGGGCTTCTGGGAGCTGAAGTCCAAAAACATCTGGGGACCCACAGGTTGAGAACCACTGTGCTAGAGCAAGGGCATGCAACTCTGGGATTCCAGAGGTCTTTAGACTGCAATTCCCAACACCTCCACCATTAGATATGCTGACTGGGACTGATGGAAGTTTTAGACCAAAATTATTTGTAGTTCCCGTCTTTGCTGCTGGGGGGCTATTATCTGTTTAAAACTAATTTTTATAAGCTGGAAGAAGCCCTCTTTCTGTTAAGAGCATACTTTTTCTTATTCTCTGTCTTGGTTAGGTGTTTTGGGCCAAAACACACTCAAACTCTTACAGGATTTAAATTTATGATCTGGAAAAGGGTTAAGATCACTTCTAGCCCAGGACTAGGGAAGTCAGTCCTACTATGAGAAAGGAACAATGGCATTCAAATAGTATTTTTTTTTGCAAGGGGGAGACCATGCATATTATAACAATATTATAATAACATTAGTGTTGAATTTCTAGCCATAACATTACTGTTGCATTTCCAGCTTAGACTGCCCTTCTTTTAAAAATGAGAAAAAGTATTCCTTTGTTTCATTCAATTATAGTTTTCTGGTTTTCCCACACCATTTAATTTCATTTTTCCATGCCACAAACCCAGGGCAAGGGCTCCTGGGAGATTTGGTACTGAGAAAAGAAAACGTCCTGCGAGAAAACAAGATCAGTAAGCTGGCTGGAAAGGAGGGGGGAATCATGCCTCTTTCAGCTTAAGTGGCTCCTTTCTTTCTTTTTATTGCACACTGACAGCCTTGTGATATGTTGGTTGCTATGCAACAACAGAAGCAGCAGCATTTAAACACCATTAGGTATTAATTATCGTCATGGGTCCCTTATTTTTTTGTCTGGTGCAAGTTCTGGAAACACAGCTGAAGAAGTCAAATACCTTGTAAGATTCAGCTTTGAGCATTTTGTTGAAGCAGAGTAATTGATAATACAGGAGCAGCAGAGACTCTGGAAATTACTGTCATTAATATATCAGGCAAAATCAATTATTTTCATCTGCTCAGCAGCAAAATAAGAAAACTTTGATGAGTATATCAAAGTATTTTATAGAATTTAGAGGTAAGAGAAAAAATATTGCCTGTGTTAGCCATCAGATGCAAGGAGATGCCTGGCACCTTTCTGATTTATCATAGCATGTGTATATATAGACAAGGGTACACCCCTTATGTTTTATTTAGTATTTATAATTTTTTATTAAAACTATTTATTCATTGATTTTCTGATTTTCTGCTCACCAGAGCCCATAAGGTAAACTAAAGGCCAATATGGAACAATATTATTTTGAATAACTGCTGAAATCTCAACAAAGATGAATCTAGCCTGATTTCCTTTAGAAATCATTTCCACTTTCAGATTGCTGTGCTGCAGCATAAAGCCCTGTTGTGAACTGAGACGATAGGCAAGCCAGGTTAGAGCCATCCGGGCACAGCCTTTTGGAACGCTTTGAAGGAGGGCCTGTGGAGGAAAGGATTTAACTTACAGGCTTGTCTGTTATAGGGAGAGACAGAAAGAAGACCAGGATGAAACAGGATGAAGTGGAGTGTCAGGGCTGGTTAGAAGGAAGGGAATGAAGAAGATCTAAAAGGGTTTTGGGAGCCAGTAACGTGGAATGAATTCAGGGAGTTTATGCTTAATCTAATTGTTATACAATAACATTTCACTGGTTTTATTTTCTACAACTATGACTGTTTTCATTTAAGAAGTGAAAGGAAGAACTCATCACATTTTACCACAGAGAACACAGCCACTTGTCCAATAAAGAGGGTAATATAGATTCAGAGAAGGATCCTGAGGGTAAAAGGACAAGGGGAGTGTCACAAGTCCAAGCCTGGAACTGCAGGGCCAGCTTGGATAGAGGTTCAATCACATCTGTCTTGTGAGGTAGCCACTTGGGGTTCTAAGATACAAAGTAGGGTCTCTGCTGAAGAACTCACATTTCAGGTAAACTTAGATGGGAGGAGGTGGTCCTTTTGTTACTGCAGCTTCTAGGCCGCCTTGGCGATAGCATAAAGATATCCTTTTGATATCAATAATTCGGCATTCCTCCACCACCCCTCTCCACGTGTTTGTGAGGCCCCCGGACAAGCACGAAACTAGGCTCGGTGACTGATTGCTGCAATATTCCTAAACAATACAGGCAAGCCAGAAATAGCCAGATCGCCGCTTCAGGAGACCTCCCGGCAAACACCCTATTATGTATGCGCGCCACCTACAAAGGACTCCCTGCCCCGAGCAGGTAATTTGACTAGCTGAACTATCAACTGTCCAGCATTGCGCTTTTGCATACTGGCTGCTCCTTTGTCAATTCGGACCTAACTCAATCATATTAAATTCTGACCTTTCCGAGGCTTCGTCTTGCACCCGAAATCCATTGTTCTCACCAAGTACAACATAGCCTGCGTCGAGTCCCTCCTCGGATTGTTCCCGAGTTCCTAACCGCCTTGCTGCCTCTTCGCTTGGCGAGCCTCCCCTCAGCTCCACGTGCTGAGCCACATCGAACCCCAGCATCACTCTCTATTCTCCTGGACTTCAGGACAGGTTTCATATCACCCAAATCAACTATCCCTCTGAAAAATCCCTCTATTCCACTCCCATCTTTATTTTCTATAGTTATCTGAGTGAGTGAGTTGCATACACTGTTTGGCTGTATTTTAATAAAGATCTCATTTATTCTTTCAAAACGGTTTGCTTCTTGACTGGTCTGACCCCGTAGACATAGGGTTCAAGGTCCTGCTAAGTTACCCTGCCCCTCATAATGCTAAAGCAGTGCTCCGAGCTAATTTTCCCCATCTATAGTTGAGCACATTTTGGTGTCCCTCACAGGACCCCCAGTAAACAGGGTAACACTTTAGAAGGGAGGAGGTGGTCCTGGCTGCAAACCATGAGGGGGCTATATATGTCTAAATCGGCACATAATTATTACCACCACAACACTTCATTAGCTCCTCTGTTCCATGTACTCTAACTGAGAACTTAAATCAGGGATGAGGAACCTGCTATCCTTGGATTAAACGCTGTCATCAACATCAATTTCATACTTGAATCTGAAAAGCCATGTACCTGTAATCAGATCTCCGGACTTTTCCTGTAGAACCCACTGGATGTGGGTGAGGTGAGAAAGAGGATGACAGCAAGAGGCAAAGAAAAGGAAAAGATGGTAAGAGAAAGAAAGAGAGAAGGACTGCCCTTGTCCATTTTAGCTGTGGATCCATCCACCATTAGTGAGCTCAAGCCCTGCACACTCCTCACGTGTAGCCTTAACAGATCTCTCCTCCCAGGAAATATAGCCATCATCAGCAGAAAGCCTTTGTTTAAATGTAAACACATAAGAGGAGGCAAGATAGGAAGAAATGTGTGCCCAGTCAACTGCTTGGTGATTGTTTCAAGTGCATTCTTCTCTACCTCTTCCCACTTGAGGAGGCAAGCAAGCTGTCACTCAGCTTCACATCTGGAAGCATTGAAAAGGTGAACCCATCGATGCATGGATATGACATGAAGGTTGGATTCTAGATTTACATCGAGAGAAAAAGAGACAGAGAGAAATTGAGAGTCGGGGGGAGAGAGAGTGTCTGTTGTTACAAAAGGCATGCTTCTGCAACATGGAAATTAGCATCCTGCTTAGGAAAAGAAAGCTAAAGCATTGTCATGATTTGAAAGAAGTGTGCTCTTGTTTTACAACAGCACAGTTTGGTCAATCAAGAAGCACAGAGGGCAGCTCGATCTCGCAGGACCCAAAGGCTAAACCACACTGCAGCAATTTTGTAGTGGTAAGAATGAATGCTAATAAACATTGCCGCCAGAAAATTGCTATTCTACTGCTTGAATTGAATTACAGGAAAATAAGAGACAGCCAGAAGTCCTCTGACACTGAGAATTGGTATATATGATAAAGTGTCTACCAATTTCTTGCCAATGCAAATAAAATAATAACATGAGTACAGAGCAGGAGATTAACAGCACAATCTCATACATGTCTGTACAAAAATAAGCCCCACTTAATTGTAGAAGGCTTATTACAAGCTAAGCTAGTTTAGAGTGCAGCCTGACACTGCAGTTTTACTTACTTGTGAGTCAGTCCCATTGAACATAGTGAGACCTACATAGCAGCAACTTTGTTTTATATCACTTGTCTCCCAATATAGGACCCCAGGGGGTTTACAATATAAGTAAAAAAACAAAATATAACTAAAAAAAATGTCCAACACATAGGTTTAAACACAATTAAATAAACAATATTCTTAAATTAATTCAAAGATCTTTTTTAAAAAACATGTTTATTATACAGGTCATAGTCCAGCACATCCCATTAAAAAAAGCCTTCTGCACAACCACTTAAAGAGTTAAAGATCTGTCAAAATAAAAAGTTATTTGCCAGATAGTGAAAAGAGAACAGAGAGGCGGGCAGCCAAGCCTCCTTTGGGATCAGTCACATGGCTGTCCGCCATATCCTCACCAAAATACATCTGTAATGGTAGTGAGATTGAGAGAAAGTCTTTCCCCAAGGATTGTAAAACTCAGGCAGGCTCATATAAGGAGATAATGGTCTTTGGGACAGATTGGACCTCAGCCATATAGGGTTTTGTAGGCCAAAACGAGTACTTTGAATTCTGCCTGTAAATGGAGTGGTAGGTGGTGAACGTGTTCCAACAAAGTAGTTATATGTATAACCAGCCTGTCAGCAGCCTGGCCACAGTATGTTGGACCCTTAAATGATTCCAAACATTTTCCCAAGGCAACCCCACACAGAGTGTGCCACAGTTTATCCAAATGTGGTATAATCAAAGCATGTGTTCCTGCGACCAGATCCAACATCTCCAGGAATAGCTGTAGCTGGTGCAGTAGTTTTAACTGTGCAAATGCAGTCCTAGCCACTATTGAAACCTGGGCCTCCAGGCTCAGGACTGAATCTGGGAGTACACCCAAGCTATGAACCTGAAATTTAGAGACAATGTAAACCCATTGGCTTAATCCCTATTCCCTGATCTATCTTTCAGCTGACCAAGTGTGCATCTGTCTTGTCCGGACTGAGTTTGTTTGCTGTCATCCCATCCCTTACTGACAGCGGACTTTGGTTTAAGATCAAAAACAGTTTCCTTAGAGTTAGGACGGAAAGCGATTGTTGGGTGCCAGCAGCATACTGGTGACACTGAGCCCTAAAACTGAGTGCCAAGGGACATCGCAGGCCAGCAGCCAGAGCTTTGAACAGGCTTCCTGTTTTTAATAGTATTGTCTGTATAAAGTTGTTTTTAAACTTCTGAGTTTTATATTAAGTTGTATCTTGTTTTCAACTTACACTGTAAGCTGCCTTGGGTCCCCTGTTGGGAGAAAGTTGGAATATAAATAGAATAGGACAGGACAGGATAAACAAGTTTATGTAAGATACCATTGCACAGATGCAACCACGTGCACATTGATCAGTGAGTAAACCCCCTCTGAGTTCAATCTGACTTATGTATGAGTAAGTGTGTAGTATAAGCACATTTACCTTGCAGTAAGAATCACTGAACTTGGTAGATTTCTGTCTGAATAGACACATGCATATGCTTAGAAAAATACTGTTAGAAAATGCTTACCTTCCATTTCAAGAAATGTTGTTAGTGAGTCCTTCCTTTATTGTTTTATTGCACCTCTCACGAAACACTTGTGTTTAACTTGTACCTGTAAAAACTAACAACCTTGGTGATACATGTTGCTAAATCAAAAGGAGACTCTTTTCAACAATTTTTAATATACAAAAATAGAAAGGATGTGCAGACACTAGTCAAATATGGGTCCCCCCTTCCATGGTGCATTGACACCTGCCTCCCACAGTACCAGTCCATAATGACAGGGCCAGTACTTCCATTATGATGAATGAGGCAACCCCTTCAGGTGGCAGATGCTGAGTAGAGCAGGGAAATTCATCTCCATCATTCGTTTTGAGCTCTTTTGCTATATGAAGGAGAGGCCTGTGCATGCCACATGGCTAGGCTGGTCTTCTGCCTTCAAGGAAGATGGAGGAGACTATAACTGATGGAATATAGGCAAACACCATCAACTTCAGGTAGGAAATATTTGGGGCTGGCTCTTCCACAGTGAAATCATAGATTACCCATTCATTTGATGAGCTGATACACCACTGCAGCAGGAACTGGCTCTCCCTCTCTGTCAGCTCCATGTTATCTTTCTGCTGGGACAAGTCACTTTCATTCAGTATTGCTTAGCAGGGAGAGCTATTGAAAATGAAAGGTAATAAGAAAAAAGTGGACAATTCCCACAATATTACTGATATTAGAAGTTACTGCAGCTCCTCAGTCTTTAGCCATGCATATGTCCAAAACTTCATGGTAGTAATGTTGCTGTGAATTGAACTAGGTGCAACGTATGTGCAATAGTTCACTGATAGTGGCAGTTGGGGGAAAATGCTAGCACAAGAGCAGAAATTGCTTCCAGCTGTATTTATGTGCACAACCAGCTTTGCACAGATATTTTCCATGTGATTTTAGGAATTCCTATGACCAAGATATTTGCCTGGAAGAAAAACTTGGAGTGCTCTTTATCAACCATTGAGAATTATCTGTGCATAATACTTTTCCAACCAACCTAAATGGGCAATGATAACATTTGATGGTCTGTTTTGCTGGGCTTACAATACCAATTGTAAGAATTTACTGTAATAGATCCTGGCTGCGTCCCACGGGGATGTTGGTAGAGCCTCTCCTGGGAGGGGAGCATAAGAGGAGTGCTCCCCTGTGCACCAGCTGCCTCCATGAATGGAGGAAGCATGATGGTGCTGCCTCTTCCTTCTATAGCACGGCCAGCCACTGTCCCAGGTTGTGCTGGGACAAGAAGTGCTGCCATTGCACTTCCAGGACCTCCATACCTAAGGTAAGGGCAGGAAGGTGGCAGGAGGGTTGTGTGATCACCAGTCACTGACAGGTAAATCCCATCAATGATTTACTGCACAATTGCACTGCCTGGGGACAGGGGAACAACGTGCATAAATACCCCCCAGGTCCCATCCCTTCCCCAATGTGGGATGATGATGTCCTGCAGAAAGGGCCAAAGGCACACACCACATCCTTCCTTAAAGACATGTGGTGTTCGTATAGGAAATGAGTGAAAGTGGAGCCATTTAATGTGCTGTTTCTACAGAAGACAATGTGAGAAAATGAGCAAAAGAGACTGCCTCTATTCTCTTAAATGGCAAGTTCTCCCTTGACACCTTCCTTATTTGCAGAATCAACACAGGAGGTGTGAACAAATGAAATGTCCCAATTAAAAACAGAGTCATTTTGTTTCTCCTATTAACTCTATAATGCAACACAAAGTAGTGAGATAACAGATCACTGAAAAGCAAGAAAGTACCTGTATATATGCAAGCATCTGAAACACAGATGCCTGAGAATAAAGTCACCTTCCTTAACTGGGTCAAAATACATGCCATTTATTTGTGAGTGAATGTGAAAAGAAAAGAAAAAGGATTTATAGTCCTTTGTTTATACTGGGGTAGGAGACACACAACCCTCCAGATGTTGTTGTTAGTAGCCCTATTCAGCATTGTTGTTGTTCTGTGCCTTCAAGTCATTTCTGACTTGTGGTGACCCTCATGAGACCTGTCACAGGGTTTTCTTGGCAGAATTTATTCTGATCTGGTTTGCCTTGCTTTCCTCTGAGGCTGTGACGGTCTGATTTGCCCAAACTCACCCAGTGGGTTTCCATGGCCAAGTGGAGATTTGAACCCTGGTCTCTCAGTGTCCTAGTCCAACCATGTGACCTCTCCTTTGTCAGCATACCCTTGTGGACCTTGTAAAATATGAATCCCCATTCGTACATGTTTTCTAGAACTTAAATCCTTACTCACTTTGTGGAGTTACTGATGAAAAGTAGAGCTAATTCAGAAATTTTTACTTTTACATAAGTACAGCTTTAAAAAAAATCTAATCTTAACTTCTTTTAATCCTTGACCACCATTTTGATCAGCTCTTATTCTATTTCTGCACTAGACTGTTATAGCACTATGATTCCACTTGCAACATCCTATGGAATCCTTGGGTTTGCAGTTTTGGGAGGGCCGCCAAACCCCAGGATTCCATAGGATGTTGCAGGTGGAATCATAGCGCTATAACAGTCTAGTGCAGAAATGCTCTTAGAGTAAAGACAGAGGACCTCTGGATCTCCAGATGTAATCCAGTTCCCATAATTCCTTACCATTGGCCATGCCAGTTTGAAATGATGGGAACTGTAGGCCAAAACATCTGGGTTGAAAGGTCCTCCACCAATGTCTTAAAATTTTCTAAGCAATGTCTGCATGCTAGGCTGCTTAATGTAACAGCAAGCATTCAAAATGGTTTTTTTTTCAAATTCTTTTAGAGCTGTTTAACTACCAAAGAAAGATTACAAAAACGTGCTAAGGGATGCTTTAAGTCTTATCTGGAGAATGAATCCATGATACCATGACATTTTGGGGTACATTTATTTGTATTAATTGCTTACATGCTGTTTCTTAGGCTTTTGTTCTCAAATTTATTCCAGACTTCTGTTGCATTCTGTAGCTAGGCAACTAGTATTTCTGGTTTCCTGTTCTATACATGCATGTTATTACTGCAGCTCTAGGATTATTTCTAAAGCTAAAGGGATGGTCTATGTGTGAAATTACAGTATAGCACCAATGAGGCATGGGGGTGGAGGAGGCAGACATTTATATTTTTGACTCCTGGAAGAGTCCTTGCAGAATCTGTGGTGAAAAGTACATTACGCAAAGAACAATAGAGCACTTTCTGTTGTATCAAGCTCCTGCAAAGACACATGGGCCATTAAAATAAAAGCAGAACACTTAATATTTTGAATAGGTAAAATGACATCTTGCAGACAAGCTGTAGCAAAAATTCTTTTCACATGTTTTACAGACAGAAATGTAAAAACCACCAGTGCATCTGATCTTATTTCTCAATGTATGATACTGTGTTGCTCTAAATTCTAAAAAGATATTAGAGACTTAGGCCATTTCAGCACTACACTGTTATAGTGCTATTATTCCACTTTCAACAGCCTGTGGAATCCTGGGGTTCGCAGTTTAGAGAGGGGCCTTTAGAGTTGTCAGCCAGAGAGCTCTTTGGCCTCAGTAAACTACAAGCCCTAGAATTCCACAGGATGTTGAAAGTGGAATAATACCACTATAATAGTGTAGTGTGGGAATGGCCTTAGGATCTACTGATTACTTAGACTCCCTCCTTCCCTCTCACACATGAAATGTTAACTGAAATCAGGAATCCTTTTGTTCCTCCCAACAAGGGTAGATCTACTGAATCAATGGAACTTACAGAAACACTGATTTACCAATTTCCCATTGATTCAATGAGTCTACACTAGCAGCAGGATTAATGGGATTAACAGTAGGATGTGGGCCAGATGTTAAATTAAACCTGTGTTCCAATCCTGTTTAATATAGCATATCTTTTTATGGACTTGGTTGTATCAAAGTACAATCATATGCATGTTTACTAAAAATGAGTCTCACTCTATTTCTATTCTTGGTCAAAACTGAGTTCCCACACATGAACCTGTACGTGTGGTGGAGAGCTCCATAAAATTGGTTCCACAAATCTGAACAAACTCAGAAGCCTGACCCTTTTGTTCAGTGGGGCTCAAGTGTCCTAAGTAACTGTGCATGGCATTCACAGCCTTAATAACTGCTGTTTCCAGGCTAAAGTGCCTGGCCAATTAGCATACTTCTCCTGGTGCTAAGATGCAACAGCATTCTTCTATTTTGTGTGCTAGCAAAGAACCAGTTTCCAGTTTCATACTTACTTATTTTTGTTCTTCTTTAGCTATCAATATCAATAATATCACTGCTGAATGCAACAAGAAGATAAAATGAAGGCAATGGATTGACAAAGCATACAGGGTCTCATCATTAATTTGTATAAATTGTATATAGCAGATATTGGTATGTACAGTACACTAGAATAATTTTTTTTCCACAGAGGTCTTGCATACACACACATACAAATGATCTAATTATATAGTTGTAAACCCCTTGATTTTTTAAGTCATCCCTAAAGAAGTAGCAAAAGAAGGTATTCTTGTTTGTCCAGTGAGCAGCCAACTAGGAATTCATCCCAAGCATTTATTTTTTAAAGATAGAGGAATGTGCTTTGTACCAAATCACATTACTGGTCCATCTAGCTCAGTACGGTCCACACAGCCTGGCAGTTGCTGTACAGGTTTCCTGGAATGCTAGAGACTGAACTGGGGACCTTTTGCAAGTAAAGCAAGTGTCAAAGCAGTGAGCTATGGCTTTTATCTGGAGCTGACAACCTCAAATTGCTTCTAGGTTTCCCACAAGCAGCTCAATGAAGTCTTCCGTAGCATCTTCATAAAAGTATCCACTCAAAGCACTTGTATTTTTCTCAAGACTGAGAAGCTGACATCATTATTTTCTTGGTTTATAGGGTATTATTACCTCTACTGTTCTGTTGTTCTTGTGACATTTTTTCATTGTTGCAGTAGCTGTACTCCTCATTTAATAGGCTTCCTAATGCTTCTTAAAATACAGAGCAACAAGTCAAAGTTTCCCAGGACTGGAATGGCATCATGGTAAACAACAGTAACAAAAAGCAGAGCAAACTCATCAGAGCTTCAACAACAAAGAACATTTTACGGAATTTTAGCATTTATAATTTTGTGGTCTGTTTCTCTTGTCCAGCCATTGTTCTACAATTGCTCTACAATTAAGCTCATTTTCCCATTCATGATACTCCGATCTTTCAACAAGTAGTACTTTCTATTTCTTCTTCCTGCCTTACAAATTATGTACTTCTCCATACCACCTTTTCTTCAAACATCTCCAAATGTTCAGTGTATTCTAATCATACATATGTTTCATACTCAAGTTTGTACACAGTTTCCTGGTTGTATGTGATGGGAAACTGTAGTTTTAAGAAACTCCAAAATTTTTCCATTATAAGCTACCAAAGATGGGCAGAGAGAAGGGGAGGTGAAAGTAAGTAGTCATAATTGTAGTTCCCAGTCTGATAAACTGTGGTTTACTAGACTGAAATTGTGATACATGAAGCAAGCTAATCAGCAGCCAAACCAAATTTAATAGGGTTAGTTTGTCAACCTACTAAGAACTTAGCTGGGCACAGTTTTTCACCTTTTTGAACTGTGAGAATGATCAAGCCCAAGAAGGCTGAGAAATCTTTATCATTGTGAGTATTTAAGAACAGGATAAAGAAACATTTTGTGTGGATTAATTTTTGAACTGAAGGTAACTTCTAAGCCTAGATCCAAGTCTCAAGAAATTATGGTCAATAAAATTCCTATATATCAGTGGAGGAGACTCAAGGAGTGCACCTTACCCTGAAAAACTGGGTGAGCCTCTACTGTCCACATGCTGATTTTTGGACTTTTACAGTGAAATCACCCTTGATAATTTGGGAGACTCTTTGTTCCTCATGAAATGGATATAGCTAGATTGGTCATTGTTCAAAAACCTTGTGTGTTGTCATACTTCAGACTCCTGGAAGTTGCTCACACATCCCTATGACACAACAACCACATTCACTTCCTTAGTATATCTTCCCAAATCATCAGCAATCTCTGTAGAGGATGCCACAAGAATAGTATAGGATGACTAACAATCAAAAAGCCTCTACTATCACATGTTACTGGATGTGGAAAATAAATTTGATAATTTGATAATTTGATTTGATAATAGAATGGAGGAAGATCAAAAATTGTTGGCTACATCCTGAAAATATGTAAGTTTCAGTATCTGAGGCTACTTTAAGCACTCTATTTCTCACCATAGTTTTTTTAAAAAAAGAAATATTACTGTGCCATTGCTGGCATCAAAGCAGCTGAAATCATATGACAGAATTTTTCTGCAGAAAGCACTGCAGGAACCTTTGGGAAGCATTTCATAGAGCCTTTTTGTGATGTATAATATATGTGAGAAACTGACTTAGTTTAATTTTATGGGAGTATGGTTCACACGAGTCAAAGAGGAGGTCTGTCTCTAAAGATATCAATTTAGATAAACAAAGCCAGATAAAGTCTTTCTATCTTTATTACTAAAATGATTAACTACACACAATTGAAGGGAGAAAATGAAATGAATCTTTGTACAAAAGTTATTGGAATTCTTTTAAATCAATGCACACGTTGATGTGAGTATGCACTGTGGAGCTCTTTGAACATGTGTATATTGAAATGATTAGCTATAAGCTCTCCTGTCCAATTGTGATACTCAAGGTTACATGTGAAACATGAAATCACTTAGCCAGAATGATTTCATAAATAATTGCTATAAAGTTTTGGTGCTGTTATCAAAACAATTGAAATCTAGAAGGATCTTACAACATAGGTAAAGACCAAACTGCAGATCACATGACCTTGGTTTTATTATAATTCAATTTTATGCTTTAATGGGAGATTGCAGAAAGATGATTAAAGTGGAAGCATCATGCCAGTAAAAGTCTTGTGCAGCCTGTGAAATTGTTTGATATTATTTCATTAGCTGGTCTGAATACCTCTTAAATTTGGAAATGACTAATTCCAGTCCTCAGTAGTAAACAAGCAAAAGATTCAGTGACTCGTACAAACAGGCCAGAGTTAGATATGTAGAAAAGTACATGGGCCAAAGCCTCATTGTTATGAAGCAACAGTAACATATATACACCTAAGTCATTGTAAGTCGTCTGATGGACCCTGAGAATCAAACTATATATTGTAGGCTACATGTTAAAAGGATGTCTCCTTCTCCTGAGCTTCAGATGGGGACAATTTTCACCTGTAAGTTTACAGCATAAAGTACTGCTCTCATGTTTCCCTCTCTGTATGGTTTCAGATGGGTGCATTTAAGAAATATGTTGCATATGGAAGACTACAGGGAGAATGTAACTGAGGGCATAGTTAGAGAAGGAAATCGGAAGTCATAGAAGGGGTGAAGCCCTATACATGTTCAGTCACTTCTCCAGTGAACGCTTCCCTCTCACAAAGCAAATCTTCCCTAGGAAATAAAGTTCAAATACACATATTCGTGTATAGCTTGGTCCTCCAGATTGCATGTTTTCCTGTTAGAATGGAAAACGTGCAGCAACAAAAAGAAAATGATACAGCAGAAAGGCTTTATTTGTACTTTAAACTAACTGCTGTTGAGTTTGGATGGAGATGGGGTATCGTGAAAGACTCCAGGTCTTCTGACGTACATAATGTAGATGTATTATGCCTCAGCTGGTTTCTGAGGATACTCTGCTACCTTTCCCTACCCACTAATTTGAAAGAGAGAATCGATGCCTTCAGTTTGCTCTTGTAGCAGATCCATCAACAGTATGAGTTTCTCTTATTTGTATAAGAAGGGTTTAGCTCTTTGCTCATAGAGAAAGAGCTGTGATAATCCCATTTTGTATGATTTAACATAGGCATACGCTGCAGCTTTATGATGGTGTAAACACAACAGATAACTTTCTTAGTCTTTTAATCTTAAACATAATAGCATCATAAATGATTTTCTCAAAGATGATATTATTATTATTATTGTTATTGTTATTGTTATTATTTCTTCAAGAGATGAATCTCAGTTTTCCACTGTCCACCCTCATTACCCTCTAACAGTATTCACTTTTATAAATTGCAAAAAAGATGTAAAAGTGGAACTTTAAGTTCTTTGTTCTTACAAAATATTTTCAAAAGTAATAATAGCCTTGACATGCTTGGACAGCCAGGCATGTTGTAAGATGCACTGACTTTCTCATGATAACTGGGCTGTTCTTTGCCATGTTGGCTGAGGAAATCCTGAGGGCTGCAGTCAAAAAAGTAACTTTTCTAAGCTCTGGTTGTTTGCACTGAGGAACATCATATAGATCCCACAACAAAATAAGAAAGTGGGAACAGCAAAACCGCAGGCAGCACATAAAACTAGCTAAGGAGGCAACTGCTGGATGAGTCAGAAAGCCAAGTTTCTACTGACAGCAGTTTGAAAGAACATCTGGATTACACATATTCAAACTTTGCCTGTGATACAAGGGAACAAAAACAACAATAAAAAATACTACTTCTAATTATCATTATCATTGTTATTTCAGAGGTTGTCAGTAAGTGAGGGACAATCAGCCTTATAGGTCTCAGGAGGGACAGGCTTTTGTGATAATGAAATCTTGTACAAAAGCTCAGAAAGAAAGACAGACACCACAGGACCTGTGGTATTAGATCTGGTGATGGAAGTTTTTATAACAATATGAAAACATGTATATTATGTTTGCAATCTTTGCTTTTCTTGGACTATGATTGTTTTCTTCTGCCTTTTATACTCTGTTGAATTTTGTTTTATGTTATAAAGACTTCTTACCTGTGAAGAAATGATATAACTTTGGCTGAGAAGTCTCTGATAATGTACAGAGCCAGCAGCTGGAGGAGCATATCACACAGACCACATGCTTTAGCAGGCATCCAAATGTGTTACTTTGCTCACATGATGGAACCTGGTGCCTCTACTGCTTCATTACTGCATTCTTTTGAGCAGGCGGCCAGCAGGTACCAACCAGAGCAGGGAGCAAGTCCACCAAGTGTGCTTCATTGCTGGCTCTGTGCCTTCTAAGCTAGGCTGCCCTCCTCTTTGCTAGTATAGAAGTAAGATTAACCTGCTAGTCTAGATGCTGTGTATTCCTGAATATTTACTACTATTAGCCATTGGTCACTGCAGAGAAACCTTCTGTATGTGGAATGAGGACTGTCATCTTGAATTCTACCTCTGGTGGCAAAATATCTTGGGTTAGACATGACAACAAACTATTATCTCTTAAACTTCTGTCATCCTGTTTTGGGGAGTGGCACCAGCTCTCCTGAACTAGAGAAAGAAAAAGAACTGCCACTGTCATGTCTCACATTCCTCCATCTCAGTGCTGCATCAGCTGTATCAACTCCATCTACCCTTCTTCCTCCTCTTTTTCATCCTCCTATGTTTCATCTCTTTCCTGTTTCATATCTGATGAGCAGGAGGACTCTGTGGCAGAAAGCACTGAGCACATTATTCTCCACACAACTTCCTATTTTTGAAATACCCCTGAGAGCCAAACATTGTGGGTGGACACTGACAAATTCCCAGGAAAGCCCACTCTCAGAGAGGAGGGTAATAGCATCCCATTTGGCCTACTGCCGCCTGAGATGGCTACGTCCCTTTAATACAGAGAAGATTGTTCCTGCTCTAGAGAAGAAGGAAGACTCCACTTCCAGGCTAGTAGGTGGGCAAAAGGATGGAGCCCAACAGCACAGTGACACAATCCAGACCATATTTTGTGCTGCAAGTTGAAAGAGGAACTAAATGTGTATGCTAACAGATGACTCCATGACTTTCAAAATGTAGGAAGCGCTTTCTAAGTGAGGGATATGAAAGAAGTATGATGAGCTCTCCACAATCATGTTGCAGTAAAATGCATTTCAAAAGCAAGAATGATGGCAAGACTTGCAGTGAAACAGATGGATATAAATTACTCAATAGCAAGAAATGCAACATAGATCCAAAATGTAATGAACTTACACTGGGAAGGATATTAAGCATATTTTCCCCTCTTTTGTGGAAGTGAGAAACAACCCTGCTTAAAATGGAATAGTAGATATTCCATTGTACTAGACTGAGGTATTTAAGGGATAAAAAGATACGAAAACTTCTGAGCAGAATTAATTTCATCAGAGCACTGCGATTATAAACATAATTCCAAAATCAGGATTTTCCTTTCAGTGTGTAGTTGCTTCACAAATGTAATGTTTAGAAATATGCATTTCTGACTGCTGAGCAGAAAAATCCCACACTCATATTATGTTGGGACTGGAAAAGTTACTGTTCGGAATATAAATCCTAGAATCCTAGCATGGCTCCGACTGGCATTCAAGATATACTATACAGTACTGGCAGAAGGCTCCCAGAATCCAGTGTGTACTTAGACCAGGAAGGGAGGAGAAATACACATGAACGAGAAATACAAATATGGATGTTTCTGAAAACAATATTGGTGACTATGAGGCAAGGATACACAAATACTTCTCATGTTGCAAAGCCAATGCATTCAAATGACAGGAACATGTGACAAGCATATATTTTTGCCTCACTACTCACACAAAGGGGTATAACAGTGCCACCCCCACTCTCTCAGTGCTAGTGTCTCAGCCAACAATAAGACCAGTACTGATATTCTCCAGGCCTCCTCACAAGCGAGGATTCAAATTCTCTGATGTTCTTTACACATTTATTGTTTTGTGAGCCAATCTACTATATGAAAGTCAAAGTTTGTGAGTGATCTTGTCTGTCTGTCTGTGTCAGAAAGGTGAAGACCTCATATGATTGGCTGTGTGAGGTGAGAAGGCTTCATATGATTGGCTGGCTGTGAAGATTCTATGGAATCCTGGGCTTGGCAGTTCAGGGAGGCACCTTCAGAATACTCAGCTGGAGAGCTTGTGGGCCTCAGGCCAGTTGTTTTGGAGACGAGGCCCAGCAGCAAGAAGAAGGGCAGTGTATTCCCTCAGAAACCAAACCTCTGTTATGTTAACAACTCTGAATACAGATTGGATTGGGGAATATGGGGATAAGTTACAGGTACTGGAATAGGCTGGTTGCTATGGAGAGGAGGCCTAACAGCAAGGAGGAGGACAGTGTATTCTCTCAAGAACCAAACCTCTATATGTTACCAACACTGAATACAGATTAGATTGGGGAATATGGGGAAAATTGCAAGTACTGGAATAGGCCAGTTGCTATGGAAATGAGGCCTAGCAGCAAGGAGGAGCACCATGTACTCCCTCAGGACCCCAAGCTGTGTAGGTAAATAACTCTGAAAACAGATTGCATTGGGAAATATGAGGAAAAATTACAGATACTGGCGAGGACATTTGTTGAGTTCTTAAGAGGAAAATAAAATCCCAGGCAATGACAGGTAAATATGCTAGTCATAACATAAAGCTTAACAGCCATTAAAGTTTTCTATGGAGTGATTAATACTGGCATGTTGCATTTCAAAGAGCTATATTTGTAATCTAGAACTTTAAAAAATTACAAAATGAGAATAAGTTTCTTTTTAAATTACCCTCTCTAGTGAGATGGCGGCACTAGTCACATATAAAAAAAAGGAAGGAAAACTCATATAACAGATCCACATAGCTCCATGGGCAAGAAGTCTGGAAACAACATACAAATCCTTCATGTGCAGGTGTTTAAGACCCACCCAAGGAAGAGACAGAGTTGTAGTGTAGCCAAAGATAAACACCGATAACAGTAACTCAAGTGGCTCACTGCCTAAAGAACAGATGGGAAAGCAGGAGGTGGGAGTTCAAACCACGTCAAAAATAAGGAAACAACCCCATGTGCCCTGCACTCTGCCACCTTATCACCTGTGCTAGACTATCCCAACCTCTTGCCTTTTAGATTGCTGGGTTGCAATTCCCTCACTGGCCAGCACAGCCAATGAAAAGTAAAAACCACCCGTACTCTACATAAAACAAAGTTGTGTGTGTGTATATATATGTCTTCAAATCACCTGTCAACTTATGGAGTCCACAAGAATTTCATAGGGTTTACTTAGGCTAGGAATGCTTAGAGGTGTTTCTGCCAGTTCCTTCCTCTGAAATATAGTGTACCTCACCTAGTATTATATTAGTGGCCTCCCATCCAAGTACTAGCCAGGACTGACCCTCCTTAGCTTCTGAGATCAGCCACGATCGGGTGCCTTTAGTGCCTTTAAGGACATTTTTTTTCCTAGATGGAAGACAGACCATCATATAAAAGGTGTTGAAGAAGCAATGAAGAAAATTGATTGATATGAACTGAGAAGATGTTCATCAAAGAAGATTGCTTGATCTGATGGTTTGATCCTACATGTCAGAACAAACAATGACAAGTTTCTTCAAGAGAAAGTGGTTAATGAGAATAGATTTCATGTGTATGTCCACAAAGATTTTGGACTACTGTTTAATGACTCAGAACTTGGACAATGCACTTAGTTGGACTACAGTTCCCAGAATCCCATTGTCAGCATGTCTACTAGTTTGTGGGAGTTGTGGCCCACAGAATAATACTTCTAAGATCTGTGCTAATCTGTGATGATGACACAGACTGAGAGCAATGCAAGCCAGAAAAGTATTCTTGAAGAAAGGACAATCCAGGGGAATATTATGAGCTGGAGAAATCAATAAAGCAGTGGTTCTCAACCTGTGGGTCCCCAGATGTTCATGGACTTCAGCTCCCAGAAGACCCAGCCACTATGGTCAATGCTCAGGGCTTCTGGGAGCTGAAGTCCACAAACATCTGGGGACCCACAGGTTGAGAACCACTGCAATAAAGTGAACCCAGTGGTGATGAATGCCAGAGACATTATAGAGTTTGGTGTAAATCAAGGAATTGGGCAGCTTTCCAGATATTGTTGGACCATTTCTCCCAGCAGTCCTAGCTAGCATAGTATTGGTGAAGAAGTCAGCAATCTATAATTCAACTGTAGAGAGATACATAATGTAGAAATATACATTTAGAGAGGCACACAGTTCTCGCCTTATATTTACATTGATAACCCTTTATGAATAAACAAGCAACGAACAAATGCACAATATTGCTACATGGAAGTTTTCTCTGTGTGTGCATGCAGACAGAGCAAGGAATGTCGCAGGAGACCAATTAGAAAGAAATAGCTGTGCTTTGGGTCATCATCCAAAGCAGAGTTAAGCTTGCTTAAGCTTGTTGATTACAATGGGCTTACGTCCACCTAACTTTGTGCAGGACGGGGGCCAAGAGAATTAAACAACCTGCTCAAAGTCACAAAAGCATGGAGCAAAGGAGAATTAAATCCCTATCTCCAGCCCTTATTTTGTAATTTAACTTCTGGGGCATTCTTCAATTAGAGCTAAGTGGCAATGTAATGTTTGGAATGTAAGTGATTGGGTTGTAATTATAACAATAGTTAACCCTGCCTTCTACCCCCACGCAAAAGGTGAAGAGCTCTGACCACACAAAGACTGTTTTGTCTGACTTACACATATTTTCCAAAGTAGATTATTTCCTCCCCTTCCAACAACTCCTCCTAACCGCACTTTGGAGCACTTGGCACAATTTGTTTCTTACCATCTGGGTGTCATCACTCGTTGTATGACACCCAGTCTATCAAAAGATGGTTTCTACTGACTGAAACAGCATGTCCTGTTATTGCACAGTGGCCTTTTTCATTATTTGAATTCCTCCAACCTTTCAATGTCATGCAGTGCCTGAGGGTGCTAATAAAATGTTTGCACTGCAGTGGACAGACCGCTGTGGAAGAATCGTTCCTTAATGGGCTTCATTCCGGGTGGCTGCCTGAGCTTTAGGCCCATCCTCACATTTCAGCAGCTAACAATTGGCAAGCACTACGGTGAACAATAATTCGTACACAAAAGGCTGATTACTATGGGGTTATGTTAAGTTAAAGCAAAAGGAGAAAGCCTAAAAGCTATTTAAAAACAGAAACACAATCACATGCCCAAATAGAAGCAGCGTAAAGGGTTTTAGAAGAGCAAATGTTGCACAACATAACATACATGATTGATGTATGAGTCTATGCACTTATGAGTAAGTTTATATTCACAATAGGAAAGCTGACTCGTCTCCTATTGAGTTCTTGGTGGTTTCACATTGGTGCCATATATACCAGGGTGGGGAATATGTGATCCAGGGATGTAGTGCTTTTGGGATTTTCCACCAGAAGGCCTAAGAGAATCTTGGTGGCTTTGGGGACTATGCACCTTGACTTCCAGCAACAAAATGTAGTAGACCAGCCCTGCTTCAAACATTTTGGATTGGAACCACAAGCCACATGTCCAGGGGTTGAGGATACTGCCAACATGCAGCAGAATTTTTCCTTCCATTCCTCAAAGTAAGAAGCATTTAGATGCTGCTTCAGACTCATTTCAAAATGCCCCAACTGGGGCTAAGACATTTTGCAAAACAGTGTCATTTGGGAATAATTATTATATTATTACTATTTTGTTGGTGTTGTGGTTGTTAACTTATTTATAACCCACCTTTCTCCCAAGATTGAGATTTAACATATATAATCCTTTGTAATGCAGGATCCTTCTGTGGCTGCTACTCCTACAGAGGGGAGCTCTGCTCACCATCTCCATTCCTCTGAAGAATGTGGTTTTGGCCAGTGCTGCTATCACTACTCAAGGAAGGTAAAGTCACTCTCCTCTGTGTTGTCATTCTTTACAGAATTGTTGAACTGTTGGAACCAATTCACAGGCGTATCCCTTTCCCTTTAAGAGTGACCTAACATGCTGCCGTTCCATGGAGGAAGGCAAAATGTGGTAAAATGGAGGAGGACACAGCTAAAAGTGCTGATTATGAACTACAATACCTTAAATGGCTCAGGTCCAGGTTATCTGAAGAACCATACCTCACTCTATGACCCTGCCTGTGTTTTGAGATCTTCTGGAGAGGTCCTTCTCTCTGTCCCACCACAGGTTCATCTGGTGGGGACATGGGAAAGAGCCTTCTCAGTGGCTGCTCCTAGGCTCTGGAACTCCCTTCCTAGAGAGGTGGAACTGATGGCCTCCTTGCTACCCTTTCATAGGTGGGTGAAGACTCTTTGTTTTAGCAAACCTTTGAGGGATGACTGCTTTAGAGGCAAAGGTAATTTCCACACTGTCTTGCTATAACGCTATAGCCGCAGATTGTTACCAGTCCAGGAGCCATGCTTCCGCATGATGTCATCTCTATCCAGCTGCTATCCCGTCCCCAAGTGTTGCCAAATCACCATATTCTATTTCCAGAAAAAATCTGTTAATAGCCACCTATAGCACCTCAATCTTGTCAGCTGTTGTAATGTGGTACCGTTATAGTGCTTGATAGTGCTTCCTGTTATGGTGGATCCAGCAGTGGGTGTGACCAGCTTGTCCCTTCCTCAGTGACTCCCATGGGATCGTAACTTCCTATCACCCCTCTCTGTTTATTTTAAATGTCTCCTTTGAGTCAAAACTTTTTATTTTTTTAATACATTTTTAAACAGTATATATAGGGCAAAAGTGCAATAGTATACTGCATGTCATGCTGTTGACAACATTGCTGTGCTAGTAGAGCTCCCCCCAAAAAGGCCCCCCCCCAAAAAAAACACACTGTCCAATCAGGGTGAAAGTGAGGCACAGGAATGGCCAAGGATGCTGTCATGTAGGCAGAACACCAGTGGCAATACCACTACCCATCCACTTAAGGGGGAAGGGTGAGGAAAAGAGTATCCCTAGCCTGATGCCATCACATGTATGGCAATGCTGTCATTATAACAGTATAACTTGCTAATGGCCTCTAGTGATGAAATGGCCAAAGTGTCTTTAATGTGTCGTGGCTGCAAGGTTGCCCTAGTGGTTAAAAACCTGTAATGAGGGAGTCTGAAGGTTGGTTAATGGTGTATATTTGCTGTTTTTTTCTTTTTGGTGGTTTGTTTTTAACTACTTTTAGTTTTATTGATAATTTAATTATAATTTTAACTTTTCCATGATGATAATTTTTTTAGCTGTATCTGTTTTAACTTTTTTCAGCAATAAGAATAAGAATTTTCCCTCTGTTTTCCCTTTTCTCCCCCTTTTCTTCCCCTCCCTGAAATTCTAGTGGCCTGGCTGTTCTATTCAAACATATAATAGGGAAGAATACCTTGTCACCTTGACTTGTTTGTCAGTCAAGAGCAGTATGTGTTCACAAGGTTATACAGTTGCCCCTCCACATTTGTGGGATTCACTTTCACAGATCTGATTATTTGCAAGTTTTACCAATCCCTGCCCCACTCCAACTCATGTGTTTCTATTCCTGGGGAACCTTCCCTCGTCTAGGCAGCTCTGATCAGGTCATGCAGCGCTTTAAAAACCCGCCCCTCATAAAAAGGAAAAATGCGGATGTTAATGCAGAACAAAGAAATGTAAAAGTGACTTCAAACAGAGTAACTCTAAAAAAATTTGAAAAAAATGGTTGGGATAAATTTTTTAAAATTAATTTATATCTATGAAGAAGATCTTTGTTATTAAAAGGTTTTGATTTGGAATTGCAGCATGGATTATGTTTTCATTCTATGACATCCAGGATATTAATTTGACATAGTACTGTTGTTAGAGGGAGATGAACAATTGGTAAGAATATTCTAAAACAGATAACAAAGAAGAAAAAGAGGAGAAAAAGAAGACAAAGAGAAATGCACTCTATGAAGGGAAAATGATTTTAAAATTGTTAATATTTTATGTTTTTAATATTAGAGGGTAAGAGAGGGAAATTAAAGATAAGATATAACAGTAGTTTATTAATATGAAGAAGCTATTATTTAGTAATCAGTACTAATATAGGGGTTAAATAAATATTACTAATATTAGTGTATCATTGGTTGAAGACTGATACGTGTTTATGTTTTAGTATAGTGTGGTTTGCTGTAGTTTGACTTTTGTAGGGAATTTTTTTCTCTGTGTTTGTCTTTATGTTGTTGTCTTGTTTTTTCATGTTTTGTTTTATAATAATAAAAACTGCCTCTGGTCCTTTCCGTCCTTCACCAGCTACTGCCTAGCCAGCTAAGGACGGATCACAGCCTGATTTCTCAGCACCACAAACCCTCTCTGAATGCCCCCCACACACCCAAGGAAGGAGATGGGCAAGAAAGAAAAGGATAGGACCATCATGCCTATCCTCCCTTTCCCTCTCCTTTCCCTGACCTGGTTTGGAATCTGGGTGCCCTCTTCTGTCACCACAGCCATTTCTGCACTACATTGTTATAGTGCTATTATTCCACCTTCAACATCCTATGGATTCCTGGGGTTTGTAGTTTACTGAGGCCAAAGAATTCTCTGGCTGAGAATTCTAAATGCCCCTCCCTAAACTGCAACCCCCAGGATTCCATAGGATGCTGAAAGTGGAATAATAACACTATAACAGTGTAGTGTGGAAATGACCCATGTGGCTCCTTTTCCACAGACACACACACTTTATTATTTGTGTTTTTTCCACTTCTGTGGGGGTCTTGCACCCCTCGCTCTAGTGAATGTGGAAGGTTGACTGTATTACATATTTCAGTCTTGAAAAAAAAGTTAACTGGATGTTTCCTCATTACACACAAACTTAGCTCCTTGTGAGCTCCTTAGCTCGCAAGTATCAAGTGCACCTGATATTTTTGCTTTGAAGCTCTAACAGCATTCAGCTCCAGAAGGTTTGTGAGGGAAGAATGGCATAATGAGACACAATGGGTAGACCAGCCAGCTATTGGAGAGAGGAGATATTGGAGGGAAAGGACAGGCTCAAGCATATCATAAGACATGCTTCCAAAACCAAGACAGAAAACGAGGCTACTTCAGTAGGTAGAAAGAATGGTGCTATAACTGAAGAGGAAGCTCCATAAAACTCACTAGAACACCGGACTTTCAAAAGCCACCTGGGATAAAAATGGGCACTCAGTTATTTGACAGAATTCAATTGGTTGGCTGAAAAATTCTCCAGAATAACTAAGTGGTCACCATAATAGAGAAAACATAGAAGCATCCTCAGTATGGTTTGCTGAAGTGCTACATCACTATAGCAAAAAAAATGAAAAGAAAGGCAGCAAGTGGTGTGGTATGTCAATTTTCTTTGGAGTAGCTTATGGGGACACATTTTAACAGGAGCTAGAAATGCAAAACTTCCAATTGGCATTCTGAGCAAATCTGCCTAGGAACGATGACTGTATTATCAGAAATTACCAACCTTATGCTTCCTTGGAATTGCAATTCTTCTATCCAGGTCAGTTTAAATAGATCTGCTACCAGATGTTATTTAATTCACATATGGGGAACATATAAAGTTTCCCTCCCTGATTCTACGCTTACGTGGCCCTTACTTCCTTTAAGCTGAATATTAATGGTGTATTCTAAACATTTTTGAAGGCTGAGTAACAATTTGTGACTCAAGAAAAAAAAGTACAAAATTTAAGTGAGAACATTCTGTCTTGTAGGAGACTTTCATCTTGTTAGTTGCTGTTTATGTAGATTAAGACAAAGCTGTTCAGCAGCATACAGGATATTACATCATATCTCCCTGCTTGAAATGTTTCTAAAGGTGTAATGCAATGCAGCCCTCTGTATGGTGTCCTTAAGGATGAAGTTGTCTTCAGTGAATTCACTCACCTTTGGCTCATATTTTCTAGCACTGTCTTCTTCAAGACTGAGTCAAAATGGGGGTGAGGACTTTTCACAAATCTTTCCCAAGACTCTCCACTTTTAAAAGGAGGCTTACAGACATGGGCTAAATGCTGACACATCTTCCTTCTCCCCTTTCATTCTGGTTAGTTAGCACCTTGCTAAGAAAAAATAGGAAGAGATTTTGCTATGGATGCCCTGTGTTCAAGCAGCACACTGAAAAAGTAGTTTCTTTAGATGCCTAAACTGTTTCTAAATACAGTAGCCCCTCCACATTCACGAGGGATAGGGACACGGAACCCTTGTGAATGTCAAAAACCGTGAATAACTCCCCAGGCAGGTGCCAACCATGTATCCTCCTGCCAGCTGCCCAGGGCACACCTGCACCAGTGGCCGCAGAAGGAATGCAGGGAATGGGCAACCACCCTTCCCTACACCCTCCTGCTGGCTGCTGCCCATGCAACAAAAGGCCAGGAACTGGGAGGGGGAGAACTGGGGGCAAGCGGGCATCTCACAAATAATCAAATTCATGAAAGTGAAATACATGAATGTGTGTGGAGAACTGTACTCAGCTGAAGATTTAAGTTACTCCAATGCTAGAAATCTGAAAACTGAATAAACATTTCATGGGAGGGGCAGAATTCTTACTTGGGGAGTAAAAAAAAAAGCTCATCCCCCACCCTCCTGTAGCTACACCCCTGGTTGGACAGCAGAATCAGTTACTTTTTCTCTTTAGTGTGAAAACAGTTTCTGCTCAGAACAGCAATACATTCTCTCATTATTTAGCAACAACTATGTGACTAATCAAAGAAACATTAATTCTACTTTAATTCATTTATATATACTTTTGATGAAATTTATCATACTTCATAGATGGTGCCTGATATATGTTATTGATATCAAATGATATTCCTCCTTTCTCCAGACATGGGACCCAGGGCAATTTACAGCAAGGCAGAAAGAAGATACAGTTTAAAAAAAATCTCATAATAAAAAAAGTTAAAACACAAGTAAGCAAGATATCATTGAAATGCTATTAATCTGAAAAGGTGTAAAATAATTTAAAAATATAACATTAAAGGTAAAAATACAGCACCGTAAAAAGACTCAACAGCCACTTGAGCATCAAATGATAAGCTAGAGTAGAGGCTGGAAGAAGTAGAAGGATCAACAAGGGTGGGGGGGTGATCAATAGAATGTATCACAAAAAGAGCACAACATTGTTTGTTTGTTTTGTTACAAATGCAGCATAAGGCTTACTTCAGGAACAAAGGTAAGCCTTGTTACATGAAATTATTGAGAAAGGGAACAAATCATATCTTACAGAAAAGCCACACATAATGAAACCCCAATGGCCCTTTCATCATTGCAAAGCATTGGGAGTGCATGATTTGCATCAAAGAGAGGAGACACTATTGGTAGCTGTTTAACCCTTCTCTTGCCCATCACTCCTCATGAAATCCTCCCCCCAAACTGCTTTTACTCCTGTGTTCCAGAGTCAGGTTTTCATTCCAAAAACACAAAAGTGGTTCTGGAACCTCACAGGAGGAAGACCATCCACAGACTGGTTTTCCACTTGAACTTGGGTCCTTCTGCAGCCAAAGCATAGGGTCAACCACTCAGCAACGGCCCTGCAAAACAGCTTTAGAGATACTAAACCCAGGACTCCCTTGGAGTGTGAAAAAAACCAATGATCTATATCAAAACATGTTCCTTAACCCAAGGAGGGATACCACCTTTCCTGGGAAAAGAGAGCCCACATCTTTTCCCACTGGCTTCAGTTACTTTCAAATTAATGCTTTGTGAATTCCAGCCATTCTTGCATACTGGGATAATTGCCAGCTGTTGTTTGCTTGATAATGTAACCTAAGATGGAATGGAGAAAGTCACACAGCTCCCTAATTACCTAGGGGTTCTTTTTCTAATTCCACTCTGAAATTACTCTTTTCTGTGTTGAACTGAGCTAAGGAGTTTCTTTAGATCAAAGGTGGGCAGCACGGTGACTACAAATATCATCCCAAGGCTGTTTTGGCATATCTCAGTCTCCTTCCAAAACCTGCGCCACTGAAAATTGATGGCAAATCATTCTGATGAAACTCAGTGGCAAACATTTAACTCCATTAAAATACTGGGAAAAATGTGGCAATAAACTGGGATACTGTCCCCATTAAAACAAGCATTTTCTTCTTCTTTTTTAATGGTGTTTAGCAGTTTGTCACCAAATTTGGGCAACACTGTGGCAAAATGCAGCATGTATTGCGGCCCCCTATGGAAGGGGGTGGCATGAACCTATGGACTCAAAAATATTACTTTTCCCTGCTGTAGATAATCTGTCTGAAAGTTCAATAATCAAGCCAGTGTGGCGTAGTGGTTTGAGCAATGAGTGGTTTGAATCCCCACTTTGCCATGGAAACCCATGAGGTTTTCTAGGCTGCCAGCCTCAGAAGACAATGTAAAACTCATCTGAACAAATCTTTCCAAGAGGACCCCGTGATAGCATCACCGTAATGCATCACCAGAAATGACTTGAAGGCACACAACAATAACAAATTTCAATAAGTCAAGCACATGCTGTGAAACATTCTCGAGCGTGCTTCAGTGCTCAAGAGTCTTCTGCATACATTGTAGGATAAGAGATCAAAACTATTATAGGTTGGATTAGAACAGTTAGTCAAGGTCATGAAAGATAACTAGATGTGTTTATATTTGTGTGCTCTCAGGGACATATTTTCTTACAGATACCAGCTGGAGATATGAGCAAGATGTCCCCTACTTGATCATTTTAGTCATTTTACCCAGCCTGCAAAGTTTATTGTCAAGGAAAAGAATGGTTTCTTTGAAATACCTCTGTAGGCTATAGAAGAAAATTTCTCAGGGCTTTCCCACACTACACTGTTAAAGTGCAATTATTCCACTTTCAACGTGCTGTGGAGTTCTGGGGTTTGTAGTTTACTGAGGACAAATTGCTCTCTGGCTGAACTGCAAGCCCCAGGATTCCACAGGGTACTGAAAGTGGAAAAATAGCACTATAGCTGTGTAGTGCAAAATGACCCTCAGACTGGGGTATACTGGCCAAAATACATGACAGATGTGGACAATGATAGCACATATTTGTAATTGAAAAGTTGCTTCTGAAGAAAGAGACTGGGAACAATGAAGAGATGGACCAGAGGACAGGAGTGCTCAACCTTTTTCTCAACTATCATCTTCCCCATCCAGGGTAGTCATGGTCATTGGGTGATGAAGTAACAATTTAGACATAGAAATAACAGGTGGCTAACTGCCTGTCTGCCTTCTCCACTCCCAGTCTGCTTCTCTAGAAGGCTTTCCCTTGTTTTAAAAAAGAGCAGATGGGTGATGTTAGGGATGTGAGAAAAGCACTGCTTTTCCTATTGGTGGACTCATTCTTTACAAGTTAGAATCAATGAGTGACTGCCCCAAAGAGTGATCGTCACCTGAATACTCAATACTTAATAGCCAGCTGCTTGGGAAGAGTCTATGCTTTATTTCAAGCCTTAAACCCAACTCTCTCTCTCTGTTCCTTCAGCTTGCCTTTTGACTTATGGTGGTGACCCCATGAATGTCTTAATGTTTTTGTCAGAGGTGCTTTCGCCAGTGCAGTCTCCCATTCAAATACTAATGTGGGCTGACCCTGCTTAACTTGCAAGATCTGATGGGATTGAGAGCCGTTAGTGTATTTAGGCACCAGTCAACTCTACCAAGAACAAAATTAAAGTGAGGGAATCTGGAGTTTTCTTGCCTAAAAACCAGAAAACATAGAACTTAACAAAACCTGGTGCAATGTCCTAAGAAGATAAAGTGTAACTTAGCAACCATGGGTGAGAAATTGTCTTTTAAAACCATGCTACAAGAAAAGTAATAATAAGAAAAGAAGCCAACAACTATACATAGAAAATTTAAAATGAAAATCAAACAAGTAAGTCTCATCTGTCCAGCTGCATGCCATTTACCTGAGTGCGGTCTGGGTTTTAGATCTTAGTAGAATTGAGGGTCTGAGACATACCACTAGACTCTCATTTCAGGTGGTTCCAAGAATAAAATTAAGACACATACTGATTGATTTAAATGTCCTAAATTTTGTTCTGGTTCTTTCTGATTTTATCTTGGGTTAAAAATAGACTGACCTGGGGAAGCCAATATAAAAAGCCTCTGATCCTACTGGGAGCAGACAGAAAATATTCTGTGATAAACAAATTGTGTATGGATCTCTAAAATAAAGTCAGAAAGAAGAGAAACAAAATCTGGTCTTTTAAATTCATCTGGATGGACCCTACCTCTCACATATTTATAGAAGTCTCAGATCAGTGCCCTTAGAGACCCTGTGATAGGTTTGCCTTAGGGATGCCATAAGTCAGGAATGACTTGAAGGCACACAACAACGAGAAGAAAAAGATCAGTGAAAGCTAGCTCTTCAGAAGAAGCCGACTTTTTTTGGTCTAATAGTGTGAAAAATTCCATTTCTGAAGTTTGTGATCTAGCCAGTAAATTATTGATTGCATGAACTAATTTTCTTAATCATGCTAAAACTTGCATCTCGTTATAGAAAACTGATTAATTTCTATGCATGTATTCAGAGGCAAAGATGTTTCTTTTTTAAATTATCACACGTGGACAAAAAGATCTTGTGTTGAATGACAACTGTTTTTTAATAGGTTGTCTCAGTGTACCAAGACAACCTGTTCCTCGCTGAAAATAAGAAAATAGCTCATCTTTTTTACATAACTGGCATCCCTACCAGTCTGAGTTGATAATGCTGGGATAGATGGACCATTGGCCCAACTCAGTATAAGGCAACTGAGAATGCAAATTCTCAGTCCCACTTTCTTTATGAAGCTTAACAAAAGCATTGCATTTATGCTTGAAGAAAGCCATATATATATATTAAATAGTATATAATAGGGCTGGGTTTGCAATTATACATTTGAACAAGGGTTTTGTGGCAGTTGAGATGTCCTATTGGGAAGAATACTAGACCAGTGAGAATTCTGTTCAGTTTTTTCCTGTTACCCAGTGTGCCAAAGGGTCGTACAGGAATTATTCTGTAAAAAATAAATGGTACAAAAGTCTGTTTTATTTGCAGAAAAAGGTTTCCTGCACAAGAAAACACATGTTTTTCTTGGTAGAGTAATTCCTGGGCAACACTTTGAGACATTTCAGTACAGGGAGAATGCTACAGAAGAATATTTGGTTTTTCTCTCATAGTGTGTGTGTGAGGGGGACAAATTATCAGTGGTGTAGACTCAAGTTGATAGACTCAGACTCAAGTCAGACTTAAGTCGCTTCAGTGACTTGACTCGTACTTGACTCGGCAATAAATGATACATTGACTTGACTCAACTCGAGACATGTATATTTTTAATGACTGACTTGCTGCCCTTGGTTCAGTAATATAACACATTCATCCAGCAACCTTATGACTTTGAACAACACCTCCATCTCTTTTTGCCTACTGGTCACGTGGCAATCTGTCTCAAGCCCAAAGTGTGGACACATTTCTCAGAGGGGAGCAGCAAATGTGTTAGGCAATAGGCTTGAGGCAGGCTTCAGGTCTCCCCAGTAGTCTGTCCCTGCTGCATATTCAAGGAGCCTTCTAAAACTTTTCCTAAGAGCAGAAGGTAAAGCTCGACCCCAGAGTGTAGGATGCATTTGCCGCCCAACCCATGAAATGAGGAGACCACACACAGGGCTTGGGTTGAACTAAGGGCAATTTATTAATATGCCTAATTCACATACAATGGTAATGAACTTGAACTTGAACTTGGACATGCACATGGCTTTAGGTTTCTACCTTAAAAGAGGGGGAGGTCACCAACCTGGGTGGACCAGGGCAAGAGTCAGCCTTAGACCATCTCCCCTAGGCCGCAGAGAGAGATACCAGGCCCCAAAGTCAAGCCCAGAAGGTGGACCACGACTTTGGCCGGGCCCTGTCTGGAAGGTGAGCCCAAAATCGAGTCCCCCGGGCTCAAGCCAGTAAGGGCTAGTCCCGGGCCCTCCTCAAGGATAGTCTTTATCCTACACCAAAGGGTGCCATAGGTACACGCCGAAACCCATGGACCCCCCCTTACCGGCCATGGATAAGGACAAGCGTCCACTTAGTCCTTATCCCCCCAACTCCCCTCCAGGATTACTCTAATTCCTTTTTGCAAGTCATACAGAAAAATTTCAGTGCCCTTGGTTGATAAGTGTACCCCATTGGGCCTGTACAGCTCCGTTTTGTCAAAAGCAATGTCATTGTGGGGAATAAAGTAACCCAAGCCCTGCCTCATGGCTTTGCGAATTTCCCAGTTCACCCGCCGGCGGGCAAACTCCAATGGCCGAAGATCACCTCCCCCACCCCACACTCTCCTCTGAACCAGTGCCGACCAAGCAATGGAAGTGTGAGGCCATGTGTCTTGGATGTGTCGCATGTCTTGAATGGCCTGAAGAATCAAGGCCTTGCCTTTCAAAAGCCCAAGGTCATTGCCCCCCAGGTGAATGACCAGCACATCGGGCGGAGGCCCACAGCTCTCCGCATACAGCGTAGGTAACAAACCGTGCCACCGAAGGCCCCTCCTGCCCAGCCATTGTATCGAAGCTCGATCTCCCAATGCCAGGTTCGTCCCCAGGTGACTGCCACGAGCCTGCCGCTCCGCCCAGAAAATGAAACTGACCACAGATCAGCACTCGCTTCCTCCTCGAAGCAGGTCAATCTGAAAAGACAAAAACCTTAGTGCTGTTGGATCGGCCTAACATAGCGCCGATATGCCAAAGACTTCCATATTCCGATCCTCTGAATACCTCTGCCATTTACGCCCATCCAGGCCGCAGTGGAAGCCGCCCCTATGCAAAATGAATGTGTATCAAAGATAATGCCCTGCAGACCCAAATGAGATAAAGCCTTCTTTGTTATGGTCCAGAATTGGTACCTAGTAAGCGGCAACTTATCGGCATGACAAAAAGAGACCCCTCGTGTGCTTCCTAGTCAGCAGTATAAGCTCTGAGAGCTCTGACAGGGCATAGTGCTGGGTTGGGGCATACCTGCAGTGTGATCACAATGCCCCGCTTGGCCTGGTCCATCTTTGAGACTCTTATGCGCAGACTTACCCATTGCCCGCCCCAGGTCAAGTCCCAAAATTCCAATGCCCTGCCCGACCGGTCCCCTTTGCTCTGAACTACTAGCTCACTCACCTGTAAAGCCCCGAAAAAGGCTGTAAGAGCAGCTGTATGAAACAATATAGCCTTGTATGGTGAAGAGCACAATACCCTCCATGCGTCACCCAAACCCTTCAGGATGTTTGGGGAAAGTGGCTGTCTGCCGTCCCTGGCTGTCCCCTTATGCCGGGTTCACCCTTCCAAAAACTTGCGGACCCGAAAATCACCAGTAAGGTCGGGGAAACCCAGTAACTTGGACCAAAAGGCCAGGGCTGACAATCGAGATCTAATGGATTGCGGAGATAGATTAGCTTGCTCAAGGGCAACACAGAATTGCAAAATATGACCCACCGGGATTGACCATGAGTCCTGCAACTCTTTGGCCCCCCGAAAACTAGCAAATTCCTTAGCTGACCTTAAATAGCTCTTTCTGGTACTGGGTGAAATTGACATACCAATCATCCAGGCTACCTCACCCCGCCAAGGGTCTACTGCTCGAAGAGCATTGGTTCCGGAAGGATGCCGCATTCGCACTCGAACTGCTGCATCAAAGGAAGTGTACCTGACCGAACATAACTCAGCAGGGATGGCATCATTAACGAAGTCTCCTCTGAGGTAGGACAAATGGTGGATTAACTTAAACTCACCTGGGGCTTTCTTAGGAACTACACCTAACGGGGAAATCCTAACATTGAGAGTGGGAGGCTGATCAAAAGGGCCCCAAACCCTGCCCTCTGTCACCTCCTTCCTAATTTTCTCCCTTACTACGTGCTCTTTACCTATAACTGACCTAAGGTTACTAGCCATAAAAACCTACGAGGCCCCACACTTGGGATCCTAAAACCTTTGGTAAAACCGTCCGCCAGATATTGCACTGCAGCTCGGTCTGGATAATCGCGGAGCCAGGCCAGCAGCCTATCCACCTTAATTGGACTGGGACCCTTTGTGAACTGATGTCTGAGGTCCAGGCCCCCGCTTTCCACCTCCTTCCTTGGAGCCTGTCCCTCCTCCTCTCCCCTTGTTGCAGTTGCGGGCGGAGTGCGGTCCCCAGCAGATCCCGCAAAGGTGCTTGTATCTACAGGGGCGCCTAGCACAAAACCCTTGGGTCCCAAACTCCCAGCACAATTGTGTCTGCTGTTGCTCCAGCGAACCCTGGGTGCGGTTGGCCCCTCCAAACTTATTAAGCCGCACCAGGTGTCCCGATTGGGATCTCTCCCCAAAAACAGGGTGAGTTGGCGTCAATGTATGCATCCACAATTCCATTATGATCCTGTCCCAACGCAGGCTGGGCTGCTTTGCTGCCCTCATCCTAAACTTCTCATCATAATGCAGCCAGCCATTCCCTGAAAAATCAGACTGAGCCCTGAAAATCGTATTCAAGTACGCTCACGTGGAGTGCGCCCTGGAAGGCTGGGCCTTAACAATAACATCCATGTAAATAAGATAGCCCGTAAACCAATTAGTTAAACCAATTCTTATCAATCCTACGGTTCTTTAATTTTTCTTTTTCAGTCGCATCCAGCTCGTCCTTCTCCTTTTTGTCCAGTTCCCGATACAAAAGGGAGAACAAATCAACATATTCTCCCTTCCATATCTTCTCAGTCGTGGCTGCAGTAAGGTGTTCATCCAAAACCCCTAACTGCCCTTCAGCATCTGGATCAGGGCCCACATGTTTGTCCTTATCCTTGTCTGACTCACGTGATCCAGCAACCACTGCCTGCGTAGATCCCGAGGCCTCCTGGGACTGGCTTACATCCCCTACCTGCTGCTGTGAGGGTGGACTATTATCCCCTGAGGCCAAAGGAGAAGAGGATACCAATGGTGCTGGAAAACCTCCAGGAGGAGCCCACACCATGTTCCTTGGGGGGGTAGGGAAGGTCCAGGGCCATGCACAACCAGCATTGTAATCCCCATAGCCACCATACTCACCCAATACTTCTTCCTCTGCCGCTTCTCCCGATGGCCCAGGTTCCCAAATGTTGTGCAGCGATGCCAGAACTTGGTCCCGTCACTCTGGACGTGATTGACTCTGCCTTTCGCCCGCTCTGTCCTTTTCAATAGCATCTAACCGCGCCAAAATCTGGTTAATTGCGCACACAGGTATGGGTACCGTCTGTTCATCACTTTCTCCACCCCGTCCCGCTGACTGCCTGCCCTTTTCAATAGCCTGGAGCTTCTCAAAGATGGCGGCCACCATACTCGACCCCCCTTCCTCATCAGAAGATGAGGCTACTGGCGCCAAAGCCGAGGATGCCCAAGATTGCTTAGGCTTCTTGGCTGGCATGACTCCCCTGGGTGCAGTGGCCCCCTTGGCTGGGGTGGCCTTCTTGGTGGGCTGCTTGCCTTTTGAAGCCCCTGGAGCCTGCTTAGAAGCCATGGGACCCTCTAAAAACCCAAACTCAGGAACCACCCTTCATGCGACTGCCCCAGATGCCCCCGCCGGACACCCAGAGCCTTCCTTTCCCCACTTGCCAAATGCACTGCAGGGTAGCTCCCCTATGGACCCAGCTGCGGAGGGAAAACCCTCTCCACCCCCGCAGTCCCTACGTGAGCAGGAGGGGGCGAACAGGAGGGGGGATGGGGGGGCGGCTGAATGCCTATTCTCTGAACCCAAATCCTCCCTCTCGCGCTCCACAGGAAACCAGGCCAGGCGGAGGCAGGGCGATGCTAAGGGCTGAGTCCCTCCCAAGCCTCCCGCTCCCTTCTTCCTTACCCGGGCGGCTGCTCAGGCGGCTGTCTCTTCTGCTCAGTGAACTCTGGCAGGGGGGGTAGTCTCCTGGCCCCTGCCACGTGGCGAGCCTTCTCAGGCCCGCCGCGGTGTGCAAACGGATATGTCCCCAAGCGGCCAACGACGACGCTGACGAGCTGAAGGCGGCAGCGGGGAGGGGATAGCTGCCCGTTCCCACACCGCCGCTGAAGCTGCTAGGTCGCTAAGATGGCGCCCGCCGACCACGCGGTCGGCTGTGCTCCAGCAGCGACGTCTGTCCTTCTCGCTGGAATTCCGAGAACGAGGCCGGAGAGGAGGTGGGGCAGCCCTAAATAGAGCCTTGGCGCCCCGCCTCCTCCAGCCTGTGCTTTCCTCTCATGGGAGGACGGCAAATAGCGTCCCCCACCACTCGCTTCACGTGGGTGGGTGGGGTCGGATTCTCTGAAGGGAACAGCAGATGTGTTAGGCAACAGGCCTGAGAAGGAAGGATCCTTCCTTCTAAAGCTTTTGAAGCTTCAGTAATGGGGAGTAAGAAGGATCCTATTCCCCTCTTTTGAAGCTGCAGATGGCAAAATCACAAATGTGGAGGTCCAACTCTGCTTAAATTGTTAAAACTGACTTTATTTGGCTCTGTCCAATAATTCTGCAATTTTGGTTGGGGTATAAAGTTGACTTCCAGACTTGAGACTTGACCTGAAAGTATCTTCAAGGACTTGAGACTTCACTTGAGACTTGGAGTAAAAGACTTAAATATATCACTGCAAATTATTCATCTTCACATGCAAAGGCACGATGATTGAAGATTTACATAACTAGCATGCAAATACATGACAAACAACACCTATTTCTTCAATGGATGTTCCATATTCTTACATGTTAAGGTTAGAGCTGCTAAATGAGACTATCAGATGAACAAGGCGATGTACATTGGGCTATGTTGTATTTGGTAAATGGGCTGCATGATTTCTCTGGATCATCCCACCTTATAACTCCATCTACATTTATAACCATTCACCGTACTTTTAATTTCCCCCCCAGTGGCATAGAAATTGGGTTTCAGTTGAATGCATGATACAACCATGATATGGATGCTTTGCCATGTTCCAGATTTTCGTAATTCACACAACCTACATTCTCAATATGCCAGTTTGGGCAGATAAAATGGCCCTCATAACAAGAGGTTTCATGGCATATCTATTTGTTTCTTTAGATTATTTTAGTCTGCCCTTAGTAAAATTATTATGAAGGCATACAACAACAAAGTCCATCCGTTTAAAATCTTACTACATAGATGTAGATGAGAGCCAGCATGATGTAGCAGTCTGAGTGTTAACCTAGGATTCCAGACTAGAATGTCTGCTCAACCATGGAAACTGACTGGGTGACCTTGGACAAGTCGCACTCTCTCAGCCTTGCAGGAAGGCAATGGCAAACATCCTATGAATTTCTTGCCAAGAAAATCCAAAGGACAGGGTCACCATGAGCTGAAGCTGATCTGAAGGCACATAACAACAACAAAGATACTATAGACATTTTAGCCACACACCTTTGTTTCTGGAGGGCAGTCCTTTCCAAAGCAAATGTCCAAAAGTATGTCCAAAAAAACAGAGATAAATGAGTCATCATATCAAGTATTCACAATGTGTTGCATTCATGATATGTGAAAGCATAAGGAGCACAATAATGTATACAAATATGAATGGATAAACCTTGAACCGAGGAGAACCTAGAATGATAGTGTATAATTAAGAGTAATGAGGTATAATTGAGGGGAAATTCAGGCTGATTACCATGAAATTAGATCTATTACAGTATGCAGTACATTAGTTCCCTTGGAGAAGAAGAGAAAGTCAATTACTGACCTAAATGATTTCTGCTGTTGTAGTTGTTGTTGTTTATTTGTAATTTCTGTGATTCACAGGATGCTGGAGATATGTATAAGGGGAAATGAAGAAAACCATTTAGTAGATACATTTTATATTCATCAACATTATCTTCCATTTCATAGTTTCTAACTGTACCATTCTGTTCAATCCAATCAACTTCTGGAAAATTTAACAGCAAAAATTGCTGGTCTAATAACCAAACATCTCCTCATTCTTATTGAACAATGTTATTTTCTTCCTGACACATATCTCTAAAATCTGCCTATGAAAACATGTTTTAACTTCCCCAATCTTCTTAACACATTTTACTACTTTTTTCTTCCCCGGTTCCCATTCCATGGCTACTGGAGCAAACAGAGAGAGCAGGAGAAAAAGAAGGAGAAAAAGGCCAGGCTAGATAGCAGAGTAGTGCTTTACTGGTTCATCAAGCAGCAAAGCAAAAAAGGATCTCATAAATATGCCCAGAATCAAAGATATTGAAGAAATCTAGTAGCAGGGAAGAGTGGTGGAGAAATGATTCATTGCCAATCAAAGCAGACATTGGGCTGAGTAGCCAGCATTTCAAAAGTTTGTGAATATCAGGGCAGATTTCTGCTGGATCATGCTGAGGTCCCTTATACTGTCACTTCACTATCCTTTTTTTCTGAGAGTGTGGGGATCTGTTTGCTTCCATATCAGTGTTTCTGACCTGACTAGTATCCTGTAGGGGAGGAAGATTGCTGGTAGAGGCTGCTGGCATGGCCAGAGATCACAGTGATGCAGGTCTTTTTCTCTGAATCCTCTTGCTGAGATCTCTAATCCTGGTTCATCTCCTCATTTGAGTAGAGCTCCTCCAGCCACAACACATACTCCCAACTGTACTGGCCAAGGGATCATTATTTATATATTTTTAATCCCTCCTTTTTCTTTTTGCAAGACTCAGGGATTCAGGGAGATGTAGTCCAAAAAGTCATTTTTCTAAGTTTTGAACTGAACTTGGGCTAGCCTAATGGGTGACAGCCTCAAACACTAATCAGTAGACCCCAGGAAGAACTATATTAGGGTTATGAAACAAATCGCTTGTTCTTTTTTTTAGGTAAAACGTTATGATACATCTCTTCATTTGGGAGGGAAAGATAAATATAAAAATGATAATACTTGGTTAAAAAAAGTGCTGTTTTTTAAAAAATACATTCCCCAATACGGTAAGTAGCTACTTCACCAGCTGAAGTCTTCCCACCTAAAAAATGACTTTACAAATAGGATCCTTTTGTGTTTAGTTTATCACTCCTGGTGAGCACTATGTTGCCTGGTTAAAATGTCATCCCAGTGTTCAGGAAGCCCTGTTTGAAGGAAGCACGTCATACATCTGGCAGAGAAAGTGTGAACATTATATGCTATCTGAAAAAGGTCTGATTTGGCTTCTGCTGCACCCGCTGTTGCTTTTTCAATTTACCATCTCAAATATCAGGGTGCCCATGATTAATGAAAACCATTCTCCTGTCAAACACAAAATTACTATTTTTCTTACAGTAATCTCTGCTTTTTGTAATGTAGGAGTCATTCTTATCTGTATATGTGATTATGTTCCCCATGTATAGTTTTTGTGTCATGCCATCTGTTTGTCTAGTAACAAGATTAACTTGTCCAAGCAATGACAGCTGAATTACATTTTTTTCTACTACCTGTGCAAGGTATATATTGAGATAAACTGGCTTCAGGAGAACAGCAATATCCAGGGTAGCCCTACCATTAAGTAGACTGAGGTAGATACCTCAGACCTCAGATTTCGGGTGTCATAAAATGACAGGAAATTATTAGATTTTTAAAATATGCTGCTGTTGTACATTTATATCCAGGGACATAGAGAGGGGCTTCTGGGATTTTTCCCTCTTGTGCCAGAATAATTTGCCTGGTCTTGATTTGGGTGACAGGGAGGAGAGGGAGAAGGGTATTATTCTGCTTCAGGCAGCACCATGTCTTAGTCTTGAACACATCACATGATTCCATCTTCCTAAATGACTGAATATGGCTGGCAGCAACAGGAAGAAAATTCTTTTGGTGGGATTTACAAGCAAAGTTTTCTTCCGTCCATCCTCCTCCTCCTGAAGAACTCTTTTTGGCCAAATCTTGGACAAGCATGTTTCAAATGATGCTCTTTTGCAGCGGTATTGCCACAGTTCTCAGCAGAGACTTTGCACTGAATGCCCTTCCAAAAAGCTATATAAAGCCCACCAGTACTGTGTGGTAGCCTCCTTATGAGCTCAGTAAATCTCCTGTTTCCTCTCTCTGTTTGGGAACACAGAAGCCAGGGAGTTGTGAGGCATCAGGCAGGCTGATCCATATAGACAGGCTACAGCATTCAATTCAGTGGGCCACACATTGTGCCATCTGCTGTAAGCAATAAAGTACTTCGTGTTCCACAGAAAATAAGCTCTGTGGCTTCTTTTAATCTTCATGCAAGTACACAGTTATGAACTTTTTATTTTCCTTTCTACTTAATCAGGAGCCTCCAACAGCACATTTGTGTCCTCTGTGGAAATGTTCTCAGCTCACACAACCTGCTTGGCACTGCAGTTCTTCCAGCTCATGGGAAGGTCATCAGTGGTAATGTGTTTGTAGAACTATACTCTGCACCTATGGACTTTGCTTGCTCATGTAGCCTTGGTACATTTGGATATAGCTGTGCAACTCAGCAAACCTCTTGACTCCAAACAGTAGTAGCAACAAAATGACTTTTTCCACAGAAATTAGCCTGCTGCAGACTGAAATTGTATGAAAGGACTGCAAAGAATATTTTTGAGACTGAAAAGAATATTTTTAGGCTCATAGATACCTCCTCTTTAATTGTAAGTCTAAACCTTTTGCATCTGGCTCTGGTACAAAAGCAATATAGACTCCATAAGCATGACATCTGCAGACCTCTGAATTACAACACGCTAGAGATCATGCGCAGACATTGCATCTGCTGCTACAATACACTGTAAATGCATGCACCTGTGTACACATATTGTAACACACCTGCTCATTTTTCATGAAATGTAGAACCTTATGCAAGATAGTAGAAAATCCTCAGAACTGAGTATTTAGCAGCAGTTATGCAAAAAGCATATTACATGCATGGTTCCTGAAAGAGAGATCATGGACTCCAACAAAATAAAACATTAATTGTACCCCAATTATAGTGGCATACTCTAATTTAACCTATGGAAATCTGGGATTTATAGTTTTGGGTGAAGATTTGGAATTCTCAGCTGAAGAACTCTAATGTCTCAGCAAACTACAAATGCCAAGATTCCACAGGATGTTGCCATGACAGCTAAAATGGAACCATGGTGTGATAGTATAGTGTGAAAGGACACCATTTACTCCTGCAGTGTGGATAAGGCTTTCAGAGCTAGTCTGAAACCAGACAGTTTTTGCTGGATTGTTCTGACAGAATGAATTGAATTAAAAGAAAGAAAGAAGGAAAAATGCCTTGAGGAATGGCTTCAAACAATTTCTGTGAGGAAAGCCACAGGGATTCATTTTAGCAGCTGGTGGAGGGCAATTGTCTTCAGGCAAGGTATATACTACTGGCTGATGTACGAAGGATTTCTTAGAATTTTCAAGGATTGTAAATTACTGAATGGAAAAATATGTTGCAATTACATTTCCTTAAAGAGTCTCCTACAGTGACTATGTAGTTATCACATACAGATAGGGATATTCAGTATATTAACATTCGCAGGATTAAAATTACTACTGTAAAGTCCTATTATACACAAAAGCAAAGGGCTTACTCAAAGTGACAATAATATCTGCTGCTATGCAAATCTTATAGCAAAGTCAGAGTTCAATGACTAATGCACATGTATAACTTAATACACTTTTTAATAAAAATGTAATTGCACAATTCACTTAGAAATTCACTGCTGACATTATTTATCTTTTAAAGTAAGCACATTTTAATAAGAATTTCATGTGCAGGGTTTCATTGTTCCTGTGTTTCAAGTATTGTTACGACTGAGAGGGATGTGAGTATCATCAGTTGCCAGAAGATATAGAGATGCACCAATTAGTATGAAAACAGGAAACTTACCAAAAAATAGCTTGCTGCAACTTATGGAAACTGTTGTCCAAAACACTGGGAAGAAACCAAGTTACCTATCTTTACCTTAGGCTACCACTGGTAGTTGCTTGTTTCACTGTAAGTTTCAATGGAGCTATCCAAGGTCCTGAACTCATTTTGGAGAAATGATTCAGCACCTTGGCTAGTTCCTTTAAAGCGTATACTAACATTCATTGCCCCAATGGTATGGAGCTGCCTGGCTGCATTTTTTCATTACATGGTTTTTGCTGTCTCTGTAGCTTCTCAACTTTAGTTTGTGTGCCCCCACTTATCTCCTCAAATTGGTTAAATGGAGCCATGGATGGTCTTTTCTTCAGGGTTCCTACAATTCTGAAGCCATCCCGACCCTAGGTGTAAATAGGCATTCACATATTGTTGCTAATCCCTGTGTTTTATTTTATAGTACTGCATCTATCAGGTGACCACAAATGAGGCAGTAAACAAGAACAAAGAGCACTGGGAGGGTTTTGAGGTTGTTTTACTATTTTAGTATTGAGAGTTTATTTTTATTTTAGCACTGAATGGCTTCCCAGAGAGCCCTTCAAGCAGACAAGAACTAATTTTAACATTGTTTACCATCTGAAGAAAATATCTATTATCTCTGAGCACTGCTAAAATCTCTCCCCAAAGTCTACTTTCAGTAGCATTTACAATAACACTCACATGGCACACTAATAGATGAACAGCAGGAGTTCCAATTGTTTGGGTGTCCTCTCAGGCTCCGATTAACTTTCCAAAGGGTTGTGACAAAACATCAATAACATAACATAATAACTAATCAGGCAAGGCTCAGCCACCCATACAGCCTGATGAAATGAACCTGCCAATATCATTTTCAAGACCGTGTGCTAAATTAAGAGATGTCCTTTCAAAGCCTGTGAGCATCCATTCACTCAGAATGCAAGATCAAGTTTAACAAGAAAAAGGAATAATAACTGTTTAGAGAGACCCTGAAAGCATGCATAGTACATGGCTTAATAATTCTGGGCATGACCCTGGAGATGCTAAAATGAGCATAGATGTAGATCCATTTCCAATACTGCATGGCCTTACAGACCACACTACTGATAACTGTATTCCACAATGAAGAGAGACCTACATGTATACATTATATGTGTGCTGGCTTTCCACCTCTCTCAGTACCCTAATGGTGTAGACTCAGCTTTCAAATGCTTTGGTTAGATGCCACCTTGAATACCGTGTCCGTTCTGGGCACTACACTTCAGGAAGGATATTGACAAGCAGGAATGTGTCTAGAGGAGGGCAACCAAAATAGTAGAAGTCTTGGAAGCCATGCTATATGAGGAGAAGCTTAGGGAACTGGGAGAAGAGCCTGGAGAAGAGGCAACATCATATCTATGTTTAAATATTTGAGGGGAGGCAACATCATAGCTATGTTTAAATATTTGAAGGGATGGCATATGGAGGATGGAATAAGCTTGTTTTCTGCTGCCCCAGAGACTAGGACATGGAGCAATGACTTCAAACTTAAGGAAAAGACATTCCATCTAAATATCAGGAAGTACAGTGAGAGAAGTTTGACAGTGGAATATGTTGTCCTGGACTGTGGTGGAGTCTCCTTTTTTGGAAGTTTTTAAACAAAGGCTGGATGGCCAACTGTCAGGAATGCTTCCACGGTGTATTTCTTCATGGCAGGGACTGGACTCGATGTTCCTTGTGGTCTCTTCCATCTCTATGATTCTATGATTCTGTGAAATTCTTCAGTGAACATAAAGACATAGAATTGGGGTCAGTGATGCATGACATATTGGTGGCTAGGCATGTATCAGCTGCTCAGGTGTCAGATGCACATGTCAAGGAGGGTAACTGAATACCTCTCCTGTCATCTGTCCACAGGAGAGTCAATGAATCAGCTAGAAGGAGATGTTATGTACTGTGTATGATAGGGCTGTGAGGTCAGGACTATGCCAAGCCCAGAGTATGCAGCACCAAAACCTGAGATCTTTGGACGACTCTTAGCGACATCACAGGAGACTGGTTCTGGTGATGTAACAAGAGCCAGCTTATTAAAAATGATACTTTAAGTTGCACAGAATATGATATTCAGATAAAACCACCATCTTTAACAAAAGAAGAAAATCTATATACACACACTTTTGAAGGTAGTGCTCTTACCCAGAGATTCTTCTCTTTCACCCTGAGAACCTGAGACAGCCTAGGGCTCTGAGGTTTGAAAACTCTAAATACTGTGTAGGCATGAGTTTGGGGAGCCTTCTTCACTGCAGGCATCAGTAATATGACATGGATGGGCAACTGCAGTGATTTCCGAGCCAATTTATTGCCCCTACTCATGGACTGCTAAAAATGCAACAAAACCAAACCAAAAGTTTTGAGAACTGGATGTTTTTTTCTTACGTCAAATTGATCAGGGGGTCTCCATTAGGTGAATTGCCATGGCTGCAGACTTCTAAGAAAATCTGTTTTTGGCCAGAACAAGGATGCTCTGGGGAGTCTGGAGAGGTTGAGGGTTGCAAACACAGTCTTGAGAGCTACATGCAACATTTGGGCCACACTTGGCATGATGGTTGTGTTTGTTGATGACTATTGGTTAAACAGCTTCCCTGCATCTCAGTTGATGATTAGCATCTCAGTTGATGATTAGCAGTTTGTCCCTCCTTGCGTTGTATACTTGACTATTTGGTTGTCCAGGCTATGATAAATGTCAGTTTCCTGCACTTGGACTTCCTGTTCTAATTAGAAGGTGCTGAATGTAGAGGTTGTGCAGCATAAGCATTTCTACAGTCTTCAAACCTTGACTTCCTCTGCCTTCACTTCGATAACTAAAATTAGTGCCTAGCTCAAATTTTGCTGTTACAATGGTGTACTGCTGACACTGATATTTGTAGGGAGATAAAATATAAATATGGGTAGCATTTACCCACAGCCTTTAATATAGAAACAGTCCCATTTCCAATATTCAAATTACTCATGCCCAAAAGTTTAAAAAAATGAATTTTTCATATATCTTTCATATAGGCTTATTGCCCATAATGCACAGCATCTCTCTCAATTCTCCTTTATCAGGCGTTTTGGCTTGGTATCCCACTCTCTAACTTGGGACCAGCATAAGGATTTTGTCTTACCATATGATGTCACTTTGAAGGCACCAGATCCCATTTGATCTTGGAAGCTAAGCAGGGTCACCTCTGGTTAGTATTTGTATGGGAGATCACCAAGGAATACCAGGCACAGCAGGCTATACTTCAGAGAAAGGCAATGGCAAACCATCTGTGAGTATTTCTCACCTAAGAAAACCCTATGAAATTCATGCGGTCACCATAAAATCAACAGATGATTCAAAGGTGTGTGCACATGTATACAAACACACAATTTTACCTATCCATTGAAGAAATCTGGAGAAGTCAGTTTGTGTGGCCTGCCCCATCTACATGATAGTTGGTAGAAATATGACAGAAGATCTTAAACTGTGATTCTCAGCAATTGATTTGGATCCTTCTCTAAGAAGTTATTTACACACACATGAAAGGATAAATGACAAGGAGCAATGGATTCAAGCTGCAGGAAAGGAGATTCCACCTGAACCTCAGGAAGAACTTCCTGATGGTCAGGGCTGTCCGGAAGTGAAACATGCTGCCTCGGAGTGTAGTGGAGTCTCCTCCCTTGGAGGTTTTTAAGCAGAGGTTTTTAAGCAGAGGCTAGATGGCCATCTGTCAGGAGTGCTTTGAGGGTGTTCCTGCATAGCAGAGGGTTGGACTGGATGGCCCGTGTGGTCTCTTCCAACTCTACATTTTTATGATTCTAAGAGGCTTCAAGTTTACATACAAGCTGCATCTGCTGATTTAGATATATGAACCCAAATGTGGAAATCATTACTAGAGGTCAAGTAGAAATATAATACATCTTGACACAGCAAAACAGTAAAGAATGCTTCTTCCTCAGAACTAACACAAAGTCCCATGCCTTGTTATTGGCACTCTGCTCCCGGAGGCTTCCAGGGCTGGAGATTTTTAAATTTTGGGCCAATTTTTCTTTTGTTGGGGGAGCTGAGGAAGTCTAGGTTAGCTAAAATGTCTTTGGGAGGCTGCATGTGATGACTGGGCTACAGGATTCCCACTCTTGCTCTAAATAGTTTATATTTGCCATTCTTATGTTGTTGAGTGCCTTTAAGTAGTTTCTGACTAATGGTAACCCTAAAGCGAACTGGGTTTTCCTGGTAAGATTTGTTCAGAGGGGTTTGTCTTTGCCTTCTGTGAGGCTGAGAAAGTGTGACTTGCCCAAGGCTACTCAGTGGGTTTCCATGGCTGGGTGGAAATTCAACTCTGATCTCCAGGGTCATAGTCCAGTGCTTGAACCACTACACGATGTTGCCTCTCCCCCTCTCTTATATAATCACATTTATAATTCCAAAAGGATCGGAATGATCTTGAGGCATTGAGAAATAGTTTCGAGCTGATTTTTAATTAAAGGATTGCTATTCGCTATATTAACATTATTCAGTTTCGTCTCTCTTTTCTTTACCACATACATCCTTGTCACATTATCTCATTAGAAATAGTACAAATGGTTGGTCTTCAATTAGGAGAGGGGAAAAGTCAGTCATGCATGAACTATAGGTTAATGTAGAACAGGGTGGAAATCAGTCAAGCTGGCAGTTGGCAGATTGCATCCTTTTCCTTAGGCATCGCTTTGGAAAGACTCTGTAATGTAATAAAAACAAACCTGCATATCATGTATCTATATTTGTACTTAGTGAATAGGAGAAAATGAAAACAAGGCTGCTAAATAAATCAGTGAATTATTGAAGCAGGTAGTAGACCAAGAGGGTCTGGTTCAGCAGAAATAGATACATGAACTGCAAGCACAGTCCTGTAGATGTTTGCTTAAAAGGTGCATTGAGTTCAGTGAGGCCTTCCTTATAGTTAAATGGGGATTGGATTTCAGCCCTAATCTTATAACATGCCTCAGTGCTTGCCCAAAGATAGTATTATGAAAATGGATCAATGCCTGCAAGTAAAAGAATTTTATCCAGCTTTCCAAAATCTGGCCAGTTTATTTGAGTCACATGTTGACCATATTACGACCACTAGCCCAAATGGTGATGGTAAAGATACATACAACATCTGCCCCCTGGAAAAGGCCAAGTCCTTTATCTTTATTCTTTAATGGGGGAACTTAAATCCTTTGGCACAAACAATAGCTGCCATCCTTCAAAGCCCAGGCATATGGTATGGCCTTATTTAGGGCTATATTGGGGACTGCAGTATTTCTTTTTATTATTAATGAGTGCATTGATAATATGGTGTTCCAAGGTGAACAGACAGTGTTGTGAAATAATACTTCTTTATTCCATTTTTTTTTGTTTTCTATTTTCTTCCAGTTCTTGAACACAGAGTAGCTAACAAAACAAAAGGTAAAAACAACTGTAAGATTAAAAAAATAACACCCATTGAGATCACAATGGTTCATTTATTACAGTGATTGGACGAATCTTTGTCTTTCAATGAATTCTGGATTTCAGATCTCATCAATCCACACTAAGTAAGGCAATGTTTAGAGATTTTGATTAGAGATTATGGGAGCTGCAGTCCAAGATACCTGAAGAGGTACAGGTTCCCTACCCTCGCTTTAGAGTATGGCAGGAAAACAGAACAAAGGACACCACCATGTTTGCTCTTGTGAGCGTTTGTCTCCAAGCGATTTATGTTTTGTGTTTAGCATGTCAGCATGTTTGCTGATGATAAACAACACTATTCATGTTTGTTTACAGTTCTCCTCACCATCGCCTATTAATTTTTAAGAAAAAAAACTGCAGAAGGATAAAAATAATCTTGTGGAGATGTATTTTAAGAGGTTATTTGAGCATTTTAATACATCATGCTTCTAATCACACAGAAGTCACAAGGAAATGAATTCCCCATGAATTCTACATCACAGATTTTGATTAGGTCTCCGCTGAAGAGAGGACATCCTGCTGGTACAGATGAAAGGGAACTGCTAACTCTACACAGGGAATGGATAAGCAAAAGATCACAAGACTATGAATGAGCAACTGTCTCTGTATAAAGAGGCATCTTTCCTAACAAGTGCTTGGAGCAATTAACGTTAAAAGAGTACAACACACTTATAAACAATTCAGGAAAAATTTGTTCTTATTGCATTTTCATGGCTTTTGAAAAGTGATTCCTTTGCAGTAGTCTTCACTTTTGGATTTTGGATCTGTCTGCTTACCTTTGTGGTCCTTAAAAGGGTTATCATTTAAAATCCATACACATATTATCTGCTGCCATTTTATTCAGATAACCAAGCATTTATGTGCACAGAACTGGGAACATGGCCTAACCCTCTATTCCCCTGTTAAACGGCTCTCATCAGTAGAGCTGTCATGAGAGCAAAAGTCTGTATGAGCAGGTTGGCTGGTGCAACTTCTCCACTGGTTCTCAAAATGAAAATAATGATGTAGAGAAGGTGAGTTAGTTCTGCCATGTGTGTGAGAGAAGAAGAAACAAAAGATTAAGCAGCAAGTTGAAGCAACTACTTCATGTAACCCCATAAGGGAGATTAGAAAAGAATGACCAGCAGCAACACCTTTTCATTTTAAAAGTGTTAGTTCTAGAAGCTGGAGATTTGGGTTCGACTTTAAGCAGCAAAACGCTATGCCTTTGTACTGGATGTACATAAGATTGGTTGGTATTCTATGATCCAAAACTGAAATGTAGCATGGTTTGGAGATGAAATGTGACTCAGAGTTGTCCTAGTAAAAGCTCATCCTAATAATAATAATAATAATAATAATAATAATAATAATATTTCTATCCCGCCTCTCCCCATGGATCGAGGCAGCGAATAACAATACATTAATTATATTAAAAACATTAAAAAACATACCCAATCCTTCCCACCCACCAACCCACCTAAAACCAACCCCCTAAAACACACAACAATTAACAAGTAACAACAATGAACTGGCCCTTAAAAGAACAGCAAGACAGTTGGTGGGAGGCGGTGGAGGCACTAGTCTGGGAAGGCCTGTCGGAAGAGAGCAGTCTTGACTGCTTTTAAAGCAGTCAAGACTGGTGATATGCCGGGTCTCCTCTGGCAGGCCATTCCATAACTTGGGAGTGATAGAAGAGAAGGTCCTCTGGGTAACCGCAGCCAACCTAGTTCTGGCTGGCTGCAGTAAATTCCTCCCAGAGGACCTTAGTGTGCAGGGCGGATTATATGGGAGAAGGCGATCCCGCAGGTAGGCTGGCCCCAAGCCATAAAGGGCTTTAAAGGTAATAACCAACACCTTGTACTGTGCCCGGAAACTAATAGGCAGCCAATGTAAAGACTTCAGAATTGGTATTATGTGGTCAGTTTTAGGTCTACCAGTGACCAACCTGGCTGCCATATTCTGAACTAATTGAAGTTTCTGGGCATGGGCATCAGGAGTAAATTCTTTAGTCTTCTAAAGCATGTTGAAAGAATGGCTGCAATAAGCCAGGGCCAGCCCTGCTACTAGGCAGAGTGAAGCAATTACTTCTGGTGGCAGATGATCTGGGGCAGCAGCAGTCCCTGCCTGCACCTCCTGATACCGTTTACCATCTCTTTCTTTGGAAGGACTGGGCAATGGCATCACAGCACCCGTCCTACCTCCACCTCAGATGGGGCTGCTATCTTCAAGGGTTGCTGACAATGTTCTTTCAACTCAGTAAAATTCAGTTGGCAGCTTCTGTACAACTAGCACTTCTCCTCAGGCTGAACAGTGTTTTGGGCCAGGCTTGACTAAGGCACTTATAACTGAGAACTGAAGATGTACTGTTGGGCTCCAAAGTAATAAGAATTTCCTAGACAGAAGCCCACCAAAGCTAAACATTCTGCTACTGAAGCCTAAATACTGAAGCCCAATGTATGAATTCTCTCAAAGCAATATATACTTATTCAGCATGGTTACCTGGTTGAAGAAACATATGAGTCTGAGTTTATTAAATAATTGAGTTGATTAATTTATATGCATACATTTGTCTATGACGTACACTGACAGTTCAAATGAAAAAGATATATTTTATTTTTAGGTTATAACATAAGCTATAACAATAGCCATCATCCTTACAGAACTGTTCTCTTTCCTGCAGACAAGATTTGTTATTTTAATATAATCAATTAATTAACAAAATACTGCAGTCCTAACTGATGCTGATGTTTCTTTATTGATCTGAATAAAGCCTTTGAACCCTCTAAGTCTGTTTTCTGAGCTTGAAGCTAACCAATACATTACACACCCCAAACTACAAATCCCATGTTTCTATGGTATGGAGCCATAGCAACTAAAGTGGTATCCAACTGCTGAAACTGTGTAATGTAGATATACTATGTGCCTTGAACATTTGTGTAGGTGTGTGTGTGTGTGTTGGCCTGACAACTTTCCTTGCTTCATGTGCTCACAACTCATTTTGTCTGACTTCATTTGCAAATTTAACAAATGTTGATTTGATGCCTCACACAGAATTGCAAGCTTAGTGGAATCCTTTTTAATGGGAGTGCTGTATCTGTTGCATGTCCTGCAGTTGTTAAAGGAATCTTGTGAGAAGAAAGTTAAAAGCTGGTTAAAAACCGGTAAAGAGAAATCTTTCGTGGGGTATACAAAGCACTTTGTGTGGGGCCCTGGGCCTCTGCATTGCATGAGAATATTCAAAGATTCTTTGAAAGGAACTTAGGGGGAAAGGGGGGTTGGGGTGAGTGGCTGGTTCACTAAACAGTTTCCATAATGAGCAAATAAGACTGTCTTGATTCAGGGGATTAGAACATGGCAACCCTGCTTACTGAATACGGATCCCCCTTTACCTTTTCAGTAGCTACATTTTAACATTAATACCGCTCATAACCAACAGGATTCTCCCTGCCCCCTCAAAGTAAAGAATAAAAAAATCTACAGTTTTTCTTCTAATACAGTGCTCATTTTTGTCCTTCTCCTCAGTACTGCATTTATAAAAGGATGGCAAACTAGGGTAAGGAAAGTCTACTAGAGGCATTGCTATATGGATCACATGTCTGGATGTCCTTTTTTCTTTCTAAACAGACTTACTGATTTCAGTAGCTCATTTCTTGTGAGACATCCCTTAACCACTGTACTGGATGTTGTGGCAGAACTCAAAATAACAGACCTAAGAATGTTTGTTTGCTCCAGCTGGGCTCAAAGGAACTTACTTTTAAATGTAAATACATGGGACTGCTCTGTATATCACTCTTATTGCTTCCAGTTTCCTTCAAACACAAGACTCATAGCGCATCCCTATACATGTCTTTTCACATGCAAGTCCCTCTGGAACTTTAAAGGGTGGGGCAGAGACAAAAACTGATGGGGAGAAGAGTTTGGCCACCAACCACTGTAAAAGTGGTTTCTGCAGAAAACAAGGTTTCCAAGGTAGTGACAAAAAATAAGCCCAAATTAATGCATTTTAATCAGAAAGTGCATTGTAAAGCTTCCAAAAGACAAATAAATATTTTCCCACATGTAAAATGGTTGTGCGAACTAAGTAACAGTGAATAGGAATTAAGTGCATATTTTGCATGTCATCTTACTATAATTATATGAACTGTTAATGAAGTCTAATGAACTGTGATTTTTGTGAGAACTTTCAGAGAAGCTCACCACTCCAAATTCCTTCAAATATGCTATTTTCAAAACACAAAGTTACTAAATATGCTTTTCTCTGATGAAGTGCTGGATGCTTATACAATGCCAGCTCATGCATCAAGGCAGGGAATGAATTTTCACATACAGCTGTAGATGCACCAGAGGTTAGGCCTGTGGCATGCATACATGTAAAGATTTCTTTGCACATGTTTTAGTAAGTGCATTTTTGCAGGATTCTACCATGTCCTTTTCCTCAGATGCCTAAATTGTGCTGTGGGCTCTCTACATTCACAAGGGTGTGGGGCACAGAACCTTCACAAAAGTGGAAGAACTGCAAATAACTTTTCCCCTTCAGCCCCTCTCCCATTCCTTTGCCTCTAGCCAGGTATTTCTGGAGAAAAGCAAAAAGACAAGGTAAAGGGCTTACTGGTACTTTCTCCTCAGACAGAGAAGAGCAGAGTTCTGGGGTTCTACTACTTTCGGTTGCCATCTTGAGAAAGGAAGGGTAGGAGCAAAGAGAGCACCTGACCAGTTAGCAGCCATTACACATCAGAATGTGTAGCCACCTGGCAGAGAAGACATGCCTCCAGCAGAGAGGGGGCTTTGCTTGCACAAAAGGAAAAAACTTCCATTTTAAACAGAAGCTTTACAAGCCTGGGGTGAGGAATGCAAGGGATTGGGAAGAGAAAAATGGCAGGTGGCGGCGGGGAAGGCAAGCACATGCCTTGCAAATAATCAAATTTGCGAAGGTCAAACTGCCAAATGTGGAAGAAGGAATGTATTTCTAAATGCGTAACTATAATGCTAGAAATCTGGGAGAAAAGGAAAGTTTCATGTGTGGAGGGCAAAATTCTTATTGGAGAGGCACGCTCTCATTTGTATCCCTTGTCACCTCAGCCCTGCTGAACTCCATGGAGCTTCTTCCCAGAGAAGTATGTATGGGATTGCAGCCTGGAGGTAAAATCCTACACCCACTTATGGTGGAAGAGGGATAAGCATACCCTGCTGGAACCTGATCTTGTTTGATCTTAGAAACTAAATACAGTCAGGCCTGGTTACTATTTTGATGGGGAGCTTTCAAAGAATACCAGGTATTTTAGGCCTTAAAGACATACCTTAGCTAACAAAGCCTCTGATAAAGAAGCTTCTTTTTGCAAAATCTTTTTATGGGGGCCCAGCCCAGCCCTCTTTACTTGTCTTCTCTCTAGCTGGAAGAGTTTGTTTTGTTTTGTTTTTGCAATCTTGGCATTGGGAGGATGGTGAAGGAGGGCAGAAAAAAGACTTTCAGTGTCAGCTTGCAGCACCATGTCTTCAGTAACAAATGCAATAAAACTTTACTTTTGAAGGAATGGAATTCCACTCTAAGTGTAGCTGTATGTGCATACATAGAACAGTAAAGGGGAACAGTTCCCTCCAAAATCCCTTACTGAGCATGTGTGAAGAGCAAACAGAAGAAAAGAGGAAAGCAAAATAGTCTGCCTCACCAGCTACTGTTGTTGTTGTTGGCGTTCAAATCATTTCTGACTTATGGGAACCCTAAGGCAAACTTATCATGGGCTTTTCTTCACAGAATTTGTTCAGAGGGGGGTTTGCCTTTGCGTTCCTCTAAGGCTGAGGGAGTATGACTTGCGCAAGGTCACCCAGTGGTTTTCCATGGCTGAGTGGAGATTTGAACCTTGGCCTCTAGAATCCTCATCCAGCACTCAAACCACTATGGCCATTTCCGCACTAGCCTGTTATAGCGCTATGATTCCACTTTCAACATCCTATGGAATCCTGGGGTTTGCAGTTTTGGGAGGGGCTGGCCGGCCTATATCATGCTGGCTCTCCCAGCTACCCTGGCATTTTGAAAAAGTATAAATCAATAAGTTTTGCCACCAAAATGAAAATCATAAGAAACGTGGGGGCTACTGAAAGAAAAAGAATCATACCAGAAGACATTTGGGAAGAAGACTTCAAGTGGTCTCTAGAAGATACAAAATGTTTTTGGATACTTATACAAGGCTTACCTGACCTGGTTGTTTCATTTCATACCTGCATATTGTTAGTTTTGTATAAAAAACTTGCTCAAACCCGTTGACCTGCTCTTCTTTTTTTGTGATGCAGGAACCTATCCCTATTCTTTCCATGTTATTTGACCTCTGGTACCAAGTTTCTGTTAAAGAACCTCAGGAAGAACTTCCTGACAATCAGGGCTGTCTGGCAGTGGAATCTGCTGCCTCGGAGTGTAGTGCAGTCTCCTTCTTTGGAGGTTTTTAAGCAGAGGCTGGATGGCCACCTGTCAGGAGTGCTTTGAGGGTATTCCTGCATAGCAGAGGGTTGGACTGGATGGCCCGTGTGGTCTCTTCCAACTCTACATTTCTATGATTCTATGATTCTACGTCAAGTCCAGCAACATGTTTACTTCATTAACTGAGGTATATTTCATTAACTGAGGTATTTAGAGGAAGATGGTATCAAACCACCTTTTGAGTATTCCTTGCCTATGAAAACTCCATGACCTTCATGAGGCTGTTGTATGCCAACAGGCCACTTGAAGGCACATAAACACACACAAATGTGCATGAATGCAATATTCACTTTTAGAGAGTACACTCCTCTGCCTTGAGGCCGCTATCCACAGCATGTTCTTTTAGAATTACATGCCATTGAAATTAGAATCTGAGAATTCTGGTATTTTTCTTCGTGCACAAACCCACATTTGCATATACATGAGAGAGAACGAAATTAAAATTAGAGTTTTTTAAAACTAATATGCTTTGGGTTACAGTGTAATGTACCACATATCTTCATTCAAGGAGAAACTCAAAGAAAATATCATTCACCCCAGTATTCCTTTGAGAAGAACTACACCAGCTTGAGAATCACGAAGTGCCATTTTATTAAATTAAATAAATATAAAATATTTATTTAAATATTGAATACATATTCCCTATTGCTGCTACCAAGGCTGGCATAAGAGACAATTATGAGTAGGCTCTTGCTGAATAGAGGCAGCTCTACCATCGGGCAGCAAAGAGGCTGCTGCCTCAGGTTGCAAATTTTGAGCAGTGGTGAAGCAGGATCTTGCTATTTGTCATCAACTTTCTGGTCATTTATTTCTGTTGGAAGACAGATCTGTGAGTGCCGAACAACCTTCTACCCCTTACTGAACTAGCCTGCAGCCTCAGAAGTGGCAAAAGTTGCTACCACATTGCCAATACTAAAGTAAGATTCGACTGCCAGTATAGTCAAATCTTTACAAAGAACTGGGAGAAGGCATCATCTTGTCCTTCAGCACAGGAAAACATCTTGGGCCACTCCAGCTGCTGAGGTGCCTGCCTCTGCAGGTATTCACCCCAATGGTCCTGCCTTGACTGTTGCTCCCTGCTCACTTGTCCTCTCCAGGAGTGTGAGCAGTAAGCAATAACAGAATGGGAAATCTATCACAAATCTGCACTGTGTGTTTTGGTATGCTTTTGTGCAAGATTGTTGGTTGCTAAGGTAAGATATATTTCACATCTTTTTGACTGTTAAGTGTGATTTTCACCATGTTTTTGGTGATCAGAAAAGATAGGAAACAGGTAGACCAAATATTGGTTGGCAGCCTGGCACTTGTATCTTAACCATTTTGATATTCCTGTGAGTCCTCTGTGTGTTTGTTATACCTACACACATAAAATTGATTCCTTATCCTTCCCATTCTCTCCTCACTAGTCCAAAAGGGGGTAAAGTTTTTTTTTCTCAGACTAAAGATATTCAAATAATACTTTTGCATCTTACAACTGGTGCTAAATATTAAAGAAAAAGCAACATTGACCTCATTGCAATGTTGTGAGCTCAAATTAGCTTTCTGCCAAATTCTAGCCCCAATTCTGTGACTCTTCGCCTTGCATAGAAGTGGTGCGTGTGTGTGTGTAGTGTGGTTCACATGTTTTTTTTTCCTGCCACTCTGGAGAGAGACTAATTCAGTAACATTTTCAGAGTGTGTTGTGGGTGTTTTGGTTCTCTCATCAGGCTAGGCGCTACAAATAGAAAGGGTGGGGTTTGGGAGAAAACTGCCAAAATTAGGACTGTTATTGTGGCCACAAGACTGGTTCTTGGATCAAAATTACTGACAGAGTGAATGACTGGTAGCTGCACAAGTTGTAGAGTACTCCTAGCTATGCATATTGGGATGAAGAACGGCTGGATGGTCTCCGTTTGAGAAAACACAAAGGCTGGCTACAACTCAGAGATCTGTCTTTTGCTATGGGTGAAGCACAATAGGCTACTGAGCCGGCACAGAGCACAAGTACAGAGTGCTTGGCAGTCTTTCTATAAGAAAAATTTATCACATTTTAGCTAGGTTTGAAGTCAGTTGAAGCTAATTAGGAGATGGCTGAGTGCTGTTCTCCCTTTTACAATATTTTCAAGATCTTCTCACTGGTCTTTGATGCTCTACAGCTAACCTCCTGTCACAATCTCACTGGAGAGTGATCTAGTGAAGATGAAGCTAAGCCCAAAGGCTAAGGGATGGTGAAGACTCTATAAGCCTTGCAGATCCCGGACCCTCTGGAGTGTGGGAAGCTGCATCTCCTGAGGGGAACATCCACTCCTTGACTTAGGCAAGAGTGAATGATAAAAGCAAGGTTTCCACAAAAAACCATCAAAAGGAGTGCTCAGGTCCAAGTAAGGTTTCCCTGTGAGTAGTGGAACTTAGGGAGCCAGCTTCTCCTTGAACATAGGCCATTTCTGCACTAGCCTGTTATAGTGCTATTATTCCACTTTCAACATCTTATGGAATCCTGGGGTTTGCAGTTTAGGAAGGGGCCTAAACTGACTCACTGACCTCTGAGCCACGACTTTTTCATGTGTATTGCTGTTACCTGCAGGCTTGCTGACTTCAGATTGTTTGACTGTGGCTTTGGAACTCGCTGATTAGAGAAGACCTGGGTTTGCTTTTGGTGGTTCCAATGCTTGGTTTGCCATTTCAGAAATGAGTAGTCTGAGGATCTTAAATTAGAGATGACACCATAGGACATTGCCTTCCTGGAAGCAGGAGTCCATTTACACTAAACAAGAATATCATTCCATTTTAACTGTCATGATTCTATCCTACAGAATCCTCTGGTTTGTAATTTGATGAGGAATTAGAGCGCTCTGGCTCAGAATTCTAAATGCCTCTCCCTATACTGCAAATCCCAGGATTCCATGGGGTGGAGCCATTACAGTTAAAGTAGAAAAACAGTACAGTTGCAATGGAATCATAGTACTATAATTTTGTAGTGTGAATTGGCCTAGGACAGCTCCCTAACCAGAGGGAATTCCTGAAATGCCTATGGGAGGCCTTTAAAGCATAATACGCTGTCATGGGTATTTCAAGCAGAGAAATGCCACAAATGAGCACAAAGCTTAAATAAGTAAATAAAAAAGGAAGATCATCTTTTTGGACATCCTGGAATGTTATGGTATGCAAACCAACCAAAAATGCCATGGAAATTTCACTGAATCTCTCTGACACCTTCTAATTTGGGAAGGCAATTTCTTTCTCTCTCCATAAATCGTCAAAGAAGAAACTGTCTGCAAATATTAGAATAACATTGATTCAATTGGATTGAAATTCAAGATCTTATTTTATCCATTTTGTTTTAAAGTGGCTAGATTTTCATTAGCAAATCTAATACTGCTAGCAATGATTGGACCCCCAAGGAGATAATAGTGCGTTGCTCACGGAAAGAAAGGCAAAGTACTGAAGAGAACAGAAGCATTTTAAGAACTGCTGATAGGTGTTAACATCTAAGTGAGAAACACAAGGAAGAAAAGAAGAAGGGAAAAACATCCAAAATGGTGCAACAGAAAGAATTTAATGAGAAACCCAAGAGAGCGTCTATTCAGAGGATGATGTTCAAACTATTATCTATTGCCACTTTCAGCATTTTAGGTTGGAGGGGTAGTTCATTTTTTTTTTTTTAAATGGTCTTATTTCCTTAACTGTGAATGCACCATGATTTTTGGCATTTTTCTTCTCAACTGATTTGCATTTTCCGCTTTGTTGTCATATGAACAGTAAGAAAAGCTTGTCTCAGTAACAATGAAGAAATGGTAGGAGGATTCTCTAGCCTTGAATCACCAAGGATTTCCCCCCCAATTAGGATCAACTGCTGATTAATAGACCAAATACTGCTTTGATGAGCAGAAAATAAGCATGTACCTACACTAAGGGTGTGAAGAAAGCTAAACAATTTACTTGTTCCTGATGAGACAAAGGGCCTTTCTGCATTACCCTGTTGTAGTGCTATTATTCCATTTTCAACGTCCTATAGAATTTTGGGGTTTGTAGAGGCCAGAGAGCTCTCTGGCTGAGAATTCTAAATGCCCTTCCCTAAACTGCAAACCTCAGGATTCCATAGGATATTGAAAGTGGAGTAATAGCACTAAAACAGCATAGTGCAGAAAGACCAATACTGTCTTGACATGTCTTCATAGTCTGTTGAGAGTTCTTTAATCACTGTGAGATTTTGTGCCTCCAAGTACAAGGATAAGTACTAATTTTGCTTAGATTGCCACAATTTGTACAACATTTCTTTGCACAACACTAGTGTCCCTCCCCTTGGTGAATGTGCACACAATGAATGTGCACAAAATGCACACATATACACACCCACAGAGCAATCACAGAAGAACAAGCTGATAGAGCAAAAAGATGAGCTGAGGCTTTTAACCTTTCGTGTATGAACACTCTCTTGAAACTGACAAAAATATTCAGTCTCACAGGTGAAGAGAAAAATCAGGATGGGTTAATCCTATTCTTACATGCAAAACTGAGACAGCTGAGGATTAAGCTACATTTCATGCTATAGCAGTTTCATATGGCAACTCTAATCTGCAGCCTTTAATTATTTCTAGGTATCTCACCAAACTACAAAGTGCAGGTTCCATAGGATGGAGCCATGGGAGTTGCAGTGGTATCAAAGTGCTATAGCTAGGGCATAGGTACACTCATAACCATCATTCACATACAGGGATAAATGTGTTGGTGATAAAACAAGTTTCCAAATCAATACTATGGTAAGACTTTTAATTAGGCCAGCACTTCCGCACCCCCCACCCCAAAATTCCCAGAATCTCAGTGTTAGATTTTAAAAATAGAATTTTCTTCAGGCGTAGACATTTGAAAAAATTAAAAGCGAGGAGAGACAAAAAGATGATTTTGGAGTCATATTGCCTTCAGATGGTAGGTGAGGATAGTATGCTAAATAGATTCATTTAGTCTAATGAAGAAAACATTGTTTTTCAAAACTGACACTGAAATTTTTGTACTTTCATAGTCATCGGCTGCTTCCATGTGTTTTAATGCGACACCCATAGCACTCTCACACTCTCTGTGTATGTGTGAAGATACAGCAGTTTGCAGTTTGGAACTGGCACGGAGACGGAGACAGCATGAAAGGACAGATTATTCTCTGCTTCTATGTGGAATTAATTACCTACTGTAGTGGTGTCAGGCCTCATGCTAGAGGTCATCAAGCAGAGGATAGACTGCTATTCCAAGTGGATGTTGAAGCTCTGGATTTTCTGCTTTGAATGGGGTGATGGATGAAAAGGCTGTAAGATCACTTCCAGTTCTACAGTTTTACAATTCTGCTTGTACCATATTAAATAAAACAATTATTACTAAAATGCTGTAAGCCTCTAGTGTCCTTTCTTCTGAAGAAAAGCAAATTAATAATGCTATGTACCATTAGAGAAAGTGCATGGATGCAACACTTTTTTTAAAAAAAAAATTACATGATTTCCTGTACTTAAATTGTAATACTGTGCTTACTAATATGACAGTCATTTAGCAATCACTTAGTTTATTCTCTGTTAGGAAGTACAGAAGCTGGAGAGAGCCTCCAGAAAGCACTGGGATCATGGAAATAATGAATGATACTGGTGTGACTAAGGGTCTTTTCAGTGCTACCCAATTATAGCCGTATGATCCAATTTTAAATGCCATGGTTCCAGACTAAGGAATCCTGAGATATGCTGTTAAGAATTTGCAGTATTTAGAATTCTTAGCCAGAGAGCTCTAGTGCTTTACCAAATAATAAACTCCAGTATTCCACAGGATGGTACCATGACTGTTAAAGTTTCCACTGTACCAATGTAATTATGTATCATAAAAGGTACCTCTTAAGATCCTTCCCACCATCATCCTGAGCGGAACATTCATTTGGGAAGACGAAAGAGGCTGTGCTAGAAATATCTTGTCTCATTTCCTCTGTGTCAAGCTAGATGTAGTGAAATTCTTCATCTCCCTATTGAACTTCCATGCCACCAGGAGGAATGGAGAAGTTCTGAAGCTCTCAACCAAATTTGCATTAGAAAACTTTTGATACATTTTTTACTTGATGGCACTCAAATAGGAATCATCCAAAAGACACAAATGGGGGGAGTAGAGAGAGAGAGAGAGGAAGCAATGGTGATGCTGAAGGTATGTACATGCAGTACTATATGTGAGTCTTTTGGAACAGGAATTTGGTGGAACAATAGTCCTGAGACTGGACAATCTCCCAACAGAATGAACTTAAGAATAATTTTAGTTTTAGAAGACTTATGTGGGTTTTAACAAACTGCTTAAACTTACATAATTAAATAGTACTTCCTGCTGAACTGTTGCCATGTTTAAGAGCTACAAAAGGGTTTTTTTTAGATCAGAAGCCCTGACATCCTGATTAAAGTTTTTTTTTAAATGCTGTTTAACTTGAGCTTTTAGGTCACATTGAGCTTCAACTGGATTATAATGTGCAGTACTGTGTGTCATTACATTCCCCCTTATTTACATGAAACTAATAAATCTTCCCAGTCATTTCTGGACTTGTGTCAAACGATTATCACATCAAAGCTGGGACACATGAGCTCAAGGTAGAACAGCAGTCTAGAAATGCCCAAACCAGATTACAATATTGAGAACATTTTTCAAAAAAACAAGAATCCCTGCAGTCTAATGTTCATACAAGCTAAATAGGAGCATTAAACATGTCGATGGAAGAGGTACTAATTAATATGCAAAGATAACACTTTGAAGGTATATATGACGAGCCCAGCGTTTGACACTAAACTATTAAAAGCCAAGGTAGAGCAAGACAGCTGGGCAGCAAGTTAAAGTTGTCTTCTTACTGCCCTGGTTTAAGCAATAGGAAATGCCATTTCTGAACTTCACTTCAAGAACTACAGATTAGGCACATTGGTCTCTCTTACCTAAGTGGTGGAAACATGCAAGACCAAGATAGGCTATTGATTCTGTACTGGCCTTGTTAGGAACCAAGAAAGCCATTTTGACTGAGCCAGATGTTTGGTTCATCTGACACAGGATGACCTATAATGACTCACAATGAGTTCTAGAGTTTCAGAGAGGATCCTCCTCATCTTCACTTGGAGATGCAAAGGACAAAACAAGGGAATTTCTGCATGAAAAGTATGTGCTCAAACCCACCAGTGAATAACCTCCACCGCACAACATTACTGTGATGTTTGTGGCAGATCTACTCCTTAATCCAGACCAGGTTTGTTAGGGTGTCCTGGACCATGTATAGATAGTGCATCCTAGGTTTTCTATTGGGTATCTGGGAGGACTAGAACTGTTGGCTTGTGGCTGAGGAAAGGGACAGAACTAAACAGTAACAAAGTCTGCATCCTCTAAGAACCCTTCTGGACAAATTCTAGGTATTGTTCCAGAACAAACTGATTTTATTCTGAATATATGTTTTCTTTGAATATACATTTCCAAAGTACTTCCTGGGAACTCCCACCATTATCTAGGACTTTTCATTCCTACTTCCCAATCAGTTTAAATTAACTCAAAGGTAAAGTACGTTTCCAAAATGAAACGTACTTTACACCTTTGAAGTCTGTTTGTATTATTCCAGAACTCGCTAAGATGATTGCTGTCAGTAAAACATAGCTATTGTTTCCAGGACACAGATTCAGCAGAGATCAAGTGTGTGAAAGAAGAATTTTTGCACCAAAGCAAATGATTCCAATGTTTAACTAGTTTAATTTTGCTAAAATATCTTAGCACTTTGATTATAACTACTGAATTATAATAATAAAAAAAAGGCCGGTGTGGAAATTGCTGAAAATCAATTTCTGATATGTCTGAGTCTAGATGTGACATGTGATCAATGGGAGTGAGGGAAGGAAGAACACCAGGAAGGAAGAAAGAAGGAGGGAAACCAGTAATATTTCCAGAAACGGTTTGGATGCAAACTGGGGAACATGCAAGTAAAATCAAAACAAAAAGAATTGAAAAGTCTCAGTACCAGATATTATTTTTTCCTTTCTGGATAAGGCCTAAATGTCTGGTGAATCTACATTCTGGCTTCCACAAACTCCTGAACTCTAACCAGTTATCTCACCTCACGGCCAGCAAGCTGGAAGGCAATCACTTTTTGTTTGTTTTTGACTTTCCTCTGCACAGCTGGTTGTGTATGTTCTCTATCCTCCCTATCTCTTTTTCTTGTGCCACGTCTCTTTTGGCTTTTAGATGAGACTAGTTGCCATTTGATGGGCTGCTCTTGGAGCTGTTTGCTGGAAGGAATAATGTCTTAAGCATAATCCTCACTATATGTGTTTCAAGAATTCATGAATTCTCTTCTATTCTGTCATCCAAAGAGTACCCTTTCTGGATTTTTTTTTTATGCTAACAAATTTTGGATGGAAAATGACACACAAATTCTAATTTTTCTGCAAGGCATGCTAATACAAAGCCACTTATACAAATTTATATGCACAAAAGTGTGTGCATTCCTTCCCTTTCATTAGCATCTTTTTGTCATCATCCATCACAATATTTTCCAAGTCATATACATGAATATTTCCAAAAATTTTGAGGGCAGCTGATCCTTCCAATCCAGCTACAGATTGTAGGGGAAAATGAGACTGAACCTGTCAGGATCCAATCTTCATTTAGCAAAGTCACACAGAGAAGCGGTAGAAGTTTTATCTAATGACTTGTGGCTTCAGACTGGTACTTGGAATAAACACAGACGCAGGTAGCTTTGAATAAAAGACTAAATACTTTACTAATGACTCTTCATTTACATCTGTATTGAGAGAGCCTGCTACCTGTCTAATCTAGTGAATAGGAGATTCTTCAGTTTAACTCACCATCCTCCTTGATGGGACTCAAACTCGGAGCATGCGAAGAGTTGGGGAAAAGCAGCCATTGAGAACAAAGAGAGAGAAAATCTCTTGAGAGAGGGGAGGTCTTAACTTTTATAAGACCGATGACCCAAGAACTATCCTGGGTCACATGATCTAGCACCAAATTTTTTATGATCATGCAATAAAAGACAGAGAAAGGCAAATGGAGAAGTTGGCATGCAACAGAAAAGGGAGGCCCTATCTTGTTATTGCCCTCTGTTCTAATAACAAGATGGAGCGGGGAGAGAGAATGCTGGAATTTTTCCAACAGCCCCCTTCTCGTTCTCTTGGCCCAACATCGAGGATCTTCATGCCTTCTAGTCTCTGGAACTGGTCTCTTGGTAGAGGCTTGGTAAGAAACCAAGCATCATTTCTGTATTGCAGTATTCTAGCTGAACAATTCCATTGCGACACATCTTTGCCCCTTTATGGAAAGCAATGTCAATGTTTTTTTGAGTGGCTTCTCACTTTCAGAAAGTTTGATGCAGCTTTGGTTATCTTGCATCAAAATGGTTGGCTTGGGTCTGTTATGCCTAAGTCCAGAAATAAGTTATGCAGCCACTTTATTTCATCACATGCTGCTTTTGCAGAAACACACTCAGCACCTGTGGAAGAATCTGCAATTGTAGATTGTTTCTTACTTGACCAGTTTATAGCTCCTCCACCATAGAAGATCAGGTTTCCGCTGGTTGATTTTCTCTCTGCTAGGCTGCAGCCCAGTCAGCATCCGCATAGGCAACCAGTCGTGGTTGATCACAGGCTGGCAACATCAGCTTGAAATCTGCAGTTCCTTTCAAATATCTGGCAACTCTTTTCACTGCAATGAGATCTTTTTCAGTAGGAGAGTTAACCATTCTGCATAAGATACCAACAGCATTTGCAATATCAGGTCTGGTGAAATTAGCAATGTATAGGAGCTTTCCAACTGCAGTCCTATACTTGTCTCCATTTTTCAAGGGTTCACATTTCTTAGTGTCCTTTAAGAAACCCACTTCCATTGGGGTTGCCACAATATTGGCATCCTTTAGTCCAAGGCAGTCCAGAAATTATTATCTTCTGTTTCTATTTAAGTAGGCTTCCATCACTGTTTCTTTCTATTTGTACTCCAAGATAGTGTGAGATGTCTCCCAAATTCTTGATGTCTATCTCTTTCTTAGATTGTTGACTATCTCCTATATCTGTTTTATCTTGACTGCACGGATCAAATCATCAACATAACATGCAATATAAGTCCATTTATTGTTTCTGAATCTTTTGTAAACACACTTGTCAACAGTGCCTGGAGTGAAGCCTTGTTTGATAAGAAGTTGGCTTAGCTTCTCACTCCATGCTCGGCAGCCTGTTTCAAGCCATAAATGCTTTTGTTCAATTTGCATACAAGATGCTCTTTCCCAGGAACTTGAAATCCTGGAGGCTGTTCCATGTACAGTTCCTCATCCAATTGTCCATAAAGAAAAGCTGTTTTAACATCAAGATGTTGGACATGCATTTTCTTAGATGCTGCAACAGCTAGGAGAGTTCTCACAGTTGTGTGTGTGGCAACAGGGGCAAAAATTTCGTTGTAATCTTCACCAAATTGTTGTGTGAATCCCTTTGCCACTAACCTGGCTTTTTTCTCTGAATTTCCCCTTCTGCATCTTGCTTTGTGGTAAAGACCCATTTACAGCCAATTCCCCTTTTTTCCCTTTTTGGCAATTCTGACAAAGTCCATGTTTTATTTTTATATAAAGTTGATCTCTTCAACAGCAGCTTCCACCCACTTCTGAGAATCTGACTTTGGTAGTCCCTTGATCTTTTGCCAGTCAGAGGGTTGGGGAATCTTCTCCTCTGTGGCTAGATAAGACAGTCTATCAGGGGTACGCCTCTGTTGTGCTTCAGATTTCTTACCTGGACTTGGACACCTGGGTTGTCCTTTACGCCACCCGGGTTCCGCTCCTTGGCTGGATCACCACATCTGTACCCCCTTCTGGATGCAAGACATCTGGAGGATTGTACAGTGTCACATACTCGGGTTCTGGGGGGATTCCTTCCACTGCAAACAAATCTGGATAGACACTTGGTTTGGATTAGATTTGGGCTGTGGCCTTTCATCAACATAAACAGCACTTGTTACTTTTATTGTAACCCATCTGGATTTAGAATTCTGTAACCATTTCTAGCATAACCAACAAAAATTCCCTCTTCACTTCTACAGTAAAGTTTGTCTCTTTTCTTTTTGGGAATGTGGATATGCTTTACTTCCAAAAACTTTGAGATGATTCAACTTGGGTTATTCCCATTCCATAACTGAAATGGAGTTGCATCTCTGGATTTAATTGGCAGACGGTTGCACAAGTACGTAGCAGTCATAATTGCTTCAGACCAATAGCGTTTAGGCATGTTAGCCTTAAAAGCATTGTGACTGCCATTCTTTGAGAGTTCTGTTCTTTCGTTCTGACTCCATTCTTTTCTGGAGTGTAAACTTGTGTAGTTTGATGTTCAATGCCATGTTCCTTAAAAAACTCATCAAACTCTGCATTAACAAATTCACTTCCATTGTCAGAGCATAGGCTTTTAGGTTTGTAGCCAAATCTATTAGAGACAAGATTAAAGTATTCCTTGAATTTCTCAAAAGTTGACTTTTCTTTTTGAGAAGGTAAGTGTATGTGTATTGCTGAAATCATCAATAATAGTCATAAAGTAAGAATTTCCACCTGCAGACTTTTGGCTGAATGGACCACAAAGATCAGTATAAAAAAGGTCCAGTGGTTTGGTGGATTGTCTCTCTGTATTGACGAATGTGATGCTCTGACAGCTTTTGCCCTTAGACATTTTATGCATTTCTCATTGTTAGAGCATATTTTAAAATTAAAGTTACAGCAAGTTCTTGATTAGCCAGTCTCTGAATGCATTGTACATTTCTGTGCCCAAATTGGCATGCCATAAATTTAAACAGTCTTTGTGATTACACTGGATCACAGTATTTGCATATGAATCCAAAATTTGCATTTGGTAACAGTCACCATTTAGGATTCCTCAAAAATTAAATTTTTGCCATGAAGACCAAAACAAGTTTCCTTTTTGAAAATAACTCTGTTTCCTCTCGCTTAGTTGTTCTGACACTATAAAGAGACACTTTTAAATCTGGGACAAAATAAGCATCATGAATTCTTAAAGTCTCTATCCTGTTGGGCCCCAAATTTTGTTTGCAAAAGAACTGTCCCTTTCCCTTTTCAACCACTGATTGGCCATTTGCTAAATAAAAAGGAAAATGTTTGCTTGTATCAAAAATTTTCAAACATTTCTCTCCGATTAAAGTAATGACTAGTAGCACCGCTGTCAATTACAATTATATTTTCTTTTTGATTTTGCATAGGCTTGAGCAATTGTTCATTAATTAGACCAACATTAAAATTTGCAGAAGATTTCTTCTTTGAGTTAAAACCACTTTTATCACTGGGTTTGTGTTTCTGTTGTTTTTAAATGTTAATTTGGTGGCCATTTGTCCTCTGTGAAGAAGACTCTTTATATGCAAATTCTCCTCAGCAAGTTGAGTGAACTCTTTTCCAGCAGCTCTTACTTCAGGTTTAAAATTCCTCAAATTTTTCCTATTTTGATATTCTATAACTTCAGCAATAGCAGTTTCCAAATTTAACCCCTTTAAATTTTTAGAGCATCAATTATGGGCTCAAAAAATTAGGCAAGCTTCCTAGAAACATTCCCAATCTCACAGGTTCTGAAAGATTTTCTCCAGCACTTTGCAATTTAGATATCATAGTCATGAAAGTGTTAATATGTTCATTCAAAAATCTAGGATTTAACAAATTTATTTCCCTTTTAAGTCTGATTATAATACCACTTTGCTTTGCAATACTGGGAGAGTCAAATAATCTCTTCAGTTTTTCCCATATTTCTTTAGCACTTTTCAGGTCTCTGATGTGATAAAAAATCTTTGGGTCAATTGCTAGGCAAATATAAGCAGTTCTTTTCATCATCTTCATCAAATTTCTGCTTTTCCCTATCTTCTGTGGGCCGCTTCCTTTTTCAACTTTAAACAGTCCCATTGTAGTTAATTGCATTTGCATATTCCAAGACCAATTTCGGTAATTGCTACCAGTTAACTTTTCAATAGTAAGAATGGATTTTGAAGCCATTGTTCAAGCGGTCAGTCTCTGCCGGCCGGGTGCCATGTGGTCATCAAAAAAAAAACTTCTCTTCGGGGCCCGTACCCAAATTTGTAGGGGAAAATGAGACTGAACCTGTCAGGATCCAATCTTCATTTAGCAAAGTCACACAGAAAAGCGGTAGAAGTTTTATCTAATGACTTTTGGCTTCAGACTTACTTTGGGAAAAAACACAGACGCAGGTAGCTTTGAATAAAAGACTAAATACTTTACTAATGACTCTTCATTTACATCTGTATTAGAGAGCCTGCTACCTGTCTAATCTAGTGAATAGGAGATTCTTCAGTTTAACTCACCATCCTCCTTGATGGGACTCAAACTGGAGCATGCGAAGAGTTCAGGGAAAGCAGCCATTGAGAACAAAAAGAAGATTTTGGGGAGAGGGAGGTCTTAACTTTTATAAGACCGATGACCCAAGCAACTATCCTGGGTCACATGATTGGCACCCAAAAGGGATTTATGATCATGCAATAAAAGACAGAGAAAGGCAAATGGGAAGTTGGGATGCCCGAAAAGGGAGGCCCTACTGTTATTGCCCATCTGTTCTAATAACAAGATGGAGCGGGGAGAGAGAATGCTGGTAATTTTTCCAACACAGATTCCTCTGGGACAAGGCAGATTAGTATTATGTGGTCCTTTCAGAACAGAGAAAATCCAGTCCAGCAGATTCCACAGTGGATCTGACAGCTCACCTAGTTTGAAGCATCCTTTTTTCTCGTGCTTCTGCCTTTTTTGCCTCTTTCTTCTCCCCTTTCTCCTACTAAGCAGCTTATCCAATGAGAAGGTTTGATAAATTTGCCTCCTAGATCACAGTTTGTGTTTGGAAAGAGGGATAAACTACTCCTTGACCTGATCAACCTGCTGTGTAGGTCTGGCTATACATTCCTTTTTGTTAAAAGATTTCCAGCTAAATGATCCCTAGATGCTCTCACAATAATAGGAATTAGCTAGAAAGTTAAAAAAAAAATTTTTACCTTGATTCAGTTATAAATCAATATAGAAACTGTAATCAAGAAATAGAAGAAGACATTTATTGGTGAACTTGTTTAAGTTGCAAGTGAATTTATCATATTTATTCTGTATATATTGTATTATCATTATATATTTTAAAGTTTTTAAAAAAAAAAAAATAGAAAAACACTAGGAGTTGCAAGGACAGCTGTGAAGAAACAAGGTAAGATACTCAAGACAAGAGAATAGGATCAAGAGCAAATAAGTCCTGAACTTTCCCTAGAAACTAAAACAACTACTGTACTTTGGTTATCATTTGGGCAACACACTCATTTGAAAAGATTACTATTGTTCTTGGGGGCCTTCAAGTAATTTCTGACTTATGGATCCCCAAAACAAACCTACCATGGGGTTTTCTGGGGCTGAGACTGTGTGATGTGCCCAACGTCACACAGTGGGTTTGGGCACGTAGCATATAACATGTTGTGTGCCTATGCCTGTATATAGGGATGCACCTTGCTGTGATTCTTGCTGATGGAGCCAAAGCAATCGCTGCTGCCCCCTCTCTCTCTTTATTCATTCCTCCTTCCCTGTTTCTGGAAGACTCCACTCTTTCCAACAAGCTTGCTGTCTTCTTAAATTCAGACTCCAGTTCTCTTTGCACCTTTTGCCTCCTATCTTAACCTTCTCTGACAAACAGCCTGCTGCACTCCCCTGGTGTTGATCTGACCCTTTTCCCATCCATTCTAAACCTCTCCATACATACATTTTCCTTTCTTCCCTCAATTTTATCTGTTAAATTCTTAGAGAAGTTGTACTCTGATTATTGCTTTACCCATTTGTGATCTATCTGTTCCACTACTGTATAATGAAGTGCATTTATTTCACTTTAATAGATGTATTAGTCTCTTTGAATGGGTGGGTCACGAACTATTTGAACACAAGCAAGAAGATTCCATACTTTGAGCAAAGGCAAGAATCTGGTCTTGGGGAAGTGAACTCCTGAGTCCGGAACTCCTCATCCCAAAAATTTCATACCAGGTAAAAGAGACCAAACATGGTGTAGTGGTCTGAGTGCTGGACTATAGCTCTGGAGAGATCTGAGCATTGGACTATAGCTCTGAGTGACTTGGGCAAATCACACTCTGGCCATTTCTGCACTAGACTGTTATAGCACTATTATTCCACTTGCAACATCCTATGGAATCCTGGGGTTTGCAGTTTCGGGAGGGGCCGGCTGACTCCCATTCCATCCTATGGAATGGAAACATCCATTCCATAGGATGTTGCAAGTGGAATAATAGCGCTATAACAGTCCAGTGCGGAAATGGCCTCTGTCAGCCCTCAGAGGAAAGCAAAGGCAAACCTCATCTGAACAAATCTTGCCAAGAAAACCCTGTGGAAAGTTTGTGTTAGTGTCACCATAAGTCACAAGAAAACTTAAAGGAACACAACAACAGATAGTAAGAAAAAAGGAATGCCACACTCCAGGTAGATAATCAAGGAAGTCACAGCCCTGAGTTTGCAAGACCTTAGCAGGGCTGTTACAACACAGTGTCTTGGAGGTTTCCTATTCATAGGGTCACCATAAGTTGAAGCTAACTTGATGGCAACTAACAATAGCTAGAAAGTGGTAGGTACACACTTAAACATGGCACCATGCATGTGGAGCTGTATGGCACAAAACTGGAGGAGAAGTTTTGAGAGTATATCAGCTTTTGGCACTCACGATTAACATAGCAGTTCTGAATGGGGGCATGTCACTGAATGCCAGATTATTAAATTAATAAGTAAACTATAGTTTGGAGTCTCAGATTATGTGGGGCCTCTAAAATAAAATACATACATAAACAAAAATACAAAAAAATACAAAATTCTATGCAAAACCAAGTTTAACATAAATCACATTTTGGAATAATGCTATAAAGCCTCTAAAATCCAGTTAGAGCCTCAGCACATCTTAATCTGTTCCTGACGCTGGTGACAGATTGTGTAAACAAGAGCTGTACTTGTTAAAGAAACCACAGTTTTTCAGGAGGACAGAGAAAGAGTCCACACTGTTTTAATACCAGGATTGAGAGTAATATGGATCTTTGATCAGGGGCTGATTCAATTCCAACCAGTGCGTCCTTTTGGTTAAAATGTGATGGTCAGTTTTGCATTTATCTGGATTATACTTTGGCCATAAACAGCAAGAATGGGCCTGCTGCTGTGGAGGTGGAGTGGACACAGGCACATATTTCCATTTCCAGAATGCCACCACCATAAGAGAAGGGATTCTGATATAGACAGACAGCAGAATTCCCATGTCATCACGGTGGCCATCTTTGGAGACAGAGTTCAGATGCTGCTGGACTATCAACAGCTGGGAAAGAGAGTGCACAGGGGAACAGGCAGGAAGTGAGTAGGAAGAGCAAGGGAGACTGGAAGTGGTCAAATGACAAGGTTCAGCTACCACTGCAGTAGCAGTCAGCAGCATACTGTCCAATAAATCCTGATTTGGCAGGGGAAATCTTGATCAATTCTCATTCATCCTACTTTTTCAGTTGCTTTTAAGTCTCCCGGTTTCTCTCTCCTCCTCTCACTTTCCCTGTTTGTCCTCAGCTTACTTCAGTTGCTGAAAACTGAGTTCAACATGCAAAAGTAGTTTATACTCAGTTAACTCAGCAGGGGGAGCAGAGAGGGCCAAGTCTTGTCCTTCCCAGTAGGGTCGAGCAAAATCAAACTGCTGAAATCTCTCCTAGCTTGGGTGTTCTTCCTCATTAACAACTTGCCATCTCTACCATATTCAGACGTTACTCAGCCACATGTGTCCCCATTGTTATCTGCAAAATGTTCGAGGCTTTGCAGCAGTGGGGGTAATAGGAGTCGTGCCATGGAAAAGACAAAAGAAAGGTATTGGACACCACTTGGCAGAAATGAATTCACCCAAGTGACCCAGAAACCACTCACTGACATGCCCACTCCTGAACAACAAAGCCCAATCTAAATGGGACAACAAAACCCACCCACCCACACCTACACAAAAGGTAAGGGAAAACTTGGTCTATTTTTAAAAAACTCAGCTTTAACACTATACTAGTTTTATCCTCGATGATAATCCCCAGGCAATATAAAGATCACAGACTGTTCTGAAATGGAGCAAATGTCCACACAAGGGTTAGAATCAGGACTATGCTGCATTTTTAGTCCTATGAAGATTAGGCCTGGGAGATAAAAACACTCTGTGCCCAAAGACACAGACAAGTACTGTTTCTAATTTGAGAATGTTTTGAATCCCTTCCAGAGAGAGCAAATGACTAGGACTTGGCTTACAAATCTGCCTGGTCCATGACGCCAGCCAGAGGATAAGGCATATCCCCTACTGTACAGTGTGCAAGGATCAGCATAAATTAGAACTAGCTTGTGATCACCCATCTGTATCCAAAGGAGAATCGTCTCCCAAACTAATTAGGCTTTTCTCCAAACCAAAGGTTCTTTCTTTTTACTTAATTATTTGCACAGAAATGGCTAAGCACCTATTAATCTCAGCAAAATCTTCCTTAACCTCAATTACTTCACTGTTGTCTGTTTTCCATGATTCATGTAACTGAAAGCCTTGCAGTGGCATTCTCTTGTGTTTCTCCAGTAGCTGCCACCTTTCTATAAAGCCCCTTCCCTTCATGGCTGCCTAAGTGGTTTTAAACACTTTCATACACTCTACATCAGGGCTTTTCAAATGGTGTGCCGCAACAGATTAGTGTGTCACCTGTTGTAAGTGTGTTGCCTACAATCTTGGAAATGTATGTTATTATTTATAAATCATATATTTTTAAAAAATATGAAAGATTATCATGAGATATGTTGTGTCCCCATACATTTTGTAATTACAATTTATGTACCGTATTTGTTGGCATGTAAGACTCTTTCTTTTCTTAAAAAATACTCTTTGAAAATGGGGTGCATCTTATACACCAGCAAATATGGTAATGCTAAAAACATAGGGAACGAACTGGGAGCCAAAGTCCTCCTTGCCCAAGCAAACAGGAAGAGAAGGGTAGTGGATCCAGGTGAAGCACTCCTTACTTTCTCCTCCTCTCCTGTGCATTTTGACTTCCAGGACCCAAGAAAACCTGGTGCAGCATTCTTTTTATTCCCCTCCTCTCCTGGTGCAACACTCTTTTCATTCCCCTCCTCTCCTGGTGCAGCACTCTTTTCATTCCCATCATCAGGGAACTAAATTTTTTCCCCCTGAAAAATACCCCCTGAAAGTGGGGTGTGTCTTATATGCCGGTGCGTCTAATACTCTGGCAAATATGTTATGTGTCTGTATCTCTTATATGGGGTTAGTTTAACCTCCGGTTTGCTAGTAAAACTGAATTACTGTATCATGAAATGATGCATGTCTAAAAGTGTGTCACCAACATGAAGAGTTTGGAAAGCTCTGCTCTACATTTTGGGTTTATTGGTGCAGCTACCAGGATCTTTGTATAGCTCTATATCCCAGTATTAGGTTTATAAGATCTATTGTTGTGTTTTTGGCTAATAAAGCTCTTCTTAACTGTTCTTTACAATAGTGGCCAAATAATGGCTTTCAAGCCACAAAACTAGGTAGCCAGTTATAGAAACCAGTACAGCAAACAGTGTTACTTGTATGGTTCTGACTATTGTTGGTGAAATCTGCAGATACTCTCAAGATAATTTTTCTATTCAAACATCTGTGTCCTAACTTGTAGGATTAGTAAACAGTATACACAATAAAACTACATAAAACAGCATATGCAGAGAGCCAGTGTGGTGTAGTGGTTTGAATGTCGGATCTTGGAGATCAGGATTTGATTCTCTGTTTGGCCTTGGAAACCCACTGGGTGACCTTGGGCATGCCACACACTCTCAGCCCCAGAGAACCTCATGATAGATTCATCTTGGGGTCATCATAAGGTGGAAATGACTTGAAGGCACAGAACAAAATATGCAACAGCAGCAGAAAGAGTAATGGAAATTTTCCAGTTTTTCCAGCTTAGATTGTAATAGCCACCAGAAACTAAGATATATGGGTAAATGGTCCATTTAGAAATACTGGGGTACTTCATGATCCTGCCAGATGCCAAACTATTAAAAATCCACTGGCCTCACTAGACACAGATCTGTGGCAATAACCTGTACTTCTGGTTGTAGACTATGGCACTCAACTTAAGTATATTGTTAATAGCAGGAAATCAGTCATGTGAACTCTGTATAGGTTGCATGGATGCATAGTTGACACCTCCTCTTTTCTCATGTTGATTATAAATGATACTATAAATAAGTTTTGTGCAGATTTATTCTCAGAGCAAAAACCATCAAGAAATTCAGTTCCTTGACTCTCCACTAACTCTTGCCCTACCTTACTGGGTTGCTGTGATGACCAGAGGGCAGGAATCATATGCCACATCAAGCTTCTTGGATTTCACTGGAATAAACCATGAATAAGCCTAATCAGCTAGCCAGAAATCACGAATAGAATTCATGTTACCAGACTATTGTGCTCTTGCAAGTCATTTGGAAGAGAAATGCTGGAATGGAAGAATCTACTTATTCCATCCTGTTTGCTGAGGAACTCTGATTACCTGCTCTGAATGCCTGACTGCCTCTTGCTATGATGAGATAAATATTTCATAATCTCACATATCATCTAGTCAGGTTTTTTAAAATTGCAATAATTCAAGTCCTTTTTTGCCATGAGTTTGAAGAAAGAAAGTTTCAAAGCTAAGTCAGAGTCTCATATTATTTTTATTTTACCCATTGCACAAGATAGAATTCAGTCAGTATTTATTATGCCTCAGTCCCTTAGGCTGTGTCCCTGTTCTGATTATCATTGGGGTGTTTGAAAAATCTGAGCATTATGGCAGATTCTCATTTCAGATCATGATCTGGAGAGGAACTTCTTGGGGGAATAGTGCCCAATTTGTGATAAAAACATCTCAAGCTGCAAGTGTACAGAACCAGAAGATTGGGAACCGGTGCATATAGTGGAAATGGTGGGTTGTTGCTGAAATTATTGGGTATCAAGGGACTAGTTTATGGCCAGCATTAACTGTATTCAACTAAGCAATAGCTGTGGGCTATTTATTGTGAAAGTAATTGCATTGCTTTGAATCTAGAACAATGTGCCAAATGTTATATGTTCCAATTGCTTTTTTAAAAAAATATTCCTTTTGAGGTTTCTAAGGGGAGGTATTACAACAAAGAACAAAGACATCACAGTCTTTGCATGAAGTACTGAGCAGATGTGGGTGTTGTACAAAAACTCCTTAGCGAAAGATGGATTTAGTACAAAAATCCCCTCAGGTAAAGAGAATAAAGGCAACCATTTCACAAGAACGTCCCTCCTGAAGCATCACACGGCAGAATGGTGTTGTTCTAATAATACCATCGATGCCCTTCTTTCTTATAGATCTTGTGGAGAGCTAGGAAGATGTCTCAGCACTATTAAATTCAGCTTTCTCCTCTTGCTGTGCTCCCAATGCATTTTTATCCCAGGGGCATGATTTGATTCATGAAATCCCCCCCAGCATCCTTATGATGAGTGAGCTCCTTACTTCCATTTGGAGATGGTTTGGTTTGGTAATTCTGAACATTCTGTTCAAAGGTTTCTGAAGAAAGATTACTTGATTGTTCTTCTGGTATATATTTTTAGTGTAAGTGTGCACTATATAAAATTACTGCTTGGGAAATGTGGCTTTATTTTATCTGCCCATGTCTGCCCTGCATATACCCCACACCCAGGATTTCCCAAATGGCCTCTCTTGGATCTTTAGTCTGGTCTGTGACCCTCAGGTGTGGTGGAGAATGATGAAATAGCAAAATAGTATTCAATTTGTGATGAAAACATTACAAGCTTCCAGTGTACAGAACCAAGTTATTAGGAACTTTTGTGTTAAGGATGGTATAGGACTACTGTAATCAAACATTATGTGCTACAGGTTTCCACCATTACCATCACCACTACTGTTACCCCAATTTCTAGGGTCCCTTGGATGGGGAGTGGAAACTAGCCAGAGCACAAGCAAGAGCAATAGGAGGGGCAGGGTAACCTAGCGGGGTCTTTTTACCCAGTGTTTATGGGGTCAGGCCAAGCCAAAAACCACACCAAATTGTCTAATAAATGATTTTATTGAATGTAAGTCTCATGCACCAATGCACTCACGCACACACTCACCCAAAAGCTATTAAGAAATAAAAGAGAGGAAATTGGACAGGGGAGTTTTGAAGGGGTGTTGTTGGGGAATACCGCACCTTGTCCTGAAGTCCTTGGTCTGGGAAGGCAGCGAAGAAGTGGGGCTCAGCACAGAGGGAGCTGAGGGGATTGCTCTATAAACGGAGCGACGGTCAGCTGAGATGACCAGGAGCGATCTGAAGAAACGCTCAAAGGCCGGGATTATTTATAGGGGAAAAAGTACCTGGAGGACTAATCCTTTCCCAGGGAGAACAATGGGAGCTGCAGTGAGCATGTACGGTAGCTCCATATTGGTAATTTCCTTTGCACGATAGGATTTGTTGTGTGTTACCAAAGTCTCCGGATCTTCGGCTGTGTTAAGGGTCCTCGCTTGATGAAATATTTGCTCAATTTGGGGCACGCCTGTTAATCCCTTCAAGTCGGTGTCTTGGAGCTGAGGATCCTTTGTGTATTGCGAGTTTACACATCTCAAGGTCTCCTGGGCTACGTGACGGGTTTTTTTACTGGCCTGACCTGATTTTTGGTATTTCGACCATGCCTGCCTATGTGTTCCTTCGGGGGATCTCTATGGCACACAGAATTATTTAATATTAAAAATTGTAGACGCTAGGATAGTGTTTCTCTCTCTCAGTAACACTACCACCACTAATATTCCACCTTTTCCCCAAAACTTGGGACTCAAAAGTGGCTCACAATAATAAAAACAAGACAGGCAAAATCATACAAACAGATTTTTTTAACATGTAATTAAGCTCTCTACAGAATGAAAACCATTTCAAACATATCTCAATTTTTATAATGGAACAGCACATTATTAAAAGCCCTTCTAAAGGAAACTTTTACTACCTGATTGAAGGAGATGAGGGAGGGTATCAGTCTAACTGTTCTAGGAAGAGAGTTCCAGATCTCCAGAAAAGCCACCAAGAAATATGACACTGAAGGAGGCAGAACAGAGAAAAAGGCCTCCCTTGAAGATCTCAAAGCTTGGTCAGGTGCATATGGGAAGATATGATCCTTCAGATATTCTGGACTCTATAGGCTTTAAAGGTCATAATTAGCACTTTTGATCTATGCTCAAAAAACAGTAGCTGGTGCAGTTGTTGTAAGATGGAATAACTGTCTCTGCACTGCACAGTCACAAGGGCTCTCAGGAGTACAGACACAACCCCCTTGAATTGTACATGGCAGCTTCTTTAATTATACTAATGCCACATATAATCTCTGATATGTACTTGGGATGGGAATCATAGAATCATAGAAATGTAGAGTTGGAAGAGACCACACGGGCCATCCAGTCCAACCCCCTGCTATGCAGGAACACCCTCAAAGCATTCCCGACAGATGGCCATCTAGCCTCTGCTTAAAAACCTCCAAGGAAGGAGACTCCACTACACTCTGAGGCAGCATATTCCACTGCCGGACAGCCCTGACTGTCAGGAAGTTCTTCCTGAGGTTCAGGCGGAATCTCCTTTCCTGCAGCTTGAATCCATTGCTCCTTGTCCTGGTCTCTGGAGCAGCAGAAAACAAGCTCTCTCCCTCCTCTACATGGCATCCTTTCAAATATTTAAACATGCCTATTGTGTCCCCTCTTCACCTTCTCTTCTGCAGACTAAACATACCCAGCTCTCTAAGTCTATCCTCATAGGGCATGTCTTCCAGGCCTCTCACCATTTTGGTCGCCCTTCTCTGGACTTGCTCCAGCTTGACCATGTCCTTCTTGAATTGGGGTGCCCAGAACTGGACACAGTATTCAAGATGAGGTCTAACCAAAGCAGAGTAGAGTGGTACCAGTACCTCCCTCGATCTAGACACCATACTCCTGTTGATGCAGCTGAGAATTGCGTTGGCTTTCTTGGCTGCCGCATCACACTGCTGACTCATGTTCAGTTTGTAGTCTATGAAGACTCCTAGATCCCTTTCACATGTACTGCTATCCAGCCACTTGTCCCCCATCCTATATTTCTGTATTCCATTTTTTCTACCTAAGTGTAGGACCTTACACTTATCTGTGTTGAATTTCATTGGGAATCTAAGGTTTTATGAACAGAATAGTTGTTCAGGGCTTTAGGTGGGTAGGCTATAACATTCTCGATGATTTTTGGACACTTCCTAAGAAGCTATTTTTATTTTGTTCCAGGTCTGTAGGTCAGTTCTGACTTTAATAGGTCAGTTCTGTATCTTGGTGAATCAGCCATCAGGGATTACAGTTGCTTAGTTTTATCTTCCTTTAAAAAAAGGGGTACTGGAAAAGTTAGCACTCCAACTGCAGCACAGGGTCCAGACTGATCACTATAATAGGAGAGACCCATCCTCAACTGTGAAGCTCACAAGATGAATGAGGCCGACATTATTTTTTGGCTGAACCTACCTCACAGGGTTGTTTTGAGGATGAAACAGGGATGACAGTTTGGGGGAAGAACCATGTAAAATTTAAATGGTTAGAAGACAGTTGGTGCTGAATGGGAGATATTTGATTTTAACTCTATTCTTGGGCCTGAAACTCACTGGATGACCTTGGAGTGACCTCTGGTGGATGATCTCAGTCTGGTCATTCTCTTTTCAGCTAACCTACTTTTCTGAATTGTTACGAGGATAATGTTGAACAAAACCCAAAATATGTATTTCTACTTTATATAGAGAAGGGAAGAATATGTTTCTTCCCCGTCCCTCAATAGGAAAGTCCCTTTTTGTTATATTCTTTCAAACAGAGAGGAGGGGAGAGACAGCATTTACTTTCCTAGAAACTGAATCTGCACAGGAACTGTAGTCTTTGGTGTTACTCCAGAGTTCATGCATTGTTTCTGCACAATTAGGTAATCACGTATTATAAATATGCAGGGAGCACCCACTGACTCCAATTGAGAAAGGTGGGTTATTGTAAAGATGGCAGGATGACTGTTGACAGCCCATGTTTGTAAAATTGATGGTTTGCAAATAGGCAGTAGAGATGGTTGGCTGAAATTCTCAGTGTCAGCTAATAAAAGTCAGGAGGCAGATTTCTGCACTGATTGTTCACACTTGAAATTTAAAACCAGTGCTTTGCAAAGGAGGATGGGAGCAGGTGAAGCAGAGAGAAAAAATAGTGAATTTGGAGTTTTAATGGACAACTAGTTGGAGGAAGGCAATGGTAAACCACCTCTGAGCATCCTTTGCATAAGAAAACCCTAAGAAACTCATGGGATCACCATAAGGATAGAGGTGACTTGAAGGCATGTACACACACACACACACATGCACAGAGCTAAAATGTTAGGTAATGTAATGATTTATGTTTTGTTATTGTTATTTGCCATGAAGTTGGTTTTGAATGAACTGTGACCCTATGACTGTAAGAGCTCCAAGGGTCCCAGTCATCAACAGCCCTTCTTAAGTCTTGCAGACTCAGGTCTGTGGTTTCCTTGATTAAATCAATCAATTTGTAATGGGGTCTTCCTTCTTTTCTACTACCTATTCCCATGGCTATCATCTTTTCCAATTACTCAAGTCATCATAAAATGTTAATAGTACCCCCAGACCTCTCCTCCAGCACCATATTTCAAATGAACTGTCCCCCCTTTAGTCCTATCAATACATGTGTCTTCTGGACTGCTGAGCTGGTGTGGTGCAGTGGTTTGAGAGCTGGATTGGAACCTTGATAGACCAGTGTTTGAATCTTTGCTTAGCCAGGGAAACCCAGACGATGGCCCTGGCAATTCACACTCTCAGTCTGAGAGAAAAGCAACCTCATGCCTTCTCTGAATATATCTTGCCAAGAAGACCCTGACAGGGTTGCCATAAATCAGATTCAACTGGAAGGCACATAACAGCAACAGAAGCAATATATGTGATATGCGGACGACAGTGGTGTAGGGTCAAATCCCTAATGCAAAGGAAAATTTCACAGTTGACTTGAAGTCATGTAACAGCAAAAACAACTTCTAAATCTGTTGGAATTTATGGTGGTGGGAGATAGGTTACTTAAAGGTTTCTGCCTTAAGCTGTATGTCCAGCTGCACCTGGGGAGACTGACTTCCACTTTGGATTTTCATCCTCCATTCTTTCTTTAAAGTATAAATGTTCAGCATTTGACATTTTGCTGCCTGAGGTGGACCAGCAGATTATCCCTCCCAGCTCTCAATTCTATTCTGGATAACCTTGGACCCATCACTACTTCTCAATCTGGCCTATCTTACATTTTTTTAAAGTTAAAGCCCAGGAAACTATATATCTTTAACTTCTAGAAGAAAAGGTGGAGTATAAATGTAATAAATCAGAATTTTAAAAAGATGTATTTGAAAAATCCGCTATTTCATATTTTTCTGAATAACCCTCTTCAGCATCTAGCCAGCTATGCATTTCAAGGTAGCTTAATATGTAAGCGCATTAACATGAACGTGCAAGAAAAGTGAAATGCATTATCTACTCCAGGGATAGGAAAACTTTGAGGAGTCAGCTGAGGCATATTAAAGATATTTGTTTTTTAAAAAATGCAAGTAAAGAGCTAAACACAACAGAGGTGTGGGGAAAGTGGATAGGGTTATTCCTGTTTCATAATGAAATGGTAGGGTTTTCCAGTAAAACTGGATGGAAGAAGACTGTGGTCAGATGAAAGAAAAAAATCTAATTAAACTGGATTTATGCTAGAAGAACAAACCGTGACCATTTTAAAAGCAGAATGACTTTGGACCAATGTAACTTATTTCACATGATTGTTGTGGTGATAGAAGATCCATGTCTTGAGGTCTTTGAGTAAAGAGAGGATATCAACATTATCTAATAGCTTCCTTAAATATAAATATTCAGATGAGGAGCTGATGCTAAATCCCAAGTGTTACCACACAACCTCAGCCCCTTCATGCACACTATAGCTTTTCCATTGTTCTACAGAATTGAGGTTGTTTTTACTCCTGCGGGAACATGGCAGTCTGAAATGAGGAGACAGAGTGGTGAGGGGGCAGAGCTTGCAAAGTTATGTTTTAAAGTAATAAAGTATATTGCTCCAGGGCCCTCAATCAGTCAATTACCATTACAGTTACAATTTCAAAAAGTAAATCTTTGTTTTAAAAAAGTAACAAAACAACTCCTCTTGAATGATTTTTAAAAAATCATCTACGTTGTTGCTGCCTCAAGACCCAGAACAGAGCATAAGGCAGCACTGAACCATCCAGTATTTCTTCCACTGCTTGGAGAGCTTCCCCCCATAACAGTAACTAAAAGTTACAGTTATACTATAAAATAAGTAAAATCATCCCCACCACTTTAGAAGGTGATTTTAATGTATATTTGTTATTGGAAAAAGGAAATAATTACAAGGAACTAGTTTTCTGAAATCGCTTTTTTCTCAAGCTTTGGAGGGAAACTGATATTCTTTTGAATTAATGCCCCATACCAAACAGTTTCCTATTGGTACAATGTCCCCCATAGTCACAGTGAGAGTGTAATAAATTCTGATGCAGATTAACAGTATGCCCTGACGGAAGGGAATACGTACATAGACATGCTGTATTGCATGGAACTGTTCTCTGGTTTCCACAATTTTACCATTGAATTATGCCACAGAGTATATCATTCTCATACCTTTAATATCAGGGCTATTTTTTTTTCTTTTTTTCAATAGCTGGCAATCCTGGTTTGAGAACAAGAACAAATCTAACAAGCTTCAGCAGCTCAAGAGTGCCCCCTAGAATGTCTAGTAATTTGGAATCCTACTAGGAAATGAACATAAGCATGCAATCTTTTCTGTCTTGGAATACTCATTCAGGAATGTATTTCTTTTCCATAATGAACCATCTGGTAGGAACTGGGTGGCTATGAATCCAAGGGACCAGATTCCAACCCGACTAAACTGCTCAAAAAGCTTCTCCAGATACAGGACTGTTTTCTCCTATAGGAAGTCTGGAGGGTGACAAAACAAGGAAATGCTTGAGCCCCTCATCATCCTCATGTGTACAGATGACACACTTTGTCACACCTTAAGAGAGCTTTTATATATATATATGTATGTATGTATGTATGTATGTATGGGCTGCTAGAAAAAAACCCAGAGCAATCTGATATTTGGGCTTGACATATGATCTAGTATAGGAAATCTATTACAACATGTACATCTAAATTCTTTCCCATTCAGAGTACAGGCAGTCCTCCATATTCGCTAGGGTTAGGGGTGCAGGACCCCTGCAAAAGTGCAAAAACTGCAACTATCAAAATGTGCATGTGTCTGTGGGAAAGTGGTTGAGGCATAGTGGGGAGAGCAGGCACCCAGAGTCCAAACCAAGTCAGGGAAATGAAGGGAAAGTGGGGTAGGTGAGCATGGTGACTTTATACTTCTTCTCTCAGCTGTGGAGGGCATCACGAGAAGGTTTGTGATGTTGAGAAACTGAGTTGCAATCCTTCTTTAGTTGGCCAGTCAACAGCTGGTGGTGGAGGAGGAAGACCAGAGGTGGGTTTTTAAAGGGCTGTGTGGCCTGATTGGAGCTGCTGAGAGGGAAGGTTCCCCTGGAAAAAAAGTGCTTGAGGGGGTGGGCAGGGGTTGGAGAAATTCGCAAATAATCAAATCCATGAAAGTTAAACCTGCAAATGTAGAGGGCCAACTGTACTATAGTTCATCTTGTATCCCCTGAGATAAGCATGGGCTTGCAGAGCATTTGCTCTCTGTTTGCAAAATTCTCCAAAAGTATGCCATTTACTACAAATGCAACCCATTGGTTCTCTAACAATCTCTTTTGAAAATGCAGAATTGACTATAATGATAATGAAGATCTTCTTGCTGTTCAAGCTTCTCAAGGAACAGGAAAACATTTATATGCTAAGCCAGGCAAGGATTCATTTCAACAAGTTATTACAATAAATATACTTTTGGTTAACTTCACCCTCAGCAATTCATTTTAGACCTGTCAGTGAAGTCAAGTTAATGTGCTTGTAGATTGTTCAGTAAATGTACAGGATTTTTTTCCCTGAATATTAAGAGCTGTATTTTTATACTTGCTCCTACAGACTCATTTCAACTGATCATAAAAAGCTGAGTGATTGCTATTGATCTGTGACAGGTTCCACCCGACCCCATTAATCTGTTTTTTATCTTAAACATTTCTGTAGCAAATTTCTCTACATTAAGTTCTGTAGACACAGGTTTATATTGCTGAGGACAAAGTTTCCACTTGGATCACATACAAAACCCACAGAACTGTCAAACTATTGTATTTTCATATTTTTTATTTCCTAATTCACATACTCATATTTGCAATCTGATCCTTAGGCTACTACTACTGATTCTTTGGGTACTATTAGGTGAAGCATGCATATGTAGAAGCAAGCTTCAGTGAATTCAATCATGTTCTCTCTTTCTCCTCGCTTCTCTCTACTTGATCTTCTGTCAGCCGTGTTCTGAGTTTAGTTGAAAGTTGCTGTCCTGTAAAAGCTTTGGTACATCTGTTCAGTTCTTCACTCTGAAAAATTTTTAAGAGGCGGACCAAATAAATATCATCCAGTTCTTGTGCACATATACACAAGAATTTTACTCAGTGTGTATGGAACAATACTTCAGCTTTAACCATTTTTTTTCAAAAATGGTTGCATGGAGAAAAAAAGTGTACCAATAAGAACAACAAAACAAAACAAAACAGCCTCAGAGAATTTACTCTGTTTGAATAGCTTCCACAGAAAGTATCAGAATGACTCCATTTTGGATTCCAACATTCTGGAAGTCAAGTTAAGGTATTTGGAGTGCAGCCACTACCAACTATTTTGACAACAATAGAAGTCATAACATGGGGCCTTGTTACATTCTTTCCCTGCATAAAGTGTCAAGTTCAAAGGTTCAATCTACCTCTTTGCTAAAGTTTCTCAAATCACACATTTAAAAATAAATTACTTCTCTAGCAAACAAGAGGGCTTGAAAATTTTATTTTCTTGGACTACAGTTGCCAAGATCCTCCAATCAGCATGGCCACTGGGAAATTAAATTTTCCAAGTTCCAGCAAAGAGTGAAGAGAGCCATTACTAGTTGTAATATACAAAGCTCATCAAGAAGAACCATTTCCCTAACTCAGCATCAGAGAGCTTCTTTTATTTTTATATATAGAAATCATTACCTCATCACTAGGTTTGGGAGTCATGCTTCAATTTTAAGAATCATCCATAATTGGCCATTAAATACCACTATATATTATCTCATAAACATATTTTCAAGCATTGAAGCATAAAACTAAGCTGGCAATCTAGCAGCTGCATGTGTCATTAGTAAAACTACAATATTGCAGTTAGTGGTCTTAAAGAGACAGGTTGCAAGTTTTCTATAAACCATTATGCCGTGACAGAGCCTTTCTTTTGTGACTCCTAGCTAACTCCCTCTCAAAAAGTGATTGAATTAAAGGGTTGGGGATGGGAAGAAATCTACCAGCTCTCTTACCTTTTTGCGGTGTCCTCCTTCATTACTGTCCTTAAAAGTCTAAAAGGGGCAAACTTGCTAAAATTAGGAGAGTCAGGAGGAGGTGTACAGAATTCATTGGGGTTTTTTTTGCTTTATGAGGGAAACTTTTCTGTCACTCATCCTTGTACAGGCAGCATCAAGCCATCTCCCCAAGCTGGAGTTACAAACACACAAGCTGATAGTATAGATTTCCCAGTTGCTTCAACTTTCTGCATAGACTATGGTTTGTCTTCCTATTTTACTGTCTCTGCTTAGCCTGGGGCTGCCCAGCCCCTGGAAATCTTCATCTTGGCCTGTGGAGAGTACAAACTTGCCCTTTTGAGTACCAGCAGGCATGTGTGCCTGTTCTCCAACCCTGTTTCGAGCTGCCCACTTGCTCTTCCTTCTGCCCATCTCTGTTTCTTTTCATACACAAAAGTGAGTTGATTTTTTTAAAAAACCCACAATGGGATTAAATAAAGAGTCTGTTCTTGGATCTGATTATTCCTTTTCCTCAGAGGATGTCCTGCATTTAAGTTCTGTGACAAATTCTCTTTCACATATATATATATATATCCCAGTACAGTTCGGTACAAACTATCTGGAGCACTTTAGGTGGCACACATAAAAGCCAAACACAAGAAACAGAATAAATTGAAATCAGTTTTTAAAAAATGATAAATAAAGAACAAAGCCAGTCATAACTCCTAGAGAAAAAAACAGCTCTCAGAGATTGTTTTATATTTTCATACAAAAAAACCTGAATAAATATAAGCTGTGAAAGCAGAATTCCATTATAATTCAAAAACATGCAGCCCTGCCCTAGGATTGTGGTTTGCTCAATGAAATGTTATTACATTGGGGTCAATAACATAAACTTATTTCAATGGATAATACATTAGAATCAGCCCACCTTCCTCTTTTCCATCATATGTTGTGTAGCCATTTTCACACTGAATGTTTAATTTGCCCATACTCAGTGGAAATGTTCTGGTGCTTTTAGAGAAAGTTTTTACTGTGCAGCAGAGCTGCTTCAGTCATAAAAATTTATAGGAAATCTAGAGGGCCTCAAATTCAGTTTGCAGCCCATGCCATGTTTTCCCATTGAGTCCTTCTGTCTTTTTCTTGCAAGATAAAATCCAAATAGGAAAACAACATGCAGAATAACTATGTCTCTTGACTGTGAGTAGGAGGAGGTCTCTGTCTGGAAACTCTTCTAATGGTAAAGTCAGCTGGAGCCAAGATGTGTCAATTGAAAAGCAAGAAGGCAAGATCAGCATGAAAGCCTCAGTACAAAAATATATATTTTTAAAAGAACCCGCACACTGAGGGAGTACCTCCTCTCCCCAAACAGAAGAATAAGGACTAAATGTGCTTAACAGGCACAAAATGTTGCATGTCCACTGGAAAAGAAAAATGCAAAACAAAGGTGGAATGAACTGAATACTTCCTAAAGAAAAAATGGCTGGCTTAGAACAGTGAATTGGAGCACCCCTTTTAGGAGGAATGGTGTGGTATAACATTTTGGCCATTTCTGCACTACACTTGTTATAGTGCTATTATTCCACTTTCAACATCCTGTGAAATCTTGAGGTTTGCAGTTTAGGGAGGGGCATTTAGGATTCTCAGCCAGAGAGCTCTTTGGCCTTAATAAACTACAAACCCCAGAGCTCCACAGAATGTTGAAAGAGGAATAATAGCACTATAACAGTGTAGTGCAGAAATGGGCTTTGTTGTAGGTGCCATTTGTTTTTTGCTTACTCCTGAGGTCTAGAAAAACATATTTCAGGTATTTGTAGTAGGATTTGTGAGTCTAGAACCAGACAGATCCATGCATTTATGAAGAAGAACAAATCTGAAACTAGTGACCCTATTTATATATTTCAGTGTCAAACATTACAAACATTTGTAGATCGGAGTTGCTGACTGCTCAGGTAAGCACACTATGATTTTATCATTCCCAAAGAACATGCTTTGGGATCTTTAGTCAGAATACTCTTGGTGACTTTCATGAGTGATACAGGGTCTCTTAGATGTAATCAGTGTATTTTTTTTTAATATTGTGCAAGGAGCTATTCAGAACCTCCTTGTGCGACGTTTCTCCCCTGGCTGTACAATGGCAGCTGGATGGCACCAGGGCAGTTCCTCCTTCAACACAAGCAGCCTCTTATTGACCAGGGTGTGTACTGGAGGAGCTCCATGGTACTGTTACACTCCTTCCTGGGCCAACTATGGAACTATACTGGAGAAGCTTTATGCTCTGCCAGCATAAAATGGGATCTCAGCCTCAGTCACTACCTTTAACTATTGTTCCCAACTGGAATGCCTTTAGAATATGATAAAATAAACAGTTAGTCTCTCCTCTGGAAAACACAGTCTGTTCCAATAAACCATTATTAATATAGGAGATACTGTATAACTGCAAACTCTAAGCAAGATACTCAGTTTTTCCCCACCTCCACGCAGAACAGGCTGGAAAGACTGCTGGAAAGAGAAGCAATGAAAATCTGTTGAACTTTTAAACAGATTGATGCTATTATGGATGCCAGTTCTCAGGCTCAAAATACTCTTCTGTTGCCATGGTGCACAGATCTATAGATTTTTGTAAAAGTTGCTGAACGTGCAATATATTCTTTGCTTCTGCCTCAGCTGTGCTGTTTGATATAGCAAACTGGGTTGTCCATTGAGATTACAGTTGAAAAATTGGTTTAAAATTACTTGAATGTTTCTCAAGATATTTTTCTGATACAAAAGCACTGAGGAATTCTTATTTTATAATTTGATATATTTATAAAATATGGACTTCTTCATTGTATGTTGTTGTTCTGTGTCTTCAAGTCATTTCCATCTTTAAGGAGACCCTAAGGCAAAGCTATCACGAAGTTTTCTTGGCCAGATTTGTTCAGAGGGAGTTTGCCCTTGCCTTCCAATCAGGCTGAGAGAGTGTGACTTATCCCAGGTCACCCAGTGGGTTTCTATGGCTGAGTGGGGATTTGAACCTAGGCCTCCAGAGTTATAGTCCAGTGCTTAAACTACTCATCATGCTGGTTCACCCCCTTTATTTTTGGAAATAAATCCAAACATTTGGAAGGCTATTTTAAAAACTGATAGGTAATTAACACTTTTGTACACACAGAGGATTACTAGATCAGACCTAGCTCAGGTCCTGAGATTTCAGGTCCCAAATGTGAGACCTAGGGACAATCTCATGAAATATCACTAAGGATGTGCGCCCTGGTGGTGCTACAAGAGTGATGAGGCAGCCCCTGGTAATATCATTAAGTGTGATAACACCTTTCAAGCCAGTGTTCTAACTAAGAGATAGGGAGAGCTGGAGAGAGAGAGAGAGAGTGAGCTAGGGAGGGATGGGCAGAAGAGAAGGGAAGTTGTAACCCTGAGTACTGGAGAAGAGAGGCCTGGCCTTGGGATATGGCAACCCTACATACACACACACACACACACACCATATTTTTTGTCCACTCCAGCCATGTACGCAATGTTGGGGTGGGGGGCGAGAGAGGAAGAGATGGGCTGAGCCATGTTAAGACATCTTCTGCCTGAGGCAAAGGACAAGATGGTCTCCTGACACACTGCTGCCATTCCACCTACAGAAATCAGCACGGCTGGTAGGTGAATTGACATTGGTGATAGGACAGCGTCCTCTACTGACTCAAGAGTAGCAGACTGGCTGGGTGCAGGCAGCTTAGAGTGCAGGGCACTGTCTTCAATAGAAGGGCTACTATAAACTGAGATCAATCACTGCCTGCTGACTGTACCACATTACACCTGGCTATTATCCTTTTCTGACTGGCTTCACCCAGGAGGTGTAGCTATGGTCATCGCCCCCTAAAAATTCTTCCCTCCAAAATGAAATTTTCTTTTAGTCTCTGAATTTCTAATATTCCATTTGTCACTCTTATATTTGCATTCTTTGGGGTAACTTAAGTCTATTCCCCCTCCCCCAGTTTTTGGATGTCTAAACTGTATTTCTAAATGCTCAACTGCAGCTTTAAGCTACAAAATGCTAGAAATTTGGAGAGTGCAGAAAAAATTCATTTGGAGTGGGAGAATTGTTATTTGGGGAGCAATGTCCTCATTTTGTCCCCCCTACCTCCCCCCTACTCAACCCCTCCATTACCATTTTCTGATTGGTGGGCTTCAGTTGTTTTCATCTGTCTTAGGGGAGGAGATGGAGTCATGCTATCTAGTTTAGAAAGTCAGGGAAACTATGCCAGAACTGCTGAGCTGTCAGCAAAGAAGAATGACTCAGATGGCTTATGCAAAAATTTTTTCCACATTCAAAAGGGGTGAAATGATAGGGAATGCTGGAAGGAGAGCTAGGGAAGCATTTGTGGAGAGACAGAGAAGGGACCTTGTAAGCCTGCTGTAACTGGATAATACAGCTCATACTTTACATAGTTTAAGCCTCTCTAATTTTTATTTGGACATAGTGTTTCTGTGTAGATATGTGTCTTTAAGAATTATGGATGGAAAGAAACTCAACTGGACTTGACAATCTTAATAAAAATAACAATTTTGCATGTACTGAAAATTATAATGAGAAAAATGCACATCCTTCCTTTAGCAGTCATATCTCTGCAAGGTTTAAAGGATGACTCTGGACATTTCCGCACGGGGTATTTGAAACGGTGCAGTCCGTCCTCTAGGGAGGATGTTTGCTCCTGGGAGCGGACTGGGTACGGACTATTTAACATAGATCTGCACCTCAGCCTGCTCCGGAACAACCCCAAGTGGTCGTCCAGTGTGCTTTTGAAAAACCTGTTTCTTTCGGTTTTTCAAAAGCACGGAGTGTGCCAGTGTGAGCCTCCTCCCTTGTGCAGATTTGCAGGATTGCACCAATGCAAGCCTGCGATCTGCTGGGGGCGGGCTTTAGGCTGGTGAGCTTCAGCGAGACCCTCGACCAACCGGAAGCTGCCATTTTTGATGTCGGAGCAGTGCGGAGTGACGAGCACGCACTGCTCCGGAGCAGCCTGGACTGGACTAGGGAACCATAAGACCCATAAGGCCCCATGAGGAAATGGCCTCGGAGAAATAAAGTGTGTACAAAACAATGTGCATATTTAAACATGTGAACAGATGTATTTTAGAGCTTGGAATAATGGTGAACTACGAAAAGTTCACTCCTGGTCTGAGGGCTGACCAGTGCATTCAATCCAGGGGTCATAGTTGTAGAGATCAGATCTTTTGTCTACAATCTAAAATTCAACTTCCACCCAGTTTGATGCAGACTTTCTTTAGAAGCAACATAAAAGTGGGCTACAGTTCAAACAGAGATATAACTATCTGTGCGATGACCACAGCTTGGAAATATTACTGGCTGTGCTGGTTAGGGGACTCTGACAGCTGAAATCCAAAAACAGAATACAAAAGAATAAAATAAAATAAAGTTTCCAAGCCCAGGTGATGACATGTTTTCAGATGTACTCATAGCAAATCTGTCATCAGCATGCTATACAATGGTCACCTTCTCATATCAACAACTAGTGAAATACCATAAATGTTTTAACTAATGCAGTTTAAAAAAAAAAAGCCACTAATGTGGGATATGTACAGTCTTGTTCATTAACAATTCACAATCGGTAATGAAGATTGACTGAATTATCTGATAGATGCTTTGTATTTGAAGTGCATGGAACTTGTCAAGACTTCTGCCTGTTCTCATAGTTTCTAGCATCAATGCCAGAAAATAAGAAAGCAAGCAAAATGATTAGCTTTATATGCTTTTGACAGGATAGCTGTTTTAAAATAAGCTTTATAGCTTAAATGGTATGTGTTTATTATACCCAATAGTAGGTAAGACATTAGTCAGAAAAATAAATGGCGTTTGCTCAATAAAGTTAAGCATTTTGTAGTGGGATGGGAAGACTCTAATCAGAAAATTAGATCCCCCCCCAAAAACCTAAATATTATTTTCAGAATTATTCACTCACACTGAAAAAGAATATGCAAAGGATGCTTCAGAAAGGATGATTATTAAGATTCAAGGAAGAAATATAAAGGAGCTAAGGGGCCTGTCTGAAGTTGCAATTGAGGGACTAGCCTATAGACTTAAAATTTTGTGGAAATTCCTGAGGCTTAAGCTTTGGAGGCTTGATGGAAAAGCTGCAGAAGAGTTTAGAGAAGAAACATTGGATGAGAAATGGTGTAATATAATGGAAGGTCACAACAATACAAGAGGGGATTGTGAGCAGGGCAGGGCATTCTTGTGCAGCCAGCTCACAGTGTGGTCATTTCTCCTTTTGGCTAGCTGTAGCTGTTTGTGATGTTGGGAAAGGGAATCTGTGCAGAGCAGTCATCTCTGGATGCTTGTAAGGGGACCACTTTCACAGTCTGAGCCATCATGCTGCAAACAGTTCCTTTTCAAGACAGATAGACAGGCAGACACAGGCCCTTTCTGCACAAGGTGAGGGAATTGCTCCATGCCGTTACCTTCTGGGGTTTGAAGCAACGCGGACTATCCCTGAAGCCCTTCCACAGGGCTCCTCCTTTGTCCAGGGCGAATCAGAGCAGTGCAAGGTCTGTAGATCCGCACTGCTCCCGCTTCCAAAATGGCAGCTTCCAGCTTCCAAAATGGTGGCTTCTTGCTTCCAAAATGGTGGCTTCCAGCTTCCAAAATGGCGGCTTCCGGCTTCCAAAATAGCGGCTTCCTGTTGGTCGTGGGTCCCAACCAACTGCTGAGGCTCGCCATGCCTAAAGCCCGCCCTTCACAGATCGTAGGCTCGCATTGATGTGAGCCTGTGAATCTGCACAAGGGAGCAGGAATGCAATGGCACATTCCAGGAAAATAAAGACCTGTTTTTCCGGTCTTTCAAAAACACGCTGGAGGACCACTTGGGGTCGTCTTGGAGCAGACTGATGTGCGGATCTCCAGTAAGTAGTCTGCTCCTAGTCCACTCCAAGGTCCGTGAGAGGACGCACTGCCCCGTTCTAATTGCCTGGTGCGGGAAGGGCCACAGACACCATCAATCATAGGATGTGAAGCCCTGAATAAATCTGGAAAACTAGAACAAAGTATCAGTTATGGTTAGCTTATGGCCTGCATGAGTGTTTGTGTGTGAGAGAGACGGAGAAAGAGGGAGCACCTTGCCCAGTTATCTGAATATTTCAAAATGCACATAGTACCCAATAACTATGAATAGCGAGACAAAAAATAGGGTTTATATGAAACTCATCAAACTATGTAGAGGAAAGAGGTTACTGCTGATTTTAAAAAGCAGCAATGGTTCAGTCTCACAAAAGTACAAAAGTTGCAGTTCAAGGAAATGCTAAAACAAGAATAAAAAGGGGAAACTTGTACTGTATCATTTGTTTCAGTACAGACTGCCCAAATTGTACCATGAATCTTAAAACTACTGCCCTGAAAAAAAGAGGAAGTGCTAAGGAGCAATATGCACTGAACACAGTGGATTGTACCTACGCCCTTCCACTGTTAGAATATTTTTTGATCAAGTAGAGGCTTCTTAGACAGAAATGGGGAGGCCAGTTTTGCACATGCCTCTTTTCTTTTCCAGTGTCTCTTGTGCTACTCTACATCTGCTCCAGGACGTTGACATCCCTGTTGGAACAGTATGGGATGTAGTACATAGGGATTTGGAAAAATCAAATTCTACTTTATGTGCTCAGAGGAGCCTCCATTTCTTTGAAGTACCTTCTGTCAACAGGGAGACACACTGGGACACTGAGCAGTCATGCACAGAATACATCTGCACATGTTGTAAGGACAATGAACAGCCAAAAAGACTTGTCTAGTGATGAAACAAAGCCATGGTCTGGTGAGCACCAATCTAGGCTGCATTCAAGTTTAGTTGATGGTGGTTGTCTCCAGTTTACCCAAACTTAATAGTATACCAAAACCAATGAAATAGATAGATTTTTTAGAAGGAAATGCTGGCTGGCTAACTGCTTCATAAAACATACTGTTACTGCAGCTTCTAGGCCACCCTGGTGATAGCATAAAGATATCTTTTTGATATCAATAATTTGGCTTTCTTCCACCACCCCTCTCCACGTGTTTGTGAGGCCCCCAGAGAAGCACAAAACTAGGTTCGGTGGCTGATTGCTGCAATATTCCTAAATAATACAGGCAAGCCAGAAATAGCCAGATCGCCACTTCAGGACACCTCCCAGCAAACACTCTATTATGTTTGCGCACCACCTACAAAGGTCTCCTTGCCCCAAGCAGGTAACTTGACTAGCTGAACTATCAACTGTCCAGCATCGTGCATTTGCATACCGGCTGCTCCTTTGTCAATTTGGACCTAACTCAATCATGTTAAATTTTGACCTTTCCGAGGCTTTGTTTTGCACCCGAAATCCATTGTTCTCACCAGGTACGGCATAGCCTGCAGTCACATCTCTCCCTATAAAAACCCCTGATTCCAAGACCCTCCTTGGATCGCTCCCGAGTTCCTAACCGCCTTGCTGCCTCTTTGCTTGGCGAGCCTCCCCTCAGCTCCACGTGCTGAGCCACATCGAACCCTAGCATTGCTCTCTATTCTTCTGGGCTTCAGGACAGGTTTCGTATCACCCAAATCAACTATCCCTCTGAAAAATCCCTCTATCCCACTCCCACCTTTATTTTCTATAGTTATCTGAGTGAGTGAGTTGAATACACTGTTTGGCTGTATTTTAATAACGATCTCATTTATTCTTTCAAAACGGTTTGCTTCTTGACTGGCCTGACCCCATAGACATAGGGTTCAAGATCCTGCTAAGTTACCCTGCTTCTCATAATGCTAAAGCAGTGCTCAGAGCTAATTTTCCCCACTTATAGTTGAGCACATTTTGGTGTCCCTCATGAGACCCCCAGTAAACAGGGTAAGAATACCACAGAAGCAAGAGAAGTAGTTTGGGTTTTCAGCTTGTTTTCAGCCAATTAGAAGAAATACTAGAATTCTTCAGTGATCAAAGAGTTGCTCAGTGCCAGTGGACTGAATAGTTTCCCATGACTGACAGGTGGTTACAGTTCCTTCAGGTGTGTCATGATATTCATGAAGCATAGGAAACATTTCCTGTTAACGTTTGAATGGTCTGTGCCTTGCAGCCTAAACCTGAACATAAAATTATAGAGGAGTGTGATTTGAATATCAAGTAGTTTGCCAGCACTGACCTGTTTGTATATGTCAAAGAACACAGTATTCAACCATTCATTAGCAACACATGGGTTAGATTCAGAAAAATATTTGAATCAGGACATGACTTGACAGAAGATAGCCAGTCATACCGGCAGAAACCAAAGTTTTTCTTATTAGCATCTATGTACACTCTCAATATTTTAAGCATATTCACATGCTACAAAAACAAGCAAGTAAGAAGATGGATAATTTGCATTTCAAGGAAAACTAAACAGCCTCCTTGAATCCTTTCTTGTGTTGACAAAAACTGACCTTCTATTCTACATATCAGTTTTTCAATTCTATCTTATATTTATGTGCATACTAATAGCAAAAGCAAAATCTCATTGCAGTTTTTTTGCTTATACATGCCCAAATCTGATTGCTAGTCTCAGTTACAAGAGACCCATTGAATCAATTGCTGATTGGAAAGTCACCACTTGAAGCACCAGTGTAGTGTAGTGGTTTTAGCATTACACTATGGCCCTTTCTGCTCCCTGCCCCCAACCCACAATGGTCACAGGATTGCAATAGTTCTGCATGACATTGTCACAATCCTATCGCAATCTTGTGGCCACCTGTCACAATTGCGGAATATATCATTGACAGGTTTCTCCCATCAATGAACCGTGATTGTGCAGTCCTCATGCCTCCCTCCCACACTTACCTGTAGTGCAGAATGTCAGGAAGCGCAATAGTTGCGCTTCCTCCCCCAGCACAGCCTGAGAAGCCGCCAGGCTGTGCTGTGGAAGGGAGGGGCAGACCCATCGCACTTCCTCCCATCCAACAGGCAGCCTGTGCAGAGGGCAGTGTTTCTGTTGTGCTCCCCTCCTGGGAGAGGCTTTCCCCAGATCCCCACATGATGGATTTGTTACAAAAGGTAAGATGTGGAAAGGGCCTCTGGAGGCCAGGGTTCAAATCCTTGCTCTATCATGGAAACTCAGTGGGTGGCCTTGGGCAAGTCACACCCTCCCAGCCTCAGAAGTAGACCTCTTCTGGACAAATCTTGCCAAGATACTCTGTGATAGGTTTGTCTTAGGGCTGCCATGAGCCAAAAATGACTTGAAGGCACACAACAGCAAGTCATCACTTACATAAGTCCCACTGACTCAATGCAACTACTTTAGTAGGGACTAAGGCCATTTTCTCATTAAACTGTTGTAAGTGTATTTAGTGTATTCCACTTTTAATATCCTATGGAATCGTGGGGTTTGCAGTTTAGAGAGGGCCATTTAGAATTCTCAGCCAGAGAGTTTTGTGGTCTCAGAAAACTACAAACCCAGGAAGTCCACAGGATGTTGAAAGTGGAATAAGAGCACTGTAACGGTGTAGTGTGGAAAGGCCCTATGTTCCAAGGATGGTATAGGCAGCTTCTGCTTCTTGTAGGTCACCATGCAGTATTATGCATGTAGGTCAAGAATCAAGCCACATAGGACCAGAAAGTGAGAAATTCTAGGGCTTGTTTGATTAAAATGAATACATAAAGTGAAAGGTTAATTTTACTAAATATCTCCTGTTTTCAGTTGACCTAACCCAAATAAATTGCTAAATTATATTAGATAATTATAACTAAATAGTGTGACACCACTCTTTCGAAAAACTAAAAAGGCCAGGCCTGTTCTAGACACAAATTCTACTCTTTCTGTGGCTCCTACCCATTGTATGTGACCAAATCAAATTTCACAGCCATGTTGATCGAAGTGTTGAACTAGGAACAATTCAAGTGAATACAAGGGGACATGTTTGTGTGAGCTGCTGCCAAGAAACAAATACATTAGCACAGTTGTTCCAGGTTAGATGTTCTTCAATGCTGTTGTGTCCATGTAGATGCTCAGTATAAAGCATTTTATGCTATCTGAACTGGATCAATATCTTACATGTTTATCTGAGGACTGTTTCCAAATGATTGTTATTATTTAGACTGAGATTTTGCAAAATTTTACCCTGATTTTGTCATGGTATTTTGCAGGCCTTGAAAAAGTTACTTTTTAAAGACTACACCAGCCAGCTATTTCGGTAGTCAAAAACAGTAGCTTTCTCAAGCTCTAGTATGTGGTTGTCACAGAAGTATGTTATTAAATTTACATTTGCTATTTTTATAGACTCGCCATTTCATCTTTGTCTAACTAGAATATGTACAAAAACAAGATAGCTTTAACTGTTTTTCCCCCATCCTCTGCTACATCCATTATCTTTCTGTCTGCTTTAAAAAAGCTCATAGTTACTCATAGGCTGAGCAGCTGGAAGTTGGTCATTGGCATGGAGTTGCTTTCTAAAGGCCTTCCAAACATTTGTTCACACACTTCTGAATCTTTCCACTGTTCCATCACTTCTCTTGGCTGACTGTTTTGTGGCTCATGTTACAAGATTCAGTTCTGGCCAAGATGATGCAAACTGTTTTAATACTGAAGCATAATGAGTGTAAATACACACAGTGGACTTACACACATGGTATGGAAAGCAATCACCACAGTGTTTGGATTTCAAAAAATACATCTGAATACCTGGTTGTATATGTTCTAGTGTGTTGTGATGGGCTATGGAGAACCATATGGAGGAATGCGTACAATCAGAATTCATGTTCCTTGCACATACTGTAATACTTGATTAGAAGAACAGACTTTGTTAAAGAGTTGCAAATTAAACCCCCAATTAAACTGAAAATTGTTAGAAAACGAACAGGTCTTGTAGACTTTTAGAGATCTGCAAATTAATTAGTGCAGTGTTTACTGCAGATCGCAATGTGCTTGTTGCAAAACTATAAGGCATTCAGTGTAAGGATGGATCAGCCTGCTAGTTTTGCTTTCCCCACATTCCGATATATATATACACACATACATACATATACACATATATACACATACACACATATTACATACATACATACACATACACACACACAGAGACTTCTTTCCCACAAATTTATGAAAAAATTTCCAAACTTTGAAAGGGTTTTCTCAAAAAAACAAAACAAAACTGTGCATCTGAGGGTCCTTTCACACTACACAATTATAGCACCATGTTCCACTTTAAGGGTCATCGCTGTATCCTATGAAATCCTAGAACTGGCAATTTGTGAAGCACTAGAGCTTTGTGAATTCAAATTCTAGATACTTCTTCCTGAACTACAAATTCCAGAAGTCCACAGGATGGAACCATAGCAGTAAACATGGAATCATACTGCTGTGAATGTGTAATGTGAAAGAACCTTAAATGCTCCCAAAGAAAGGAGTTTTCAAAACACATTGGTCCATATATTTTTATTCCTGTTTTTTTTAAAAAAAACTTCACTTAAAAGGCCCTTCCCTAAAATGCAAATAGGATGGATCCCATAGACTGCCCGAAATATAACCCCCCTATACAAAAGAAACTGCCTGGAAGTTCACTCTGGATTTTGGAACAAAAATGTTTTTTAAAAAATCTTGAACAGTGTGTGCCCCTTCAACCAATTGAAAAGATGGATTGCTGCTCCCAGATAGGCAGTTTTTTATGAGGACGAAGGCAGAAGAAGGTGGTTGAGGGAGTCTGCAGGGCTAAAGGGCCAGAAAAACAGCCATAATGGTATACACACGGTCCAAGGATTGTATTTTGTCCATCCTCGACACATAACAAAGCAGCACAAAATCTGTTTAACGGGGGGGGGGGGGGAGGGACGACCATACAAGAAAATAACATCACCAAAATCAATAGGATCACAGAAAAAAATGTGGGAAAAACAACCTAAAGCAACTTCACCCTTGACTTTGTAATGAAAGGATCAGAGCTGCCTCATCTGGGACAGAATTCCATAGCCATTTCTGAGACACCTTCACCTCATTTTCACATCCACCACACAAAAACCTTTACTTTTCCCATACCAGTCATTCCAGTGGGGTGACTGTTGAGAATGATTTTGCGGTTGTAGAGCCAGAGAAAATTTCTCACAAAGGGCAAACAGGTCCAAATGTTAATTTACCAATGTCCATTCTGCCAGCTTATAGACCTTCTGATAAGAAACAAGCTGGTCAGAGGCAAGCAAAGGAAGTCAACTTCATGAAGGAAGGAAAGATCCAGAAGCCACAGACAGCGGAGAACTCTGGACATCCGGACCAGCCTAAGACACTTTGCTGCACGAGACAAACAGTAAAATTGTCCCCATTCCCATTCCATGTAGAAAAACTGACTGGACTGCCAGTTAAATCTTTCTTGAATACTGGATATAAGTTAGCATGGTCCAATGCCTCTAGAAGTAGGGGGCCGAAGACAGAATATTAGGCACACAAATTTATTCTAACAGTTTGCTACTATTTGCTGCTTGGCTGCCAACTCCTGCCTAATGGCAGGGCTGGCTCTAAAAATGGGGATTACAGACCACACAGTGGAGGTAAGGAAATCAGGATTACAGAGATCTAGGTAGTGTTGGGAACTATAAAGACTCACATTATGGGTGGAATCTTGTTACCAAGATCTATAAGGTATTATATATAGGAGCCAAATCATTTAAGTCACACTTCAAAATGCTTGTGCTTGGTTCCTCAGCAGGCTTAATTTACCACAGTCCCAGAGTGCTCATTCAAAGTATGTCACTTTGGATATGCATTATGCTTTGAATGCCTACCAATAACATGCTGCTAGCTACAGAACACATTCTCTCAAATTTTCCTTAGTTCTATTTATAAATGGATACCTTACAGAAATTTTAGATAAAAAGATAGAATGGGAAATTAATCATGAGAAAATAGCTAATGTCAAAAACCTGCAATTATATTATTAGTCATGCCACTAAGCTTTGGATGCTTTATTGAAAAAGGAAAATAAGAAGGTTAATGTGATGAAAATTAATCCTGGACTAGGATTGTTTGAGGGAATGGAATGGACTAGGATCATTTGAGGAAAAGGAATGATACCATGGATACAAATTTCTAGTTGATACAACACTGAGATAGCATCGATTGAAAACAAAGACAAATGGAACAAAAGGTGTTTTAACTTGTATTACATTAGCAATACATTCTTAATCCTTGCCTGTCTCGTTTTTCCTGGCACCTCAAGGTAGGTGGGGGTTATAACTAAGCCAATTTAAGGGTTTCTTCAGATGGGGTAAATGTCTCAGAAGGTTGTGGTATTTATTGCTGTAATTCTCAACCTTTTTTTAAAAAAAATCTCTAAAACATTTCTGATGTCCCAGACTATTTTCGGGAAATTTCTTTGTTTTTAATTCCTAGACATGTCAGAACAATATGTTCTCTTCTTATTTTTTTAAACATTTTTTTCAGAGATATAGTGATATATTGCATCAGTAAAATAGAACTATAATGCTATGACTCTATTTTTTTTAAACAAGTTCAGGGTAGAGAAAATTAGCCTTTGAAATCATAGGACCATTTCAGCAAACCATGCCCCAGTTATTTTTTTTTAAAACCCAGATCCAAGAATCACTTCAGGCAGTACTACCAAAAAAAGTGAAGAGATGGATGAGAGGCAACAATAACTGGCAAAAATTGAGGAGCTCTATCATGAGAACTCTAGACCAGTCTGGGAAAGGCCTCATATTAACAGCCTGGAGTGAGACATTTCAGTCTTCCAGTCATGTTGCATTGCAGAATGCACACAAAACTAGACTGACAATGTCCTCTGTTGACACACTTGTCCCAGTAGATCCGTTCATTTTTGCTATTGGGATACTTTTTTGTTCTCACTGGTACAATGTTTTAGGAAGAAAACCTCCCATGCAATTTTGCTGCAAAGCACGGTTCAGCAAAGCAGAAGGGACATATGGTTAGGTGATTGGCTCCAACTGGGAAAAACAAATTTCTTCTGTTGAAAGCAGCACTGGAATTTGTTGGGTTGAATGCTTCATAGTACAAATAGTGCATATTTTATTTCACTTTTAATCCCTCTTGTGTTTTCTGGTTCTGGTTATTTGATAGAACACATTTGATTCTGCACACACCAACACATCTTTGGACATGGGGCATTTTTATATTCTGCAGTACTTCAGAATTCTCATGAGGGTTACAAAATACCACACAAATCAAATGATGCATTTTAAAAAATCCTAGTGCATTAAAGGTTAAATGGATTTTAGCTTGACTCAATGTTTTTATTGAGAACTTAATCTATTCTAAAATATTATTACAAATTAATAGCTGTCACCAACTAATGAATTCATGGACCCATAGGACTCTTAAATATCATTGGGGAAAAACTGACAGCATGCACCAAAGTGACCCTTGAGCCAACTTTATTTTCTGCACTCCAAACTCTCTAAATAAGTAGCTCATACCTGTTCAGTAGCGAGCTCAATTAAGAAGACTAAGGCACCACTAACATGCGATAAAATATATTGATTCAGAATATATTCAGATCAGATAATATTTCATGAGCTTAATTTTGGAAAGTTGACTCATTAACAAAACACATAGATATCATTGTGTATTTCCTGGGGGAGAGAGTGAAGGATTTAATCCTTCAACAAAACTACACAAAGCAGCTGGTAGCAGAAGAAGCTGAATTGAAATATTCAAAGATGTTCATCTTCATACTCTGAAGAAAAGGAAAGATTATAATTCCCTGACACTGCAACTAAGAAATAGTGGAATAAGGTAAAAGGGAAAAGACTGAAGGTATCTCTTTTTTTCATAAACAGAAAAAAATTGTCCTAAACTCTGTTTTAAAGGTGAATGAATTTTTCAAAAAATATAAGGTGGAACTAGAATGGATGGAGGAAAGGCAACTAGAATGTGAAAATTACCCAGATAAAGAGACCCCACTACCACTTTGAGCAACAGGAAAAAGTAAAGAGGCAGCGAAAGAAGAGGAGGAAGATACAGGATCAGACAAAGAGGAAGAGGAAGAAGAAGAAGTAGAGGAAGAGGAATAAGAACTAGATTCAGTCCAAGAATCAGAGAAAGATAAAGAAGAAGACAGTGAATAATAAGAAGAATGGGAATTAAAATTTTGTCTTGGAAAATCCGGGGTTTAAATTCACCATATAAAAGAAAACAAATCTTTCATTACCTGAAAAAATTAAATCTAGATATAATATCAATTCAAGAACCACATATTAGAGAAAAAGATTCAAAATAAGAAATCCAAGTTTAGGAGAAATTTGGACAAACTTTCTCAGTAACATTAGACAACAAGAAGAAAAACGTAATCATCTATATAAATAAAAAACATGAAATGAAAGAGATTTTCAAAGATGACCAAGTTCAATATTTAGCTGTGGACGTAAAGATTACAGATATTGCATTGTTAATAGTGGTAGTATATGGTCCTTTAGAAAATAAAGCTGAATTCTACCAAAAACTATCAGAAAAACTATCAGATTTGGAATACTAAAAAATAATACTAATGAGGAATTGGAATTGGGTTTTAGATCCAACATGGGATAATAATAAAGGAAAAAGAACAAAAATCAAGGAAAACTGCCAAACTCTTTTTTAAACTGACTAGATATTCTTTCCTCAAATGATGTCTGGAGATCCTAACAGGGACTAAACAAAGACTATACTTGTTTTTCTGACTGACACAAAACATGGTCGAGGATCAATATGGTTTTTGCATCTAGATCCTTATTAAAACATATAGAAAAAATACAATCCCTTCTGAGATTTCTGATCACTGCCCCTTAATCATGCCACTTCAAAACAAGAAGAAGCAATTAAATTGGAAACTGAATGACAGCTTATTAAAGGATCAGGAAATAATTGAAAAAGCAAAATGTGAATTAAAAACATTTTTTGAAAACAATTGGATAAAAGAACCACCATACATACAATATGGGAAACCAGTAAGGCTGTAATGAGAGGCTTTTTTTATACAGCAACAGGCTTGGTTAATAAAAAGTAGGAGAGAAAAAGAAAATAATATTAGATGGAAATTACAGATGAAAGAGGAAGAATTTAAAAGAAAACTCCAGGATATAACTTTACAAAATGAAAGAAAAATGTTGAATAAACGATTATCAATAATAGCGGTAACAGAATTAGAGAAAAAAAAATGAAATTTGTGAAACAGAATCACCTTGAACACACAAACAAACCAGGTAGGTGGTTATCATATAGACTAACAAAAGAAAAAGAAAAAGACCTTATTACCAAATTAAAAGAAGATCATATGATTATTCATCAACAGGAAAAGATTTAAAAAATCTTTGTCAATTATGTTCAAAATTTGTTTATAAATAAATACCTGGCTGAAGAACAACTACACAAAATTAAAAAATATCTAGACCAGGTAGATATTACTCAAATTACTGATCAACAGAGGGAAGATCTGAGTAAGCCAATTACAAAAATGGAAATCATAAATGCAATTAAGAAACTGAAATTGGATAAAGCACCTGATCCAGATGGGTTTACAGCAATATATTATAAAACTTTACAAGACCTCTTGATTACCCCCTTACAACAAACAATAAACATGATAAAACAACAAGGACTCCCAATCACCTGGACAGAATCTAACATAGTTTTGTTACCTACAGAAGGAAAAGACCCCCTGGATAAAAAGAATTATAGGCCAATCTTCCTATTAAATATAGATTACAAAATTTTTGTATCAATATTAGCAGAACATCTCAAAAAAATTTTTTAGTAGTCTGGATACATGAAGTCCAAAATGAATTCCTTCCTAAAAGATATCTTAAAAATAATATAAGAACAGTCTTAGATATTATTGAGTATTATCAAGAACATAGTGAGAAGGAAGTTGGATTGATATTTTTGGATGCAGAGAAGGCTTTTGACAATGTAAACTGATTATTTATGTTTGAAATATTAGAAAGAATTAAATTAGGAGACCTATTTATTGATTGGATAAAATCAATATATAAAGATCATCAAAGATATATTTTGATAAATGGGATAAAATGAAACAGATAGCAATACAATGGGGCACTAGACAGGGATGTCCACTCTCACCCCTGATTTTTACAATATGCCTAGAAGTGCTAAATAATAGAAATAGAAATGAACTACAATAAGAGGAACATGTATTAGAGAACAAAACTACAAGTTGAAGGCGTATGCAGATTATGTTGTAATAATTCTGGAAGAACCTTTAAATAATATCCAAAACTTACTTGAACTTCTCTGTGAAGTATCAGGATATAGGATTAATAAGAACAAATCATTATTACTTACAAAAAATATGACAAGATCCCAAGAATTAAAATTAGTTGAATTTTTGGGGTTCAGACTAGCTAATAAAGTAAAATATCCGGGTACATTTATTTCAAAAAATAATTCGGACCTGTATGATAATAACTATAAAAAAATATGGATGGGAATAATAAACAATTTGAGAAAATGAAGTAAATTGAGATTATCACTATTAGGTAGAATTTCAACAATAAAAATGAACATTTTACCCAGTTAATATTTTTATTTCAAAATTTACCAATTTTGCTAAATGAGCAACCTTTCAAAATATAGAACCAAAAACTTTAAAAATTTATCTGGAATGGGAAAAAACCCAGAATTAAGTGGAAATATTTGAAAGAAGTCAAAGAAAATGGGGGAATGGGATTACCCGATTTAAAAGTTTATTACGAAGCTTCCTGTTCTACCTGTTTGATAGATTAGATTACATTATTCAATCCACAATTATTGAATTTAGAAGGCTTTAACCTGTATTATGGTTGGCATGCATACCCTTGGTACAATAAACACAGGGTAAACAAGGAGTTTCAAGATTACTTCATCAGGAAATCACTACTTAGATTCTGGTTGAAATGGAAATGGAAACTTTACTACTCCCTTCCATCCTGGGTTTCACCCATGAAACCTTTTATAGACTAGAAAAGCCATATATAGACAAATGGGTTACTTATAAAGACATACTTAAATTAGAAGACAATACTATTCATCTGAAAACAAGGGAAGAATTGATATCACAAGCTTATACATCCCATTGGTTATTATATAGTTATTGGTTATTATATAGGCAATTGATAGAGAAGTTTAAAATGGATAAAAATATGAGGACTATATCAATGGAAGAAACCAAATTTGACAAAATAATAAAAACTGGAATAAATCATTTATTAAGTAAAATTTATAAATTGCTCTTGGAGAGAGAGTTAGAACAAGAGATAGTGAAGGACAGTATGATAAAATGGGCACAGGAAATAGGACACCCAATAAAACTGGAAAATTGGCAAAAGGTATGGACTACGAACCAAAAATTTATGAGGTGTTTTGATCTAAGAGAAAATTTCTTCAAAATATATTTTAGATGGCATCTGACACCAGTTCAAATAGCCAAAATGGGAAAAAACAAGGATATTACTAAGTGTTGGAAATGCCAGGAGAGAGGCTCTTTCTTCTACATTTGGTGGCAGTGTAAGGTAGCAAAAAAATTCTAGACTCAAATCCATAAACAAATTGCAAAAATATTAAAATTTGGATTCCCAATGTTGCCTTAAATTTATTTACTCAATATTTTAGGCAGTTTAGTCTCGGCATTAAGGAACAGACATTATAGGGCATTATATTACACGATACACGCAGCTAAAACAATATATGAAAAGAAATTGAAAGAATAACATATACCGTTAATAGATGATTGGCTATTAAAACTCCTTGATTTAGCTGAGATGGATATATTAACGTTAATGTTGAATAATAAATTTAACAATCAATTTAAAGAGGAATGGAAAGATACAACCCCAATTTGGGAGAACAGATGGGGAAGAATGGCCATAGCTGGTTTTGATGAATAAATCTTGTGATGTATAGCAAGTCTTTAAGATTTAGACATAGAAATACATAAAAAAATTAGATCATCTTCTTTTATAGAATAATTGAGTTTAGAATAATTTAAGCACAATAAGCAATTATTTACTTACTGTGATCAACTAGGATATACACTTAACGACATGGAACACATTTAAATGATGTAGATAGCAGGACTCAAAAATTATTAGTGGATACCCCAACATGTATAGGACAAGAAGTCAAGCTCTCTGTATTTGTTTAGTAGTTCATTAGATTGTTCTTTAATATTTTCCCTTTTTTCTTTCTTTTTCTTTTCTTTTCTTTTTCCCTTTCTTGCCTTTCACCCTCTCCTCTTTGTTATATCCTTTTTATTTTTTCCTATTATAATTTTTTAAAAAATTCACAAATCTGAATTAGTTATATATTCATATTAATAGAATAAAATAACTTTCTGATCTATTGCTATGCTACACCTTTTTTCTTTCTTTTCTTCTTTTTCTTTTTTTCTTTTTTTATGTAGTTGTTCACCTATTTAAGGTTCCTTACAGTTTTTTTCAGTGTAAACTCATGTGAAATATTGAATTAAGAATTATACGTAATTATGAATTAAGAATTACACACAAACTGATCTTTGTGGTACATGTTATATGTTAATATCTTAAGTTATATGTCTTTGTTTTTTATATATGTCTTTTTATAAAAACTCAATAAATATTACTTTTTAAAAAAGAAAAGGCAGCAGGTTTTAAGTTATTACTTTTTCATTATTCTATTTTTACAATTAGTGAGCGGAAGAGATTTGCTTGCAAGACTTCTGCCTAAGATATCAAATTAAATTGGTTGAGTTCGGTCTTATGTACCATAACTTTGGCTGGAGGAGTGTCATTTGCTTCTCTGCCTCAGGCAGCAACATATTATTTCTGTCCTGCTGAAAAGAAATGAGATGGATTTTAGGGATTGTGGCTAGCTAACTCCAGCTGAAATCTGGAGACTGTAAACTGGAAAAGTCCTTTTTTGACCAAGACATGTAAGAGAAATTTTCCTGGAAAGTTCACATCATTATAAATGATGGCAAGCCTTATCTCAGTCTGTGCCACAATCTACTCCTGGTCTTGTTTTTGCAGAGAGGATGGAGCTTCTCCATTTTCTGCTCCCAACTATGTAGTCTATTTGATTTTTATATTTACCATCAGGTGATGTCTGCATATACAGTCACCTGTTTGGTTGCTTGAAGAGTGTGTTTGCAATTAACAAATTGCTTTTCTCACAAAACTCAATCACAGTCGCTCTCCTGCTTCATTTCTTAATCCTAGACCAAATTTCCTCCAGTCTTTGTCTCTGCTCTGTTTCCTGCTTTTGCATTCCAATTGCCTATGATTAACAAGAAGTGTTATTTTAGTGTGTGACCAATTTCCTCCTGGATTCCAGAATAGACTCTTTCTATTTCATCTTCTTTTGCCTCTGTAGGCAGAAGAATTGGATTATAATTGTGTCGATAGGCTTTCCCTGAAGTCTTATTGACAATATTCTGTGAGATATTGCATTATAACCTTTGATTGCTTTTGGTACGTCTCTTCTATTAATGCCACCCCATTTCTTCTTAGATTTTCATTTCCTGAGTAAAATAATGTGCAATTATCTGACTCAAAATGTCCTATTCTTTTCTATTTTAGCTCACTCACCCCAACCATTACAATGTTTATATGTTCCAGTTCTTGTTTTACCATGTCTAGCTTCTCCTGATTCATGATACTGTATCTGTTGCGCAGCTTCTGACTTTCCTTTCACCTCACCACATCAGCAGCTGAACAGCTCGAGTCCACTTGCATCATTAGCCACAGCACTACTAGGAGCTGTCGCCTGCTGTGTCCCAGTAACTCACTGAGTACCTTCCAACTTGAGAATCTCATTTTCAGGCACTATCCTTTGTTACCGCAGTTTCTAGCCAGACTTGGGGGGGCGCCAGATATCATTTTGATATCAATAATTTGGCCTTCCTCACCTATTCCTTCCCACGTGTTTGCGAGGCCCCCGGAAAAGCACGCAAACAGGCTCGGTTGCTAATCGGCGTAATATTCAACAACAATACAGGCTGGCCAGAAATAGCAAAACTGCCGCTTCAGGAGACCTCTCGGCAAGTACCCTCATTATGTATGCAAGCTACTTACAAAGAACTCCCTGCCTTGAGCAGGCAGCTTGACAAACCAAATACTCAACTGTCAAGCACTCTGCGTTTGCATACTGGCTACTCTATTGACAATTCAGACTTAACTCAATCATGCTAAATTCTGACCTTTTGGAGGCTTTGTCTCCAGCCCCAAACTCATTGTTTTCCCAAGAATGGACTAGCCTGTGGCTGCAATTTCCCCTATAAGAACCCCTGACTTGGAGCACTTCTTTGGATTGCTCAAATTGCTGGGATCACTCCCGACTTCTATATCGCCCTGCTGCCGCTTTGCTTGGCGAGCCTCCCCCCTATTCCCACATACTGAGAGCCTCCATATCCACGAACTCTATCTTCAGACTACCCAGGCTTCAGGACAGGTGCAGTATTTCCCATACCAAACCTCCTCTTAAAATCCCTCTATCCCACTCCAACCTTTATTTCTATAGTTATCTATGTGTGTGTTGCATACATGTGTTTGACTGTATTTTAATACACCAATTATTATTTCACTTCTGTTTGCTCCTTGACTCGGCCTGACCCCGTAGACATTGGGTTCAAGATCTCGCTATGTTACGCTGCCGCTAGCATTGCTAATTTGTGCTCATTGACTAATTTCCTCAACTTGTATAATTTGGAGAGCATTTAGGTGTCCCTCATGGGACCCCAGAAATCAGGGTAACACCTTGTTTCATTCTGGATTGTCTCATCATAGGGTTTTCATGGTAAAAGACATTTAAAAGGGGTTTACCATGCCACCTTCTGTGCAGTAATAACAAATCTTAGCTATGGTGCCATTGCTGCTGTCCTTGAGAGATCCTCTGCTAGTGTCAGCTCTGACTATTCCCGTTGTCCAGGAGCTGTTCGGCACATTTAGTCTGGCTCCTCAGTAAAAGTCTGTCTGACATGGGGACCCTACCCGCAGCACTGCTGCCATCAGCGTAGCCTCTTGATTCACTGCAGCATGCAATCCCACTACCTTAGAAAAGTAGTGCCACTGGTGGGCACATATTGTGTCTGCCCTACTTGAAAGAAATGGGATGGACTTAAGGGACTGCGGCTAGATAATGCCAACTGAAATCTGGAGAATGTGGATAACTCCTCTTTTGACCAAAACAGATAAGTTGCATACTTAAAGAAATTTTCCTAGGAAATTCATATCATTCTATATGATAATGGTAAGCCTTAACTCAGAATATTGGGTCAGGTGAGACAAAGTTCAGTAATACTTTTGAAGAAGAGGGGAAGGTAAGAAAGAAGAAAGTCAGAATGGCAGGAAACTGGGGTATTGGGATATGCATATTAGGGGCATTATGGAACGCAAGGTTTTATTTTACGTGTAACTTTCCATCTCCCTGTGATAGCAAACTATAGACACAGCAAATACTGGAGTGTCATTCAGGCCAAGCTTCTGCAGAAGACCTAGATTACTGCTCTCAGCTAAAACAGCTGTGCAGGGTCTCCAGTTCTGCTCCCTTGGAGTAGATCCCAAAACTGCAAGATGAAGTGTGATGGAAGTGCTGAACAGCTTTCTGCTGTGTAACAGATTCCATAAACAGGTTGAGTGTGAAAGCAGCTGACACTGAGCAACATGCTTTGATGTACTTACTGTACCCGCCTAGAAATAGAAACCAGACAATAAATTGACCACATTTATAACTACATATAGTTGAAACTGAAAGACTTGAGGGGCTTGTGAGAAGACCGGGCTGACATAAGTGAAGCCGCAGCTCTGAATCTGTGCGAAGTATTTATTATGCTTCCATTTGATAAAAATAGAGAGATGGCTGACACATCACAGATTGTGACCTGCACTTAACTTCAGTCTGACACTGACATGCTGGAATTAGTTCGAGCTAGAAAAGGCCAACGAGAGATGACAGAACATTTATTTTATTATTTATGCATGATGTTTATATGTCACCTTTTGACTCGCATGGAAGAAATTAGGAGGAAAAAGGAGGACGTGTACCAAATGTGAGGAGATATTTCTAGGAAAGGATGGGGAGATGGAGCTCCACTGAAATAGAAACATAGGTCATAAGCAGACCTTGCCCGTTTTTGTGGCTCTGAGGCCTTCCTGTCATGTCTCTTCTCCAATTATTTTTACTCCAAAAGGGAGAACTACTCTTCCTGGAAACCTTCAGAAGCAGCCGCTTTTCTCAAAAAGAAGAAAGAAAAAGTTGGAAAGGGTGCAGGCCCTAGAGGGTTCAGTGAAGTCAAAATTGTCTCTCAAATTCATCAAAATTGCCCATCCTTGTAGTAAACTGATAGTTGAAATTTATGCTTTACTCTGTGTTTTAGGGAGACTGCTCCTTTCTCACAGAAACAGTTGTTACATGCAGCACTCACCTCATGTAAGAAATATAATATTTTACAAAAGTCACATATCAGTCACACATCAAATGAAGGCTGGAAAAGATTCGCATGAAAAAGAAAAGGGGTATGCAATCCGAGAAGAGGTACAGGTGACACTGAGGGCCTTTCTGCATTACACTGTTATAGTGCTATTATTCCACTTTCAACAACCTATGAAATCCTGGTGTTTGTAGTTTAGGGAGGGGCATTTAGAATTCTCAGCCAGAGAGCTCTTTGGCCTCACTAGACTACAAGCCCCAGAATTCCACAGGATGTCAAAGGAGGAATAATAGCACTATACCACTGTAGTGTGGAAAGACCCTAAGTCAACATGTAGCACACTTACCTCCAATTAGGGATGGAAAGAATATTTGATATTATTCATTCCCATTTGAACAGTGCTTCTCCTGTCAGTTGGACAGGAAAGGTGTTGGGAAGAATAATAGATTAGCAAGAATCTAGTGCAATTTTCTTCCCTTTTCTTTGAATGCCCCAGTGTGGCGCAGAGGAATTATTCTATGCTGAAAAACAAGTTGGTTCTTTGTGCAAAACCCTGTTTCCTGCACATACGTACATATATATAACTGTTTTCTGCCCTAAAAACACTGTTTTCTTTTTTTCTTCTGTTCAAAAAATAGGATTTTGATGGGGGGGCTTAGAATATTTCCTCCGTGTCATTTTGAGATGTTTAAATACAGAGGATTTTTCTTCCCACATTGGGAAGAAAACTACCAGAAAACTACCCTCGCATGAAAGGGTGAATTTACATCTGTATCTCCAGTTATTGAAAAGCATTTTTTAGCAGCCTTGAGGCAGCCAAGTTATAGTCCTTTTCATTTGCAGTGACCTTGTGGGCCAAGTCATCATCATACTTGTACTAAATAAAAGTGAGTTATAATTTTCCTTTTTTTAATGGTAAATTTTATTTAGACTACAAAGAAACCCCCCCCCCACACACACATCATATGAAGTAAAACAGTATAGAAAGAAAAGGAAAAAAGAAGCAAAATAGTACATTACTTAACATTCAAACATTAACAAAGCACAAACATAAAAAAGGAAACACTCTACAATATCTATCTAATAGAAAATGAATACCTAAACATCGAACATTCTGTTATAAACTTCCCACTCCCCAGATCTGGTTGTTGTTAAATTCTGAAGTTTTTACTGCCTCAGATGTACTATCTTTTTCTTTTTGTATTATTCAGATAGTTTAGAATCAATAATATGAATATATTTTCAAAATATACAAGAATAGAAAAAAGTAAAAAAGGAAATTATTTGATTTCTTATAGATTTGAGGATCTGCTCTTGTAAAGCTTTTTGAGTGCAACAATTTAACCAGAATTCAGAATTCACATCATATAGATTACTCAGATTGCTTCACAGATACTGTTAAGGAATTATTGAAGAGCTAAGTTTACCAATACCTAACCCAAAATATGCTACAATGGAAAGTAACAAGGAATCTCTCTAAACAGCTAGCAGATTTTTTGGTCTATGTCTGCTCGTGTGGGTGTTAATTTTTTTCCCTTGTATAAGAAGAACGGGGGGACGGGACAGTGAGGGCTCCATCTATGAAATACTTAGATGCAAGGGCTCCTAGCAGGAATGCATCTAGTGATACCCATAGTGTAGCAACCTTTACAACCACTGTACCTGAAGAAATGTCTTCTAGCAGTTCTCAGTAGGATTCTATCCCAGTGTACTGGGTCACCGTTCTAGGCCTACGGGCAGAATTTGAGATAGTTACTTTTCGGAGTGTCAGCTGCTGAAACCAGATTCTGAAGTTCCCTCAGCTGTTGTTCAAAAATCCCAATGTTCCAATTTATGATAGAGGGAGATTTCTATGGAGGTGCTGAAAGACATAATTCCCCTTTTGACCGCCTGAACAATACTAGTGTTTAGTCTTCTTGATACAGCTTTCTTTTCCTCTAGAAAAAAGAGCTTTGTGTCCAAACCCATCCTGATGAACTCCCTTCGCATTATAGTTCAATTTGCTGCATCTGTATGGACAACGAATCTTGAGCCTCCCTGTTTGGCAATAAATCCAAATGGGACAAGGGTAGGTGGGAAAACTATATCAGGGTATCTCTTTTAGCTTAAGGATCTTGCTAATGTTCTGAATGAAAAAGACAGAAAGAGCCTTCTTAGATTATTCTGACCCATATCTAGCAAAACCAAGTTTCTAATCCTGATCAAAACCTTGGGCTAAAACCAATGTGCAAACACATAATATATCTCTGTGTTGCTGTACCTGCTTTCTCTCTAAACATTATCATTAGCTAGCCACATGCTACAGTCTACGTAACAAACGGTTTCCCAGTGTAAGTGTAAAAACAATAATGTACAGGTTGTACACACTTCCTTTCCCTCTATTTAATTTCTTCACTCATTTCCACATATAATTTTGAGACATTTTCTCATTCTCATCCATGCACAGTCTTCATCTGGCAACTTTGACAGGCACAAAACATTGTATGGCCTCATTTTAATTCTTGTGCTTGCTGCATGCAAACACTGGATTAATCTAATCCAATCTAATTTCACAGGATATAGAGCTCAGTCTCTAAGACATGTGTCTGACCTAGAAGTGCTGTGCAACCACATTATGGCATAGCGCTTGTATAGCTGATGCCAGAGATAAAATGGATTTTTTAAATTGTTTATCTTAAATTATTTATCTTAAATTATTTTTGATTATTTATACTGTCTCTCTCTTAAAGTGAGCCAATGTAATTTATATCATTATATAAAAGCGATAACATACATTAGCAAATGAAGAACACTCTTTTAAGGTTAAGATACAGCAAAAATATATTTGCTGCTGTATTCAAGATGCATACATCCTTCTTTCAGGCTTCTCAACCTCCAGTTTTTCTTTGACAGTCTCCCAGTTCATTTGAAGATATCCAAATATTGTGTCTGAATATCCAAAGATTTTTATTTGGCAAAGGAAATATTAAGCAGAGAACTCAAATTGCAAAGAACAGGTTGCTTACCTGTGACTGTGGTTCTTCAGGGTTTTTCCCTGCAAACTCACACAATTAGTTTTGTGCCCCCCAGAACAGCTTTTGGGAATTTTTCCCAAAACCCAAGAAGAGGCATTTTGACCGTTGAACCTCTCCCCATCCTCCAGGGTAAAAAGAGCCCCCTCCTTTTCCCCGGTATTTTCCACTTCGCCGTATAGCACAAATGGAACCAACACATTAGCAGGACATACAGAGGGAGGAGGGGAGAGTTTGTGTGAGTTCACAAAGGGGACTCTAAAACCCACAGTTACAGGTAAGCAACCTGTTCTTCTTCGGGGGTTTGTGACTCACACAATTGAGAGACTAGCAAGCTATTATTACAAGGAAGGGGGGATGTCATGCTGAAAAAAAACCCCACTTGAACTCAATTAAAATACATCAAAAATCATCCTCAAACCAGATACTGCAACAAAGAGAACATGTTTATTTTGTGAAAATTAGCTACCTGTGAGGAAGATATTTTAAATTAATGGGAAAACAAAAAACTGCCCTTCCAAATTTAAAATTTTTTTTTCTCATTATCAATTCTATAATGAGATATAAAGGTTACGGGTTGTGACCAAGTACCCGGGTTTTTTGCTTTCCCTGAAGTGGAACCCCCAAGAATAGCACTGGAAGCACCCAAATGTTTATTTGAATGGCTTTTAACCCCTTCAGGTATTTTTTTTTTCTTACAAGGTCAAAAATCAGTTTAACAGTAGAAACAACCCACTTTGCTAACCTTTGGGATGAAACAGGCATCCCTTGCTTAGGTACAGAATAACAAACAAACAACTTATTAGTTTTTCTAACACCAGCCGTGCACTGTACGTAAAAAGTTAGCGCTCTCCTAACTTTAAAACAATGTAACCTTCTTTCCATATCAGACTCAGGATCCTGAACATATGCAGGTAAAATGATATCCTGATTTAAATAAAAAGACATAAACTTTAAAAATGTGATCTCTGGTTTAAGAACTAACTTACTTTTATGAAATATAAATAAGGTGAATCAACCCTCAATGCACATAATTAACTAGCCCCTCTAGCTGATGTTATTGCCAAAAAGAAAGCTGTTTTCCATGGTAATAGATGTAAATCACAGGTTGCCGTAGGTTCAAATGGTTTACCATAACCCCATTAACACAGTACTCAAACCCCAAAAGATGGTACAGGTGGTTTAACCGATGGGCAAATGTTTATAGCCTTGCAAGAACCTTTTTTAACCATAGGATCCCCAAAAAGAACGGTTTACCATCCTTTTTACGGCACCAAGAAAGAGCCGCCAAGTAGTATTTGATTGATAAGAGTCAGTTCCTCTGTCACCAATTAAAAAAGTCAAGTACATTAACCACAGTATAACTTTGAACATCAACATTCACATCATTCAAGTACTTAATAAATTTTTTCCATTTGTAAGTATACAATTTAGATGGGGGACGGTTATTGCCCCATAAAAAACCTTCTTCACAGCATCTGTTAAGTCATTAAATTTTAAAAAGGTTCCCACGCTGTTAGTCTCAAGGAGCGAACATCTGGATGGAACACTGCCCCCTTGTGGATGGGAATAAAGCCCGGCTTGCACGGCAATGTTTTGGATACCTTTTGGTTGGCTAGATGCATTAGGTTTGCAAACCAAGGCTGTCTTGGCCACCAAGGTGTTCCCCAAGATCATGGTCGCCTGGTCGTGATGAACCACCTTTGTGATCAGAGGAAAAGTTTGGGAAGCAAAAAGGACCGGTCCCAACCAGCTGAACAGAAAAGCGTCTCCCACAGACTCGATATCCTTCTTCATCCTTGAGCAAAAAAATTTTGCATTGCCCTTGTTCTTGCAGGATGCAAAGAGGTCTATCGGGAGGATAAGCCCAGCCCCAAAAATACCAGCAGAATCCCTCTGCCCCTTTCCTCCACTCATGGCATGACAAAAGGGGTCCTGCTGAGCATGTCTGCCAACACATTCTCCTCTCCCGCCAGGTGCACTGCTGAGGGAATAATCTTCATTGACAGACACCGTTTCCACAACTCAAAGTCAAATAAAGAGCCCTTGGATCTTGTTCCACCCTGCTTGTTTTTTTTAAACCTCAGGTTTGTGTTGTCAGAAATGACCTCACAAATTTCCCCGAAGGAAAATGGAAAGCCTTAATGCCTTTATTGACCCTTTTAAATTCCAAACGCATTTGGTCCCTTTTTTTTTGAATGATTTTTTTCCCTTTAACCCCCCAAGGTTTGAAGTGTTCCCCCAGCCTTCCAACGATGCATCAGTTGTTACTACCACACAAGGTTGGGGAGGTACAAACGGCATTCCATAAACAAAATTGCATGGTTTTTACCCTTTAAAGTAAAGACCGTAAGACCGGCCTCGGAACCATCAGAAACATACTTTGCCAGTCTCATAGTGGATTGAAGTTGTTTATAAACCACCTCTGTAAAGCATTTTTAATTTCGCTAATGGCATCACCATTGTTGTGGAAGCCATTGGCCCCAATGCCACTTGAATTGTCCTTGCTCTGACTCCTTTTGTGTTCCCTTTTTTTAATTGAAACCTTCAGTTTTTTTAACCATCTGTTTAGTAAAAATGCTTTTTGTCATGAAGAGTCAGAGGGCTTTGTGAATTTGATTTCCCTTTAGGTTTTTAACTTTTTTTGGGTTAGTTTATCTGTGTTCAGATCTACCAACAACTGAGGTTTCGTTGGGCCACTAAAATCGTCATATACAAGAACACTGAAAACCTTTCTTTTTTCAAATGAGTGGCCACCACAGACATACATTTTGTAAATATCCTTGGTGATGACAAACCCGAAGGGTAGGACTTGAAAAAGGTTAACCCCTATTGCCTGTAGCAAATGCTAGAAACTTCCTGTGCTCTGGTCTGATAGCGATATGGAAGTAAAATTTTAGGTCTAGTGTAGCAAATCAGTCGTTGTGAGGTAGCAATGGCATTATGGTTTGGAAAGAGTCACCATCCGGAATCTTTTTGGGGGTTTTAAGGAAATTGACCCCTCTAAAAAAAATGGGATGAAGGCTGCCATCCTTTTTTAAACAGGTTCCTTAGAAAACTGTTCTTGAGTTGCAGATTTAAATTTTCTTATGGCCCCTTTTAACAACAGGGTATTGATCTTTGCCTGCAGCAGTGGTGATGGTTTGTGTGACAATTTTCCCTATGGGGGAAATCATTGAAAAATTTGGAAAACATTGATTTGTTATGCCAAGAACCCCAGAACCGTTGTTTTTAATGCCACACATGGTAATGCCTCTTTAATCTGTCCCCAAAGGGGGTTTTTCATCCAAAATTAAATGTGGATCTTCGGTACCATCTTTGACAAAAATTTTAAAATTGACCGAAAAATCTGCAAAAGAAACCTTCAATATGGTGCTTACATCTTTGGGGAAACACTGGTATCGTACATTTGATTGTCAAACCCTATGCTTGGTTTGATCAGGCTGACGTTTCTTTTTATTATGTCTGCTTGAATCTCTTTTAAGGAAACTTCCTGGGGTTTGATCTTGTGGTGTAGGCTGTTTATGATGTTGTGTCTGAGTTGGACTTATGGGTTTTTGTGAAAGGCTGATATCTCCTATATTGGTACCTGGATGGATAATATGAAGCTGGAAATCCATATTTTTAGCAGTTCTCCTATTTTCCCAGTGTTCCCGCTTGTCATCTGTGCCAGAAATTTCAACCCAACAGAATCAAAAAGGGAAGTCCTCTATCATATTTTTAGCTTGTTGAAAAAATCCAGACAAAATTTAACTGTGCATGTCTACGCAAAGCTATAGCTCCCCGGTTTTACCACTACAGTCAGTTATTTTTAGCCATTGTAAGTTGCTGAGAGGAAAGCCCATAAGCCTCACCATGCAGCGCTGATGCAGTTTTCCTTCATCATCAGGTAACATGTAAAAAAGTCTTAACCCGGACCACAAAAAATGTTGATATGCTCCCATACATGCAGCATAATTGGAAACCAAACAGTAATGCAGCATTGGAATATGCTTTCCTTCCCCAGTTATCTAACTTCTTCCCCCCCCTATCAGAGGGGGAATGTGTAGCCTCTGTGACTGCCCCAACTGTGCCCCCAAAACAAAGGAATTTGGTTTGGGATGATGGGGGAAACCCGTCTTGTTCAATGACACAATAAAGAGATTCCAGCTTTTTTGATGTTACGGACCCGAAAGGAAAGGGGTCATCCATGATTTTTTGTACGCAACACATACGGTAGAGGAGCTATCATTGAAGTTGCAGGCACCCATCCTGAAACTCCCGAAAAATAAGGTCTTTCAAGTCCTCCTTCTCCATATTAGTTGAGAGATTAAAAAGAACAAGACATCCTCAAAACAAGACCTGAAAAAGATCAAAAATTATCTGTTGGAAATTCCTCAGCATTTTGACAAAGAGTACAACAACATCCATTGGCATCTCCAACAATTAGATGCTACAACTTGATACTGAGACCGATCTCTCCAACTGGGGGGCTACAGATCTCTCCCTCAATCTCTCTTGAGGCTCCCAAAAACCTCCTTATGGGTAGGTCATGTCCACTCTCTACTCTTGTCGAGGTGCTATTTTCTCCACCTCCACTACCAAAATCCTTCAACGTCGAGGTGACACAGAACAAAACCCCACCTTTTAGGGACCAAAAAATACCGAGGCTGAGAATCAGCATGGTGTCAATAATGTCTATAATCATAGTGCTCCTCAGGATAAGGTGAAATGTCTCTTGAATCAACAGAAGCCTCATCTAGGTAACATTCATGGTATCCAGTAGGAGTTGCATGCCTGTAATGATGATACCTCACAGGTGACCTGCTTCTTTACCTCCACCTCCTATGAGAGAGACATGGAGGTGAGGCAGGTGTTTCCTATGGCATTTATAAGTCATCACATCATGCTCTGGACTTCTCTGTACAGAGATTGATCACCCAGCATCTTGAGGCCCACTTGAACTTGCGATCATGACCCCACATTCACCAAAGGAGAAGAATCAACAATTTCTCCTTCCGACTCCATCTGGACCTCTTGTATTTCCAAAGGAGGGCTGGGGTGCCTGCTCCAAATGTCTGGCAGGGAAAAGGATAAGCTGCACCTCCATGGTACGCTCAGATGTTACCAGCCTCATAGATTTTGGGGGAAAATGAAGCTACATTTCAATCCTTCCTTTTACATTTTTCTGAGGGAGCTTGATCTAAAAATCCTTCAGTTTCCTCAAACCCTTATCCTTCCCTTTAAAAACAGAAAGAGAAGGTATAGTCTCAACAACATCAACACCCTTTTTTGCCCACCTTTTCCCCAAATTTTGACTCTCAAATCAAGTCATCTCGACCTCGGCATCGATGAAAAAAGTCAGTTACAAAAAAAATGAGTTTTTAAAAATGTTTAAACCCTCCTGGGTTTAGGGCCCATGTCTTTGCACAACTTGCCGGATCAGACACAGACAACATTGTTCCCAGAGCAAAGCTTTTAACCTGCTTGCTCTATTGCGCTAGTCTGCAGAGTGAATTCCTGGGAGAATGTACAAGAATTCATTTTTGTGGCCTTCTCCCAGACACAAAAGGCACTTTGAATGCCCATCTCAATCAATATCTTGCCTTTACATGCTGTACAGCACTTTAAAAACTTTGGTTGCCATACACTGCAACACTGCCAAATTTGAATCCAAAAACCTTAGTCAAACACAATCTGTTGTCAAAACAGTAAATCCACAGTTCAACAAGTCCAAAACGCCAAGAAAAAGTTCTCGTCAACTGTACCAGAGTCAGAAAAAACTGTTTAGTCAAGACAAACATAAGCAAAAGGTTCCTTAGATGCTAACGCGGCGGAAAAAAAGGAACTGATCCTTGGAGCAGGAGTGGGCTTTTATACTCCAGAGGATGGGGGAGGGATTCAATGGTCAAAACACCTACTTTTGCATTTCGAGAAGGTTCCGAATGCTGTTCTGTGCAGGCGCAAAACCCAATTGTGTGAGTTCACAGAGACCATGAAGAAGAACTCTCCCCAATGCTACAGAGTTAACCACAAATAATTCATTGTAATGTGAAGTTCCAAATGTTCAAATAAAGAATATTTTGAACACCAACTCTTATTGCTTATTGCGTGTTGAGGGAAAGGGATGGGACCAGTCTGAAATAGTCTGCTGCCTGAGGCAAATCAGAAATTGCAATTCTCTTCTACCGTAGACAAGGAACACAGGACCTAAAGCTAGTCAGGTTGTTTTGACATCGGAGAGCCTCTCCAAATAAGGAAGAAAGTCTCTGAAAGTCCCAGGTTTTGTTCCTATATAAACCAATTTTATTTTGAAGAATTGTATGATGTTTTCCCCACCCCAAAGAAACTTGTGGCATTATTCATTTGTTCATTCACTTCATTCTTACCACCTGCCCCCAGGTTACTTTAAATTAACCAAATATCAACCAGAATGAAATGTACCACTCCATGGCAGTCTGTTGGTGTTATGCCAGAACAAGCTAAGATGGGCACTCTCAAGGAACACAGTGATTGTTTCCAGAACCCAGATTTAACAGAGATCAATAAAAAGACAGTAAAAGAAAATGATCCTAATGCTCAACTAGTGTAATATTGCTAAAACACTCTAATGCTTTGACTATAAGCCCTGAATAATCATTAAAAGTGTCTCACAGGAAGGTGGTGAAAGTCAATTTCTGAAACGTTGTCTGAGTTTTGATGTGACACAGGATCAGTGGGAGAGGGAAGAGGAAGAACACAATGAGAGAAAGAGAGAGGGAAATCTGTGGAATTTCAAGAAAGATGCAAAACCATGAATATGCAGGTAAACATCAAGGCAAAACGAACTGGAAAATCTGGATATTTCCAGAGATATTTTTACTTTCTGGGTAAGTCCTAGGGCAGAATTTTCACAAATGCCTCTCTTATTCTTTGACAATAAAAATACAGTGAGAATAAATTAAGAATGATTGAGAATCAAGAAAGAGGATAAATTAAAAATAAATGAAAAATAAAATGATTTGCACCCCCTTCTCGACACCCAATATCTCCTGCCTAAGTTGACTTACTTGTTCTGTATGTCAGAGCCAGCCTACGGGGAGGAAAACCAGTTTTGTAGATAAATTACTTGTTTCATTCTCTTGTGTGTTCACCTGTCACAAGAAGCAGACATTGCATATGTATCAGCTGATCTGGAGGCTTCCAAACTAAATTAGGAAAATATATGGACAGCATGTGTAGGCATGTGTCAAGGAGCTGTGGTTTGTAAACATGTCAGATAATTGACAGTATGATAGTTCTTGAATGGCTGGCCAGAAAATGCTATTATTTTCTGCAATACAACCACAGCTTTTGCTTTAACCCAGATATAGAAACAACTGAGTGGAACTAGAGATGGGACAAACCCAGAATTTTCTGAATCTGGATCCGGATCCAAATCCATGGAAGGTTCTGGGAATCCACGAATCTCACAAATCTCAAATCTTTCGAATTATTTTTTAAAGGGTGTAAAAAGCAAGGGAAAGAAAAATAATCTTGGGAAGACACACTCTCTCAGCTTTAGCAAAAGCCTGGGCAAAGGCAAACCTCCCTCTGAAGAAATCTGGCCAGGACAATTATCACAGTTTTGCCTCAGTATCTCCTCAGATTGAAAATGACATGAAGGCCCTTTCTGCAGAGGCAGGAAAATGTGGATTAATCCTACATTTTGCTGCTTGTGTAAACAGGGCTACATACTAGAGTACAGAGCTAATCCAGGTCAAAACTGGCTTTTCTTTGCATAGCTCCTTCTGGCATCCTGTGGTTTGTAGTTTGATGATGCACAAGCACACTTTGGCATAGAAGGCTGTGACACCTTGTAAAACTACAAACCCCAGAATTGTGTCTGAAAGAGGTTTGCAAGGGAGCTATGCAAAGGAATCTTTCAGCTGTCCTTCAAATCTCAAGCCTGTAGCTTCCAGTCAAGTGCTGAACTTAAATATTAAATGTTCAATTTAAATATTTTAAAATACAAGCCCAATTGTAATTTATAAAATTGTTAGCAAAGGCCATTATTACTCCAAGGGAAAAATTCACCTATTTGCCATCTCCCCTTGTGTGTCTAGTTTCCCAAGTTTTCAGGTGTCCTGGTCTCCCAGGTTTTCAAGTGTCCCAGTCTCCCAGGCTTTCAGGCATCCCAGTCTCCAACAAACTGTTTGGGTGGTGGATTCGAAAGATTTGGTTTGCCTATTTTGGCACAGGGATTCGGATTCCTGAATCTCGAATCCCTGCCAAGGATTCGAGGATTTGGTTGGCCCATCCCTAAATGGAATCCTTGGGTCTGATTAGTGCAGACAGTTCAGCATTTGATGCAAGTACAAATCCACAAATACCAATGATAGCTGCCTGGCATTAACATGCGGCTGGAACTCAGTGGGATTATCTCCTTGAAACTAGACATCGAGGTCAGTCAGCCAAAACAAGGCTGACTGTTAACCAGAGGACATTTTTGTCAGCTGCTCCCAGATTGTGGAATGACCTGCTGGAAGAGATGCATCAGATCAAGAAACTGTCTGTATTTAAATCAGCAATAAAGACTAGTCTCTTTCTATCCAGGTTGTTTTTAAATTATTATTTTTAAAGTATTTATTGATGCATTTTAATATGTATTGGTTTTATACGCTCTTTTAATTGATGCTGTGTATTGCGTCATTTGTCGATTCACAGGGAGAGGTGGAAGAGATATAACAACAACAGTAACAACAGCAGCATCAGCCACCCTACTTAGCATGTGTACAGGAGGTGGGTATCTTAAGAACCTAGCAAGGAGAAAAAATAAGACTACCTATGCTGTAAACATAGGCTAAGATCTTGAGGCTCTATGCTACCAATTGAATTTTTTCCAAGTCAAACAGTGGGAAAGAGAGAGCCAAACTCTGCCAGCTTTTATTTCCCCAATGCTTTGTTTCCTTCATGCTCCCCCTGTACCCGTTGCCTTTTCCTTCTTCCTGCCACTGCCTATACCAGCATACATATACCAGGATACTTATGCAAGCACAGGGGACCAACAAAATTCCAGCCTTTATCTGAATTAGAATCCTGCAATAATGTTATTTTTTTTAAAGGAAAGTTGAACACGAGACTGCAACGTATTCAAGGTAACATGTACTTTGACTTGGCATCATAAGCTGAATGGGGTTGGGTTTAGCTGAGCTGTCCTAGGAAGAACATTCCACCTTGTTGGCACCACCATTAAAAAGGCCCTACCCTTAGGGTTTCTTGTTGTATTGTCACCAGCAGTTAATGATTCTAACAGGTGGGGGGCTCATATCACTTCACCATTTCGGGTTGAGGCACCTTCCCCTCCAAGGGCCAATCCTGTGAGCAAAGCAGTCCAAAGCAGTTGCCAAACAAAGCAGTTTGGAGCATCGGAAGGAAAGCAGTCTAAAACCAAAGCCTTAACCAAAGCAAGCATCTTTACTTGGGCCTGTAAATGAATAGATGGTGAGATGAAGAGCAGTCCAGGATTTGCCTAAGCTGAACAGTCTCTGCCAAGATACACAGTTGTGTTGAGAAAACCGGATGGTGCTCGTTGATGAATATCCTTTTTTCTTCAAGTAGCCTGTCATTTAATTGGGGTGGGAAGCTAATGTTTTCCCGCAGCAGTTTCCTTTGGGGAAAAACAAATTCCAACATGCTATTCCAGTGTGGGTGTATTGTCTTTCTTGGAAAGGAAACAGATTGCTGTGCTGTAGTCCTTCAGATTTAGAACAAAAACCTTTCTTTTCAGGTTGCTTGGCAATGGAACAGTGTGGGTGTACAACTCCCTTCCTCTCTCTAGCACCTCTTACTTCAATTTCATTTTGTCTTCCCTTTTACAAAATAAAGTAAATTAAAATACCTTACAGAAATTTCCCAGTTTAGCCTGAGCAACATTTCTACCCTTAAATCAACTCTTAGAACATTAAGTGGTCTTTGATTTAAACCACTGTCATTACAGACTTCTGTGACACTTTTAAGTACAACACTTTTTGGCATATACATTCAAGAAATTTGAAAATTCAGGCAGAAAAGATGCACTGGCAGTTGTTCCAAAGCTACTGGATGCTGATGGGTTTATTAGAACAAGCCACAGGCTGAGATCCTACAAAGCTCTACACAGTGCAGGTTCAGGTTATCTAACGGACATTATTCTCCCATATGAGCCTGCCTGTGTTTTGAGATCTTTTGAAGAGGTCCTTCTCTCTTTCCCACCATCCAGACAGGCACATCGGTGAGAATACAGGAGTAGACCTTCTTAGTGGCTGCTCCCAGACTCTGAAACTTTCTTCCTAGAGAGGTTACACTGGCATCCTTCTTGTTATCCTTGTATACAAATGAAGGCTTTCATTTTGTTTCGATAGGGCTTTGAAGACTGATTGCTAGAAGAGAAAGGGTCTTGAAGAATGTGCTATGTTGTCTTTTGTTGTTTTCCTTTTAAATGGAAGTATTTTTTTTGAACTGGCTTTAATTATTTTGGTATTTTTAATGACATTTTAAACTTTTGTACAATTTGAACTTTTAGCTGTATTAGGTTAACTTTTGTAAGCTGCTTTGAAGTCTAACTGGGGAAAGGGCAGGTATAAATACTCTCACTGCTGCTGCTGCTGCTACTACTACATCTACATCGGACATCTCTATCTGCCCATGCAGTTTCTTTTCCTCCCTCCACCACAAAAACTGTCAGACACTGGGAGGACTCCCTGTTGCTGCCACTTAGCATTATAATAGTGTAGTGCGGAAATGACCTATTATTCCACTCTCAACATCCTATGGAATCCTGGGGTTTGCAGTTTAGATAGGAGCATTTAGAATTCTCAGCCATAGAGCTCTTTAGCCTCAGTAAACTACAAACCCCAAAATTCCATAGGATGCTGAAAGTGGAATGATAGCACCATAACAGTGTACTGTGGAAATGGCTTTAGTAATGGGCAAAGGAGAGAGGAAATTCAGATAAGTCATTTAGCTTGGAAGCTGGAAAAAATGAGGGTTCATTTACAGATGCACAGATTCTTCCCCAGGAGACCAGCACAGGCATCCTTTCATCACCTGAAAAGGTTCTCCCTCTTTCCTCTCATCAGTAGTAAACACCAGTGGTAGGAAAGGCAAGCGCCCTTCCTGGGACATGACAGCTGTAGCAGGGAGGTTTGGATGACGCACAAATGTGTGTGTGTGTGTGTGTGTGTGTGTGTGTGTGTGTGTATGTGACTATCAAACCCTCCAACATTTCACAGAGTCAAAACAGGACACATGTGATCAGGCAACATCAGAAGATAGTCAAGATGGCAAAACTGATTAATGAGCCAGGCACACAAGTCAGGAGGGGCTGCAGCAGATTGTTTTTGTCTGAGCCTACTAGGAAAGGCAAAATTCCACTTTTGATCTCCTTTCTCCTAGCTGAGTTAATTGAGCACAAACTAATTTTGTACTTTGCAGTAGTTGAAGTAAGCTGACAACAAAGGGCGGTAGGAGGAAAGAGAAACTGGGACTTCTAAAAGTAGCTGAAAAAGTAGGAGGACAAAGGATTAATTGGGACTGGTTGCCGTTGTTGTGTGCTTTCAAATTGTTTCTGACTTCTGGTAACTCTAAGGTGCATCTACCACAGGGTTTTGTGGGGCTGAGAGTGTGAGATGTACCCAAGGTCATCCAGTGGGTTTCTGAGCAGAGAGTAGGTCCCTGGTCTCCAGGGTCATAGTCAAAAGTTCAAATTACTACACCTCACTGGACTATCCCTTACCATATCAGGACATTTGAGAGTATGCAGGGTGTCACTAAGAGGACGCCAGCCATAATAAATCAATGTCCTAGGAACTGTTGGGTAACCTTAACATAGAGGATGAAGATATTGAATCAGTTCAAGATTTTCCATGCCTTTGATCAGTCATAAATCAGAATGGAGACTGCAGTCAAGAAATCAGAAGACTAGGAGTTGGAAGGGCAGCTTTGAAGGAACTAGACAAGATCCTGAAATGTAAAGACAGATCTAAATCTATAAGTACTAAAATAAGAATTGTCCAAGCCATTGTATTTCCCATTTCTATGTAAGGTTGTGAAAGCTGGATAATGAAGAAAGCTGATAGGAAGAAAATTAACTCATTTGAAATGTGGTTCTGGAGAAAAGTTCTAGGGATACCCTGGACTGATAAAAGACAAATGAATGGGTCCTAGAGCAAATCAAGCTTAAACTCTTCCTAGAAGTCAAGATGACTAAACTGAGGCTGTTGTACTTTGGCCATATTGTGAGAAGACATGAAGCATTAGAAAAGACAATAATGCTTGGTAAGGTAGAAGGCAGTAGGAAATGAGAAAGATGGATAGACTCATCAAGGAAGACATGTCCCCGAATCTGCAAGACCTAAGCAGGGCAGTTGAGGATAGGATGACCTGTATGTCTCTCATAGGGTTGCCATAAATTGAAGTTGGCTTGTGGTGGTTAATAACAACAATAGCCTCCTGTTCCAATGTCCATGATGCTGTCATGCCTGAAAAATATCAGTAATGCCTTCAGCATCAGTTCAGAATTCAGTTTTCAGTGTGCAGGGAAAAAGTTTCAAAGCAATTACAAATCATAGCAAGTACCCAAATCTTACCTGTGAATATATTCAAGCTGAAACTGCAAAACATCCATAACAGTTTTGTGTTAAAAGCATTTCTTGTGGTCACATTTTATATCATCCTTCTACAGCCTGATGCCTCTGTACCTGTTCCAGATCCCATCATCCTCCACCAGCATGGCAGTGTAGGCTAATACTTGGAAGGCACCTGGTTGAGGAAGGCTACCTGATGGGATCAACAGAGATTTGGGAGGTCACAGGTAGCCTGGAACACTCAGAACAGGAATAAGTTCTCTCTTGACAACTCTGGGGAGATGTAGAATAGCAGTGCTATTAGTTCAAGTAAAGCAATTGTAATGCGTATGAATTATTTGCATGCTGATTGCTAAATTCACAGATGTATTCATCATTCAGAACCATTGGCAAATCCTATCACACTTGTTTCTTTTATGCATGATTGTCACATTTCAAATAGGAGATTATCTGGAATGGAAAATTCATGATAGATTGGCCACTGGCAAGGAGAGTCAAGGAAATTCTCTATTCCTTGATTGAATTGCATATCTGAACACTGCAGAGCATGGTTTTTGATTATTACCCATTAATCACATTCATGCAGAATGTATGGAGTAACAGATTGCTTATGGTTGGAAGCCAGGCTCCCGTGTTAGATCCATATGCATATCAAACAGCACAAGCACAGCCATTGGTACTGTGTGAATACCTCTACTGGTTCCATAGATATTTTGAAAGGTTGCTTCAATCTCATTCTTAGCCCTCATGCTCCAAATGTTAGTTTACAAATGCACGACAACACTATGCAAAAAGTGGTTTTTGTTCAACCATCTGGACACAAGTTTTTCTCAATAGGATTGGATGGCAAGTAGCCTTATGGATCCTTGGCTTTGACAATTTCTCACAAGTTTCATTTAGCACCAATTTCTAGAAGTAGGCCTTAAAGTGTTCTGTTAATTTGGAAATATGTTCCCAAGTACAATTCAAAGTGTTGGTTATAATCTATAAAGACCAATAGGGGGCCATGGATATTTGAAGGGCTATATTCTCCAATATGAGCCTGCCTGGTCTTTTCGGGTCTTGTTCCAAAGAACCAAACACAGCAATGGCACCATTACAGTTTAATAGTTTGCCACCATACCTTTAGAGTAGTGCTTCTTAGACTATCTTGTGTGGGAGACTGGCAATTTTTTCCTCTAATGTGCCAGGAACTTGTATCATATTCGTGCCCATTGGCCACAGCTATTTTTTTTTCTTTTCTGGAAACTTCATGGACTGGTAGCCAATGGCTTGCAGATTGGCACTGGTCCAGGGACTACCACTTTGAGTACCACTGCTCTACAGGAAAAATAAAATAGGGATGGGCCAACCAAATCCTTGAATCCTCAACAAGGATTTGAGATTCGCAAATCCAAATCCCTGCACCAAAATAGGCAAACCGAGTCTTTCAAATTCACCAACCAAATAGTGTGTTGGAGACTGGGATGCCTGAAAACCTAGGAGACCAGATACAAAAGGGGAAATGGCAAGTAGGCGAGTTTTTCCTTTGGAATAATAATGGCCTTTGCTAACAATTTTAAAAATTATATCGGCCGTTGTATTCTAATATATTTAGATTGAACATCGAATTGAATTCAGCACTATTTTCTGTGCTGAAAATCAATGGCATGTAAAAATGCTGATGTCAGTGGGTCTGCAAGGTAATAATATCCATTCTTTTGACTTGAGACTGGAGGGTAGGGATTGGGTATTACTGAGGCTGGACTAGAGATTTGACTTGAAAGTCCTTGCAGGGACTTGAGACTGGACTTGAGGGTAGAGAACTGAGACTGAACTAGAGGCAAATGTTGTTTTTTAAGATGCCTTCCTTGTTGCGGGACTTGAGACTTGACTGGAAGGTACAATCTTCTTGAGATTTGAAGGACAGCTGAAAGATTCCTTTGCACAGCTCCCTTGCAAACCTCTTTCAGACACAATTCTGGGGTTTGTAGTTTTACAAGGTGTCACAGCCTTCTCTGCCAAAGTATGCTCATGCGTCATCAAACTACAAACCCCAGGATGCCAGAAGGAGCTATGCAAAGAAAAACCAGTTTTGACCTGGATTAGCTCTGTACTCTAGTACGTGGCCCTGTTTACACAAGCAGGAAAATGTGGTATTAATAATCCACATATTCCTGCCTGTGCAGAAAGGGCCTCTATGTCATTTTCAATCTGGGGAGATCCTGAGGCAAAACTAGGACAATTGTCTTGGCCAGATTTCTTCAGAGGGAGGTTTGCCTTTGCCCAGGCTTTTGCTAAGGTTGAGAGAGTGTGTCTTGCCCAAGATTATCCTTCTGTCCCTTGCTTTTTAAACCTCATTTTTGAAAAGGATTTGAAAACTTCTGGATTCGTTCCATCACTAAAAAAAATAATAATGAATACTGGGAGAAAAACAGGAGATGACATGAGAATTGTAAGGAGAAACATAGCTAGAGACAAAATGGGGAAGGATGGCAGATTAAAATAGCAATTTAAAGAATTAGTGCTAACAGTCTAGAGAGACTTTCAATTGTTTAAAAAGTTCTGTTTCAGTGGTAGGAGAGAGATTTCCCCTGGAAATGCATCAGCAGTGGTAGGAAATTAGGAGGGTCATGAGGTAGGCTGCTGAAGCATTACTTGGGATTGACCTGAAATCAAAGACAGGAAGTATGGCCTTCATTTCTTATCAAGCAAATATAGGTGGCAGTACCTGACAACTATCCTCACACCACACAACAACTTTACCCAATCCACTGTCATTCTAAATGGGAGTGTGAAAACTTACTTTGAGTGGAGGATGATAAAATATCACTCTCAGCCCACATCATTGCACACAGAAGGGAGGGCCTCAAAACAAAACAAAAACATAACAACAAGTGCGCACATGGAGTTGAGATTCAAAATGTACCAGGACACAAATAAGTGCTTCATAAGGCTACAGCGTTAAAAGTTGTGGCAACTAACAGAACGTACAAGGAAATTTATAGAGAGGAAAGAAACACTTGGCTTTCAGAAAGGAAAGTGGTTAAGTACAGCAGTAAAAACTACCATGTTCAGATACATTGAGCCAGTGTGGATGAACCGCATATGTCCTGGCTCAGTGAAACAACAGAAAAGCCAATACCTCTTCTTTTCAGTGATCCTACAATATTGGTAAAGATGCTAAATGGCTAATCTACCACGTCAGATTTTTGTTTATCACCTTGTCCCTAATTTTTATTAGAGTTCTGAAGAATTGGAAGGTATCAACATTTATGTATTAATTTGTATGTCTACTAATTTCTTTCATTAGTTTCTACTTCCGTGGCCCAAATGCAACGTGTTACTGACCCCTAATTTTGTTCTCCCTTTGGCTCTAAAAAGTCTTCCGTACTTATCAGCATAGCACATCTACCCAAATTTTTGTGGCACCTAACAGTCTGACTCATCCTCTTTCACATGAATGAATCATAGATCTGGAAGAGACCATAATGGGCATCGAGTCCAGCTCCCTGCTATGCAGGTATATACAAAAAACCACAGCTGGATAAAAGCTTTCTTATTATGGACCAACTTGATACTTACAACTAGCACCGAGGCCTGGGGGAAGATTGGCAGGACAATGCAAATCAGAAGAATGACATCAGATGTCTACTTGGCTATCTCTTTAGTCTAACCTTCCTACATTGAACCTCTTGCTGTTCATGATTATGTTTGTAACATGGATTGAGGCTGCAAATGTTTGGCTTATCTCTGGTTTTAACATAGGCGCTTAACCAAACTTGTGCGGATAGCACAAACTTTCAGGTGCTAAATAGGCCAATTAATGCATGTTGCTTGATGGGAAATCATTATTTCTCCTCAAAACTTCCCTAATGAATTGGATTAATGAATAAGAACATTATAACATAAAAGAGCCATATGGGGTCAGACCAAAGGCCTGTTTAGGTCAATATTCTGACCAACCAGTAGCCAATCGTTTGCTATAGAAAGCCCACATGGAGCACATGAGTGAATCCATCTTGTCTTTTTCAAAAATTGACATACAGAAGTATACTGCTTCTGATATTGGAACTAATATACAGACAGTCTAATGGCTACCAAAATCCTAATATCTTATTGAAGTTAGTGGCTACATCTCTGTCTTGTGACAGTGAATTCCACAGTTCAGCTATAAACCGTATGAATATATACTTTATCTATCCATTCTGAATGTCCCAGCATTCAGCTTCAATGGATGGCTTTGGATTTCTAATATTGTCCCAGGGAGAGGGAAAAACTCTCTATCTATTTGATCCATGCTACACATAATTTTATACACTTCTATCATTTCACCTCTTACCAGTTTTTTTTAAAAAACTAATCAATCTCAAACAATGTAATTTTTCCCTCTAGGGGAGTTGCTACTTTTTTTCTAAATAATTAAGGTTAGTATGATATTGGAAATTTGATTTTCAGTTCTCTTTCTAATGATGTCCAACATAGAATTCATATTTTTAAAATAATACCTGAGCACAGAGTCAATGTTTTCATTGAGCCATCAACCATAAGCCCAAAAATTCCTTTTTGATAAATTGCTGTCAGCTCAAATCCCATCAGTGTATATATGAAACTGGGGTTACTTATTTATTTATTGTCCTAATGTATGCCATTTTACACTTCATTAAATTGACTGCACCATTCATTTGCCATTTTATTGCCCATTCTGCCAGGGTAGAGATAGACTTTTGGAGCTCTTCTCAGTCTGTTTTTGTCTCCACCACTCTAAATAATTTAGTGTAATTACAGCAGACCTAGCCACCTTACAACTTAGTATTCATTTATGAACATTTTATAAAGTGCTGGTCCTGAAACAGATCCTCAAGGTGCCCTTTTATTCACATCTCTTGAGTACAGTAACTGGCAATTTTTCCTAATTTCTGCTTCCTGTTTATTAACTAGTTTGTAGATCATAAAACAACCATTCCTCTTTTCTCACAGCTGCTAAGTTTCCCCAGGAGTCTTTGGTATGGTACCTCATCCAAAGCCCTTTGGAAGTATACGTATACAACATCTACTGGACCATTCTTGATCATGTGTTTATTGACACTTTCAAAAAGTTCTGAAAGGTTCCCATGACAGGACTTGCCTTCACAGAAACCAAGATTCCTTCTCAGCAAGGCATCTTCTTCTGTATAACATTATTCTCAGTAACGCTTTCTACTAATTTAGCCAGAACAGATGCTTAGCTAACTGGCTTGTGGTTTCTTGGTTTTTCTTCGAGTCCTTTTTGGGCACTCTCCAGTCATCTAGTACCAAAGCAGATCTTAGAAACATTGTATTTTAAGGACTCCCAGATACCATCTGGATCTGGCGAACAGTAATGAATCCTGCTGATATACCCAACTAGACAAGATCTGTCAAAAGATGAATTCATTTTGGTAAATCCCACTGATTTCACGGGTCTCTTCTATTTGGGTATACCAATGAGATGCTTGTGCTATTTCCTCTCTACTGTTAACCTCAGCTCCATATTCTCCTTTCCAGGAAACCTTAGCTAAGGCATGGATGTTTGCCATATATCTTTAGAAGTGAAGACAGATGAAAATAATTCATTCAGGGTTTTTTTTCAGTCTATTTATCCTCCTTCAGACCTCCTTTCATTTCATTGTAATCTAACAGTCTCAACTGTCTCCCTAGGTGGCTGTCCAAGTCTGATGTATTTTAAGAAATATTTGTTTTGGTCTTGATGTTATTAGCAATATGTTCCTCAAAATTTTTTCCCATCCCTGATTTTCTGCTTCCATTTCCTGTGTACATATTTGTTTTCTTTCATGTCAATTGGATGAGAATTCCAGTTTCATAAGGAACCTTCTTGGTCTTCAATAGTTAGCTCATACTGTTCATGAGCCACCCTGGTGGCCTCTAGACTTTGGACTTCCCTTCTCAACCTATGATATGCAGATCAGAAAGGGAAGGTAAATAACTTAATGAAAAATGCTGAACCCAGTTTATGGATGCTATGAATTTCCTTTCTATGGATTATTAGGTAAAAGATAGGAAATAAAGCAGTCAATATTCTAACTCCTTTATACAAATCTATGGTGCAATTACATTGACAGTAGTATGTATATTTTGGGTGACTGCATTTAAAAAATGATTTTTTTAGGTCTGGAAAACATACAGGAAAGGGCAAGCAAAATATTTTCAGAGGGATTGCAGTATTTAGAACTTTTTAGTTTAATAAAGTGGAGGTGGATATGATAGAGGTATGGAGAAAGCAAATGGAAAGAAGTGTTACTCTCTCTTTTCATACTGTTATGAAAAGTCATCTAGTGAAACTGAATGCCAAAAGACTCAGGACAGAATAGGGAAAATCAAACAGCAGTGCTCATTTCAACTAAGGAACCTGGTATTACAAGATATGGAGATGACACAGTTTTTGAAGATATTTCCACAGCTGGGACAAAAATTGTTTCAATTACTCATCTTCCCTAGGAGGAATTTATAATTTAGAAAAGCACATCCTTGCCTCCAGCAGCCTTCAATTTTCAATAGTGTGATAAGAAAGCCGTATCCTGATCCAAACATCTGGTAATTGGCTGGGCTGTCTAATCAATTACAACTCAGATTCTCTCTGTCGTCTTTCTTTGAAGTTTCTTTGCTCTGCAGTGACTACTTTAAAGTCACTAACAGACTGCTTGCAAAGCTGAAGGGTTCTCCCATTGGCTTTTCGATATTGTCATTCTGATATCAGATTGATGTCTTTTTATTGTTTTGCTATGCAGAAAGAAACAGCTGACAGAAGATAAGATACGGTACATCCAGATCTTGGGACATTACTCTTCTAAAGAAATTTATTATATTACTCATTACAACCCCCCCCCCAAATAATTTGGTATCCTTAATGCTCCCTTTTTTTTTTAAAGTGATGTCACATTATTTGTTATATTGAATTTTATTTTCCTTGACATTGAGATATGATGGGATGAATACAGGTATACCTTAGTTAACAAAGCTTCTGGTAATGAAACTGCGTTTAACTGTCTTTTTACACCTAACCAGCTCCTTTCACTTCTAGTCCTGTGTCTAACTAGAAGTTGTTGTCCCCCCCACACACCTTTAAAGCAACATAAGTATTGTGAAGATGCTGAAGGAGGCCTGGAAAAACACAAACTTTTGGTGCAGCACACCTGCAATAAACTATGCAATAAACTATGCAATAAAGCTTGAGCTGGGAAAGAGATGAATTCTTCAGTAGTCAGGCCTACAATAGCCCTAGGTGCCTGCCTACAACAGGCAAAGTAAAGAGCAGCTGCCTCCAGAATCACTTTGCAGAGCTTCTGTGAACATCAAAAGAAAAGAGGAGAGCAGGTAAACTTACTTCACCACCTACTCCCATCATATTAAAAGACCTTTAAGTATGGTCCCCAACATGGAAATAGTAAGGAACGTGGAAAATACTGAAATTTTAAAAAAGAACTTATCCTTAGGTACATTTTGGAAGAAACTTTCATGTGGTCCCCAGAAAGTCAGAATATTTTTGTTTAAGTATGCAAGACTTCTCTGATCTGGTTGTTTCATTGGTTTTAGAGACAATGTTTGCTGAAACATGTCAAGCTGCCCTTTTTTGAAGAAAATGTAAGAACCTATGCCTAGAGAATTTTTTCCTGAAGCCTTTTTTTGTTTTTTTCCCAAAAAACTGGAAGAATTGAAAAAAGGAAGAAAAACTTTTGCAGCACATGAAAGAATCTGGTCTGTGTTTGGAAACACTCACACTAAATCAAGAAATAAACTGACATGTGAAAGGGTAAAAAGTTTGTTTCAATTCAGGTAAACCTTCAGTTTTTAGAAGTCCATGATAACTGTGATGATGATGACAAACATAATGAAGCAGAAGCAGAGGCTAAAACTGATAACTATAGCTTAGAAAATGAGTGTGATTAAATGTTATGCCTCTTCATTGAATCTTAGTCCCTCCCTCCTCCCTTCCACACACTCCCCCCCACAATTCTTTTTATGCAAATAGGTGCTTTATGTCTATTTGATACCATGGAGAGGAAATATAAATAATTTTCTTTGTTACTAATGTTGATGGTTTCTTCTGGTTTATTTCATTTTTTTGCCTGCTCCTCATAAACTAGCAAAACCAAAGAGGTTTGTACAGTTCAGGAGATTGTTGCCCCATTTGTTACAAATAAAAATTAAAAAAAAGAGTAAATTTCATTTGTAATAATTGATTGAATACACTGTATTTTTAATATACTAATTGTGATAATTTTATGCCAAATCAAATTGTACATAGTCATGTTTTATGTTCCTAAAGTAAAAGTGACTTTCAATCTGTGAATGTTGCATTTTTTCAATTTTTCTGAAAATTTCCATTTTTTCCTTAAAAATAAACAACCAGATTCCGCCCCCACCATGGCTTCAAAATTTTCAGAAATTTTACATCTCTACCTATGACTATGCATTCCATGTTACTTTTGCCTCTGATATCAAATTCTCTGTTAAAGAAGTAATGTCTGAGAACACATTCACTTCTCTTATTGAGGTATATCTGTATTATCTTCATTTCCCAAGATGACTAGAGTGGTGGTGGTGGCTGTGCTAATTTTTTTCCTTTGAAACAAGGGTCTCCTCTCAGTCACAGCTATACAAGCCCCCGTTTCCTAATTTCAGATGAGCCTGTTTTTCAGACTAACATAACACTCTGAAAACCTCCAGAAAAACCATGGCCAGCTGCCAGCCACATTTCCTGGAATGGCTTGAGAGAATGAAGCCATTTCAGTGAAGTCACATTGCTCACTACATTTTAAAAAACATTGCCAGTAAAATGCAGTTAACCAGGACAATTTTTTTCCTCTTGTCCCCCGTCCTGCAATTTCTTACAGGTAACGTCACTGTTACTTCCAACATGTTAATTCCAAGCTCTGTATGGGTCACATCACATGACAAACAAATAAATAAACCCTTGACGCTGTAGGTGACATCACTGGGTTTTGAAAAAGTATTGCCAAAGTAGATAATGGAAAAAGGGTTGGCATCTGGGATTGCTGCAAGATTCGTTGGGTAGTCTATTTATTTATTTATGTATTTATTCCATTTATATATACCACCTTTCTCTTGTCATGGGACTGAAAATGGTTAACAAAGCTAAACATTTAATCAGTTAAAAAAATAGCAATAAAACTAAAACACAATTTAAAACAATCATATTAAAACCATTGAATGTTTAAAAGCATAACAAAGGTTTTTAAAGAAAAAACCACACGTATCCTATAAAAGGTTCCCAGCAAGAAGTTATTTGTTCAAAGTCTGCTTGGACAAAATGGTTTTTGCCTACTGCTGAAAGCAGAGCAGAGGGCAACAGCCTACCTTCCCCTTGAAGGGAATTCATGGCGGTGGGGAGCTACCACTGAGAAAGCTTTCTCTCACGTCCTCACCAGATGGGCTTGTGATGTTGTCAGGACTGAGAGAAAGCCTCCCACCTGAGGATCTTAAGACTCTGGAAGCTGATTGGTTGTAAAGGACAAACTAAAAAATTAAAAGCAAGAACATATCCTCTAATTATCTTTGCAGTCATTTTGCCACAACATCTGCCAGTTTTTCCTCCACCTCCATATGATCAAAGATTTAATGAAAACAACCTATGTGTACTTCATTGTACATATGTAGGACGTGACACAAATGGGACCATGAATTTATGGATAGCAGGGTGGAACCAGTGAGTAAATCTTCATTGGGTAGGATCCAAGCTAGTGGCCTCAAAATGCAAGACTGGAGATGCTGTCTTAATATTAGGAAGAATGTCTTGAAGGACAAACTGACTTGGAAGGTGATAGACATTTTTGCTATGATTTTTGGAGCAGAGGTTGGATGGCCACTTGCCAAGGATGTAGGAGTGGTGTGCTTTCTTCCTCTACTCAGCTTGGACTAGACAGCCTTTAAGTTCTGTGATTTGGGGAGTGTCTGCAGAGGGCTCATGTACATTTAGTAAAGATAAATTATATGGATTTTCTTAATGTAACCTTTTTTGTGCTAGATACGGCAACTGGAATGGGTGGGGGAGCAGGAAGGAGAGAGAACAAAAGGAGAGGGGAAGGAAATCTTCCCTCTGTAAGATCACAGTACAAGGAACCTGTTTAAGTACATGTTAGGACTGCCGTTTTTATTCTACTTAAATAAAATAAGCTCACATAGATTTTCTCTTCTTTCCAGTCTGATGTCCCAAATTACATAAGAACTGTGAAATTTCCATATGAACACATCCCATCATAAAATTAAAAATTATGATTGTAGAATCTGGCACAAAGAAACTCTGTATCAGGAAATAAAGCTCTCCTTCATGTATTAATTAACAGAAAAGGAAATAGATGAACATTGGCTCTCTCTATTAATATCTTCTTTTAGATTAATCCCAGTAGGAGACGGAATAATTTCCACACTAGAATTAAAGTCATTCTATTTGTGCTAATGATGTAGTGATTTATAGGGTATTACTGAATTATGCAAAATAGTCAAAAGACAAGCAAAGCAAGCAAGGAAAAATAGACAGCAATCATAATGTACACTGTGACTCCATGAACACTGTTTCCTTTTCTTTATGTAAAAGTTGAATGCATGCTACATTCAGCGTCTATTATATTTAGTAAGTCAGATACACTAATATCAGTTTAATGAGCACAGCAACTATTGGTGAATTAGGTAGAACAGGAGTAGATTTGAGAGCCAGTGTGGTGTAGTGATTTGAGGGTTGGAGTACCTCTCTGGAGACCAGGGTTTGAATTTCCACTCAGCCATGGAAACCCACTGGGTGACCTTTGGGCAAGCCACACTCTCTCAGTCTTGGAAAAAGGCAATGGCAAACCCCCTCTGAAAAAATCTTGCCAAATAAAACCCCACGATAGGTTTGTCTTACGCTCCCCTAAGGTCCCCTATATTATCTTCTCAAGGATCATGTAAAGTACAGTGTTTAACAGTTCACATTTCTGACAGCCTATGCCAATAACTCCCGGAGTCAGACACCAGTTCTCTGTGTCTTTTTCTCAGCTGCTAAAATGCAATCCAGCCACCCACTCTGGCCCAGATCTCACTGAAGGCCCCCCCTTTTTTTTTTTTGCAAAAGCCTTATATATAATTATTCTCATCAATAGGTCCCTCCCATGCATACCACTGTGCTCGCTTTCACTCTTAAGATACTACTCCTGTTGCCTAGCAACCTGCCATCAAGTGACAATTGCATTCCAAATCACTGACCCCCAAAACAACTTCATCCCAACTTCCTGAGTGGGGGTTAGTGGCTTGCATGAGCTGTCCAATTCCCACTGCTGAAAAGTTTAGATGCTTGAGTTCTGAGACCTTTGCTTTATGATCTGAACTATTTACAACATTTGTACAAACCTTTCCTGGCTTCACACAACATTTATCTACCCATGACTTGAATTTACTCTGGATTTTAATCCAAACTTTAAGGGAGATGTATATGGCACTGAACCTATTTGAAGGATAGGCCTCAACTCCTTGGACAAGTCCTTTTAAATGGAAACTTGGAATGGATTTACCACTCCACTGGAATGGAAGCTGCCTGCCATCATTGTCTACGGGCTACAGAGGTAACTTTCATTCACTGTTTTCTGTTATAACATTTCTTCCTAATTGAATGAGACCTAACATCCTGAACTCTCCCCTGGGACAACTCACCATGTAACCAAAAATACATGAAATAAACACCAGCTTCATTTCCATACATGTTAATTGTGACAGAAATCATATATGTCTTCTCTCTCTTTTGTCTTTACCTTGTCTCGTGTTGTATGACAGGATGGGTTCTGAAAGGATAGGGCATTTGCTGGTTCAACCATGGTGCATTTTGAAACAAAATTTGAAACTTTTTTCAGGGTCTAGCTGGGCTCCAAAAACTGTGAAGCCAAAGTAAGAGTGTGGCTGTTTAGCTGTAGTCAATTCTAATGCCTAATGATGTGAAGACATGTTGTGGTCAGATATGGCTGCCCACTAAACTGAGATATGAGGCCAGAGCAACCTATGAATGAGTTAACAAACAAAGCTGCTTTATGCCATGTCAGACTATTAGTCTGTCTGAACAGGAGCCCCAGAAATTCATAATGAATACCAAGTTTAATAGTTGATCTAGCCTTCTGGTTCACATCTGTTAGTGAAAAATTCTTAATTGTTCAACATGTGAGCATAGGTCTTTAATCATGTATGTTGTCACTCAACTCCAGACTCTGGTAGGTTCAATAACGGTCAGAAGCCCAAGCTACAAGCAGTTACATGTAGTAGAGTGGCAAGTGTATTTACTTTATGAAAAGTAGTTCAGACTCTGTAATTAATCTCCTTCTGATGGCTATTAAATAAGGTAGTTTGACTACTTTCAATAATTATTTTCATCTGTAGTAGTTGAAAATTTAAGTAATGCATCCAATATTATTTTACTGAGAACTTTGTGTAAGTACCAACGCGAATTGCAAGTTAACCACTCAGGAGAATACAGGCATGCCCCATGGTATGTGGCAATCAACTTGCTTCAAATTCTTCAGATTGGCCACAGATGGGCAGTTTGGGGTGCAAGGGCTATAATATGCATCTGTGTGTACTTTCAACAAGCATGAATTTCAGTGTTTTCTTCGGTCAGGAATACGCAGAGGTGCTTCCTCTGAAATACAGCCTATAGTACCTGGTATTTGTTGACAGTCTCCCATCCGAGTGTTAACCACAGCTGATCCTGATTTGCTTTCAAGATCAGATGGGATCTGGTGCTTTAGGCCATATTCCAAAGTGGTATGTAAGAAATATCACACTACTGCTGATGAAAGATGCCCCATTGGTGAAGGACTTTCTTGACTATAATCCTCAGTAATTTTTACAAATTTTACAATTCTTACAAAGACCAGCTATCAGAAATCTGCAGCAAGCATAGAAAAAAGCTGCATGGAGTCTGCTGAAATAAAACAGAGCCAGTTTGATATAAAAAGAAGAATCTGTCTTTGTGGCTTTTCAGGGCTGCCTTCCAAGACATATGTGCTTGCAAGAGAGACAAGAGGTTCTTCTTAATATCCTCCACTCCTCTACATATGTCTGAACACTGTGGCACTTTGAAAGGGGTACACAAACATCAAACAGGCAAAAGATACATGCTATGCTTCACTAGCTGGCTGTGAAGCATTGCCAAAACTGAAAAGTTTTCAGTGTGGGAGGCATGTCAGAATTTCATTGTGTCTGACTTCATACCAATGTTAGAAACTTGAAATCCAAAGGGTCCCCTGCGAAATGACAAATGAACATTTTAGGAGAGTTCATACAGACTCTAAAAATAAGCCTGTATATATAACCTGATTGTAGAAAATCTTGTGATAGGTTTGCCTTAAAGCCACCATAAGTTGGAGATGACTTGAAAGCACGCAACAAGAAGCAGCAGCAGGAAGTACTTATAGAAATAAAGGGGCTAATTAGCTGATTGACTACCTCTCTTCTCTCTCATGGTGAAGAGTACAGCCAGCGGTGTTATGGAACCCAAATACAGTTATGACCTAGAGGGCTTTCTTGCAGTGCACATTCACATAGGTCATGCCCTTCATAGTTTCTGTTTCCTTGTAACTCTTTCTAATCTCTTATAATGAATTGTATGCCTCCTGTGCACTGAAAACCACAGAAGCAACATGTGGAGGCCATTCATTGAGCTTACTCTATTTCAACTTTATTTATAGATCACTCAAGGTGTATTATTTTTATGGCAAAAAGAAAGCCATTCCATTTCATAGAATTATGATTTCAGCCACCTGCCAAACATACCCTGAACAAATTAGAAGCTTTTAATAATCTGATTGTGATTCACCCCAAAATAGGCCAAGACCCCACAAGCCCATTGCTTGCCAGCCCCTCAACTCACTGGGTGACTTTTTAATTAGAACTTGCTCCTTTCATATATACCCTGGACTATGTTATTCATCGTGTATGTACAAAGAGATCCCACTAAAAATAGCCCTGCATGAGCCAAATAAAAATGCTCAAGTACCACAGAATGCTGCTGTGTCATTGCTATAACAATCTGCAGGCACAACTTGCCAAGCAATGCACTGGAATGAATACCTTGTCAAAAACCCAACCTTTGGTGTCTGGATCATTGCTTTATAGCTGATGGCTCACACTACCACACCATACACAAAGCAGAATAACAATCAAGTTAATTTTGCCCCCTCTTCCATCTTTCAAGGGGGTATGGGTTCATGTACAAAATGGATAGTGTTTAAGAGAACCAGTAAATCTATTCCTCTTTAATGACCATTGGTGCAGCAGAGGTTGCCTTCATGGTTATTAAATATTCCATTGAGCTTAAATTAAAATATGCTTGATATGATATGTCAGTAATAGATAAGTACCCTTCAACTGCTGCCTGCACACACAAGGCTTCTTTAAATAATTTGGATTTGAAAGTCCTGAGTGGTTTCAGCTTTGAGAAGGTTTAGCCTGCAGATGTGAATCTACCTTCACGTGGCACTTTTAAAAATTTTCTCTTTGGCTTTGGGGTTTTTATTTCTTTGTTCTGCTCTGTCCTGCTATGTCCTCCCCGCAAGGTCTTCCATTAGAGTTGGTTAAAACGCAGAGAAAAAAAGAAAGGGCCCAGCTTCTGTTCTACATTTCCTAAACCCAGTTAACAGGCTGTCTTCTGGGGATTAGGCATGAAAAAATAGTTTAAGAATCAATTTAGTACATAAATCTCATTTTGGCCTTGTGTGTTATTTTTTAATCCAATTAGCATTTGAACTTGCAAAACAAAAGTGATCTTCTGCCACAGAGTTCTAGTGGGTGAGGGAAACAGACTCACAGCAAACTACACGAGAGAAAAAAGTGAGCCCCCTGATCAGTGTCCCCGTTTGTAATGGCATGGTAAAGTTCTGTCAGAAAACCTCAAAATGAAATAGATCGTCAGCATCCTCATTTTTATTGGCACAATGAAGTCCTGTTAGAAAACTTCAAGATTGATGCTTTCTTGATGTTTTGCTTCATGAGTGGGGCTTTAGGGATCACTATTAAAGACCCTTGTATATGTATTAGTCTGTGGCTGACCCCTCATCAAGTTCTTTGTCCCTTTTGGGTTCCTCTCCAAAATAGCTGATTGTATTTACCTTCTCTTCCTTGCCCCTCCTCTGGTGCCTTGGCTCCTGACTTTCCACTGTGCAGGTCTCTTCTAACAACTCAAATCACTATTGCTTACTAGTAAAACTAGTGTGGTATGGGGGTTTGAGTGTTGGAACAACAACCTTGAAGGCCAGGGTTCAATTTCCTGCTCAGCCACAGAAACACACCGATGAACTTAGGTTTGTCATACACTCTCAGCCCCAGAAAATCCTGTGATACGTTTGCCTTAAGGTCACCATAAGTTGAAAATGACTTGAAGGCACACAATAACAACAAAAACAAACCACAAGGAAAAGCAAGAAAAGCCCTCCTGAAACTGAGCAGCAACTGCAAACAGAAAAACTAAGATAGCATGCATAAATGAGAGCAAGAGATTGAGAACGGAGCTGAGAATGTTACTTTTAAAGGAGCTAGTTATTTTATTCTTCATTATACCTATTGCAATCCAGAAAGATAATTAGCTGAGTCACTTGTTACTCAGTCATTGTTACTATTACTGTTGTGCCATTGGAAACTACAGAAAAATGCTCCCTGGTTTTCCCCAAGTGGCCCATTTAGATTTACATCTTTGAAATCTGCAATATAAAGGATTATAAACTAACCCATCTTTGTTGCAGCTCAACATCGTTTGTACTATTTGATCAAGTTCATTTCAGAGCTTGGAAGTTACATGTAAAAGTTGTAATTACTTTTTGAGAAAGAAGAATGTAACAAAGCCAGGTTACATTCTTTTGTAAAAACAAAACAGTTGTGCAACAAGTAAGGCAACAAGTTGTTTCCATAATGAATAACTATGATGAGTAATGACTTCTAGCTATTTTCAAACATTACTTTTAAAAGGCATTTTGCCCTTTGGGCAGGAATTTTTCAAGCTCTTGGCAGAAACTTCTCAAGTTTTATTCCATCCTCTTATCAATTCTAAAGGTTTTATAAAAATCAAAATGTAAGTAAACAGTAGTGAGCAATAAAGCTAGTAATGTAACAGTTTTCATCCAGCAATGTGTTACTCATAATGTAACACATTACTTAGGAGTACAAGGAACAACATATTGGTTTAAAACACTGGAAAATAACAGAAAAAACACTTTTCAAAAGCAACTATCTAGCTTCTCTTAGGCTTTATTTTGCTAATTGTTATTTTATGACTTCTATTGTTTATAATTTGGAATTCATCACATGGGATTAGAACCATGCAAGGTTTCTACAACTAAGGGTTACATCTTTGAATAAACATTATGTTCTTTTGAAGCACAGAATTATGATGGTAACTTTTTCCAGAAAGGAAATGAGACTGTTCTACAACAGTGGTCAGGAAGAGAGTATTGTCAGCATTCTCTGGAACAAAGGACACTGTTCAACCCCACCAGCTTTCACATCAACTTAGAGGATAGAAAGTTTGTAGTTGTTGCTTTTTGTGAAGGATTTTCTTGTAAGTCTTATTAGTCTGCAAAGTCTTTTAAAAGTATTTTCTTCTCTGTTTTATTTTTATAATCCTCCAGGAGCTAGTGGGATGGATTTGGTTTCAGTTACCAAAAATTACCTGTATTTGCCAGTGTATAAGACGCACCCCATTTATATGTCAGCAAATACTATTTGCTGGTGTATAAGACACACTGAGTGTATAAGACACGCTGGTGTATTTCAAACAATATTTTTCAGGAAAAAAAGTAATTCTTATACGCCAGCAAATAGGATAAATCTGAGTTCAATCAGTCTAAATAGGCACATTGGTATAGTCTGTGTCTATGTGCCTTCCATCTCCTGCTGATTTATGGTGACCCCATGGATTTCATAGGGCTTTATCAGACAAGGAATATTCAGAGGTGGATTTGTCAGTTCTTTCTTCTGAAATACAGCTTACAACACGTGATATTGATTGGTAGTTTTCTGCCCAAGTATTACCCAGGGCTGGCCCTGGTTAGCTTCCAAGATCAGATGGAATCTGGTGCCTTTAGAGTACATTAGTATTGTACCTAGACCTAAAATGTGAAAGTCATGAGTGAGCTTTCAGGTTCTCTAGAAATCTTCCAGTTGGGTGTTAGGCCGGAGAAAGAAGAAAAAGGGAGGAAAGAAAGGTGAGGCCTATATTTCATTTGGTTACTTCTTTTAATAAGATAGTGGGCTCTAAGAGTTGTGGGAGCACAGTTGGGAAGGGCTGTGGGTGTGGCCTTTGGTTCAGGAACATTCCTGTGTTTGGCTTCTTAAAAGTATGATTGGGCCATTGGGTAATGGATCAACCATCTTATCCTCCCTATAAGTATCTCAGAATACAGGTTTTGAATCTATGTTATATGCCTGGAAGCTATGCCACATTGTCTATATGTCTTCAAACAACTGGACACCTTTTCTTCTCTGATATGATTGTGAAAAGATGTGGAGCAAATTAAATTGCTAACAATAAGGGAGAAACCTCAGACACCTTGGATCTAACAGTAAGTTAAAAATTTTTGAGGTGTGCTTTCCCCAAAGCATTGCAGGAGTGCTTTGCCCCACAGTGATATAGGCAAAATGTTGCCATATATTCTCACTCCTGTCATCTGGTATTTCCCTAAGAATGCTGCAGGATAAGTTATGTCCAAGACACATTCTAATAACACCTGATATGTGCGTGTGTGCATGTATCTACATATTGACACACAAACTCCTTACCCAGAATAACCCTTGATCATGCAATAATTCAGAAAAGCTATTGTTACCCTCAGAGGTGGTGGTGAGGGTTTGAGGTCTATCCACAATGCCAACGTCACTTTAGAATTATAGCTCAAAAGAGGCCTGTGAGAGGAGACTAACAGCAGGATCTTTTCATCTACTTATATCAGTACTGATTGTAGAGAGGACTCCAGTTAAAAGTTAAAAGTATTTTATGGGAAATTAAAAAGCATACAGGAGATCAGACATTCTCAGGAACCATACAAGGCTATCAGAGAATGAGGCAGGAAAGACTAAATAGAGAGAGATTGGGTGGAAAGGGTGATAGTTACCAATCCTGAAGGAGAAGCTCAACTCAAGTGGCTCAGACAGTGCATCTGAGGACAACATAGAGGAACAGATCTGGGCATCACATACTACATCCAAAGTACTACAAATTACGAGGGCTGGAGCTGGGCTTTTTACACCCTATTTCCTGCCCTGAAACTGACAAAGGAGTCTGGAATGGGCTGACTGTCTTAACTCTAGGTGACAAAACATTGGTGGGAGTCCTGACAATGTCAGGTAGGGTGAATGGGGAAGGTCTCTGTAGGATATGCTCATAGGGGTCCTGACTGCTTGCAGTTTCACTTGCTATTGTTTTTGGGACTGCTCAAAACTTACAGTTTTTAAAAGGATTATCTCAACTCCATTAGCACTGGGCTTTCCCACCTTTCTGAACTTATGGCCTGGTCATGTCTGAGGTCATCTTGACATGGCATATGCTTACAGCCAGTGCACTTTCAAACATGTGTTTTAGCCATGAAATATGTCCAATTATGAAAAACAGTACATCCTGCAGAATGGGGGTATATGGTGTGGTATACCATAAATTCTCTAAACTAAAAAAATCAGCAGAAGTTCAACTTTCTGAACATTTTGTCAATCTTTATTTTGTTACCTCTGAATTACTAACTTCAAAAGATAAACACTGAGTATTAACTACCCATTTGCTTCCCTTTGTTTAGTCATATTTACTCTTATTCAAAATAATTAACCTTCTTGTGGTTGGCACACCAAAACAGAGGAGAAGAGATGTGATAGACAGTCAGTATTTCAACCAATCAAAACATTTGAAGCAAGGTAGTGAACAAAGCACTAGATGTGGGAGCATTCATATTGCATGGCCATTGGCCACAGTATTGCAGAACCTTAAAAATCCTCCTAGTAGGGAGAAAGGGAGCTACCCATAAGCCTCCAGAACAAGGCAAGGCTATAACAAACTTTTGACATTTTTTTTGTAACTGTTTTTGTGTAGGTAAGGTCACATGAGATGTGAAGCCAAACGAAAAGTGAGACATCAGTTGTTGTAGCTTCTGCTTGCAGTTTACATGGAAAAAGTTTTATACTGTTTCTCATTGTCTTTGAATATGTCACTATATCACTTAGGTTGTGAGATGTCATTTCGGGTACTGTAAGGACAGACAAAACACACACACCACCAGAATTGGAGAAAAAATTGCCACAACTTTATCAGATATTGGCATGGTATGAGGTACAGATCCAGTTACTGAATACACCATCTGTTACTTCAGAGCTTTCCAAACTGTGGCCCTTTCCGCATGTTACCTGCTCACGGAGGTGGGGGGTGCCGTTCGCGCAAGCAGGCTCTTGCGCGAGGTACTCGCATCGCTTCTCCGTTCTCCCGCAGCTGGCTTCCTGGTTGTGTGACCATCACGCGAACGCCCTGCCCCTTCCTTCCGCAGTGCAGCCTGGGAGCTGTAGGCTGCGCTGGGGAGGAAGAGTGACCAGCCCGCTCGTCCAACGCACCGCAGGGCAGGTAAGTACGCAAGAGCCCTGGGAGCCTTGCGCAACCACGCAGCATTTTTGGCTTGAAGCCGAAAATAAAAAAATGTGTGCACAGTCCGTGTTAGGCTCTTGAGCGTCATGTAAATGGGAGTGCGTTTACGCTCAAGGCGCCCTCTCGCATAAGAAACTGTGTGCGAAAAGGGCCTGTGTGTCGTGACACTTTAGTGTGTCAGCTGCAGTGTGTACGTGCAATAAAATACTTGCAGGACTAAAAATAACATCTTGTTACATTTCTTTTACCTTCTTGAAACAGTTCAAACTGAGGGGCGTTCAAGGGGAAGACCAGTATCTTAAAACACACAATGATCCTACGAATCCCTAGTAGGGAGCCATGACAATTACAAGGGCCATCAAACTGCCATTGTTTACTGTGGATATAATATAGCATTTCCATTCTTTGGCTTCACTTGATGGCCTTTTGCTGGTGTAGTTGTCATTTCTTCCTACCCCACAATGCCAGACATAGCATTATTTTGGAACTTTAATTCTGGTCCCTAGGCTCTGGAACTCTCTTCTGAGAGGTGGGACTGATGATCTCCTTGCTACCCCATTTTTTTGGGGGGGAAGGCATTTGGGGGCTGACTGCTCAGAGGAAAAGGGTCTTTATATGAGTTGTTCTTTTCAATACTCTCATGGTATGGCCCCGTGCAACCCCCAAGATTGATACGGTTTAATTGACAATATTTGATTGGCAACTATATTAATTGGCATTGATATAAAATGAAATCTGAGGTGACTGGAAATTCAAGCTGGACAGAGGAATAATACTGACTGAAAACATGAGACTGCAAGGCAGGTTAGCCAACACTCCCTCTACATGCAGCCAAAGTCATTGTCAGGCAGATTACCAAACTGCTTTGGAGATAATAGGCTTCAGCTGATGCTAGACATCTCTGTGCAGAAAAGGGAAGTTTTCACCAAACAGTGATTGTTTCAACCCTGTTCCCTCACACCTGGATGTTTCCCTTCTTTGTCTCCCAAACCTCTCTACATTACAGAGCTATTACAGCAGCCATTACTCTTTCTCACTGAGACTATTAATTTTGTCCGGACCTCATTGTTTCTGTTGCAATTTTCATTTCCACTTGGCTGGGACAGTCATTCACACCCATACCTGCAGGGTAGTTTTTGGGTATAAAAACTCTCAGTTTTGAGTAGTTCAGTGCAGTCTCTCACCTTGCTGAACACCACACTAACACAAGATTCCTGAATGACAACAGGTATCAACCGAAGCTACATTGTCACTTTCCTCACTTCTCTCCAGATCAGTAATTATCACCTGAACCCTAATATTCCTCTATCCACAACTTTCCTCCCTTTATCGTTTGGTTAGCTTTTGTGTGAGTGCTTGGATCTTTTGCATGCAGTGTGAATCTTTCAATAAAACACATTCTTAGTTTATATTTTTGAATCTCTGGCTGGTTCCTTCCTGCATCACCCCATAAACAATGGTGGAAAGATTTTGTTAAATTACCCCCCTCTTGCAGGCCTCCTAAGTTTGAGCTAATTAATTGTGTGACCCGTCTGTCACACAGAGATACTGGCATCACAGGTGGACCCCTGAGTCACCCATGTTTTGGGATAATACCTCTTTTAGTTTTAACTGCTTTCTTTGGATAGTTTAATTGTAGTTTAAACTTTGTACAGTGTAAATGTTTTAGCTGTTATGCATTTTATGGTAAAATCTGTCATCTTTGCTTATGCTGGTCTATGACCTTAATAAATTATTGAGCTGAATGTTTTAGCTGTATCTGTTGTAACTTTTGCAAGCTGCCTTGAGACTCAGATGTGGGGAAAAGGAGGAATAATAATAACAGCAGGAGCAACACCAAAAAAATGCACACGCTTGCTGCTAGATCATGGCTGTTTCTACATGATTCTGAGAATATGGGACGAATAATGATAACCTCATCCTCATATATTCAACCCTGCAGGTCTGCCCTTTCATTGTGTTTTCTGTTTTAATTTCCTCACTGGAAGTGGTTGGACTTTGGGTGATGAAGAAGTGCTACTTTAAAACTTTCTTGTCATGGCTTTGGCAATATTTTCTTTTTATTTTCTTTTAAAACATCTGCTCTTGTACACGTTTGCCAATGTACTAAGCTCTGTAGAAGTATACACTGACCAGGATGGGCAATGCAGAAAATTTGCCAGGGAACAACTGCAGCCTTATTGTGATACAAACTATACATCAATGTTCCATAGTGAGCTGGAAAGACCAGTTTGGGTTGCCTGGTTTTGTTTTTCCTTTCATTTCCCTGAAATGGATTAAAGTTTATCACGGGAAAGGCGAGCACATCCTAACTCACAAATTAAGATCTACATGTGTGTAAACTTTGAAGTTCAATCCTGTCCCTATTTGGTGAACAGTAAACCCCACTATATACAATGGCATTTGTATGTGCTTATGTGTTTTCAAGTCCCCTGTTGACTTATGGCAACCCATGAATTTCATACGGTTTTCTTAGGCAAGGAATACTCAGCAGTAGTTCTGCCAGTTCTTTCCTCTGAAATACAACCTAAGCCATCTGGTATTCATTGGTGGTCTCCCATCCAAGTAGAAATGAGCTTAGCATGCTTAGCTTCTAAGATCAGATGGGAACTGGTGTCTTTAGGGTATTTATGCTGCCCATACTGGCATTTCCTTCGTCCAAAATATATGTCAGATTGCAGCCAAAGAATATTAAGCAGGGTATTTCAGATTTATTTATAATAGTCCGACTGCTTTGATGACATAGGGCACCATAAAATATATTCATAAGAGGCCCAGAGGATTTTGAACCGATAGCATCAGGCTAGATGTTTGGACACTAATCACTTCTTAGCTAAAACTTATACAGCTAAAGTGTATGTCTAATTCTCTTTAAAATGTATTGATGCAGAGATGAGAAAGCATTCATATTAATGGTAGAATTATGGCATGGTACTTAGCTATTTCAGGAATGAAAAGTTTTAAGAGCTCCCTCAGGTTGGCTTCAGCATCTCGTGTGCAAGAAGAGTTGCTATGGAAACGTCACTTAGGACTTGCATCACTAAATACCATGTTATGGTCCCACAAAGGTACTTCCCTTTTGCCTGTTGCAGACAAATGGCAATGAGACCCAATGGTGCTTAATATTATCCTGGATATATCTCTCAGAAATACAGTGTGACGGTACAAATTTGATCTAAAATTGATGTAAAGTTGTTATCTTAGAACCATCCATAGAATCATGTAAGGCAGTGGTTCTCAACCTGTGGGTCCCCAGATGTTTGTGGACTTCAGCTCCCAGAAGCCCCAGCCACTATGGTCAATGCTCAGGGCTTCTGGGAGCTGAAGTCCAAAAACATCTGGGGACCCACAGGTTGAGAACCACTGATGTAAGGTATACCAAACTGATGCAGTAATAAACAGCTGGTGTGTGTCTTTATTGTATTGTGTGTGAGAATGAATTTCAATAATAATAATGCAAAAAATGAATGGATCAAAGTGGGTGGTTATTCACACTTAATCAGTGAACTCGTTCATCTCATTTTGAAAGTAGTTATTCTTTCTAAGGTAAAAGCCATCCAATCACTTGATCAAGCAACCATTAAGGAACCCAGAGTCACATTTCTCTGGAAAAAAAGGCACAAGCCCTGAACAGTTTTTCATTCCCTGAAATGTATCAGGGGCTAAAGGACTTACAGTTCAGAAGATGTATAGCAGGAGTGGGAAATATGTGGTCCTCCGGATGGTGTGTTAGACTGTAACTTACAGTGACTCCAACCAGCACAGCAACACCATTTTTAGCAGCAGGGATGAAACTGCAGTGCCCAAGCCTGAGTCCACCATTTGGGAGAGAAGTGTGATTTTCTGAAAAAACAAAACAAAAACAATCAGCAATCTCAATTTCTAGTCTGTAGTGGATGAAAGGGACATTTTATCACATCCTTGCACCCATGTAGGTTTTTTAAACCTGGGGGGCGTTTATCAAAACTGCAAGTGACCTACTTTTTGGTTTGAAAAAAAAATTCCACCTAGGCTAACCCGCACCCCCTAAAAAAAGGGGGAATACTTAAAAAATAAAATTGGGAAGTGAGACAGTGGGAGTGGAACAGTTGTTTGAGTTCTGCCGAGAGGCACCCCATATCTTGTTGTGCACCCCTAATTTAGAGGGTGAAACATAGCCAGTACTGCTCCTTCAAGTATGCTTTTTGGAATTCTGCCCACCATTCAGCTTAATGACTTACAATATTGGGGGAGGGAGAATAATGGAGTTATCAAAGGATGGTGAAGCACACATTTTGATGTGAAATATTGAGAGTCTAGTTTCCAGAGCAACAGTAACAAATCCAGAAACCCAGCCAGTTTTTGTAAAGGTGTTACATTTGCAAAGGCAAGCAACACAGGCTCTGCAGTAACAAAAACAGATAAGCACTAATTCTTTTGTACACACAGAACAAGTCCATTCATTTCAGTGAGATTATGCCAGAAGGACTGGCTGTGGGTTAGGAGTGCAATTGTGGCAAATTACTCATGCGAAATAAGCAATTTAAATTTAGAGCCATAGTGAGTAAAATGGAAAATTTTTTAATTTAATTGAAGCATGTAGATAATTGCATAATGTTCCTTAGACCCACTAAAAGGATTCTAATTAAGCTCAATATGCTAGGATGTGGTACATGTGGTAAAGAGACATGAGATCAGTTCCAGTTTATTTTTACAGTGAAATTTGCAATTTGGATTAGTAAGTATGATAGTAATTTCTAATGCCGTTGTAATGACCCTACATATTTTCAGGATAAACAGTCCAACATACCTATTCCTATTGGATGTGCTTCCAACTAAATATGTTAGAGCAGTGGTTCTCAACCTGTGGGTCCCCAGATGTTTTTGGACTTCAGCTCCCAGAAGCCCTGAGCATTGACCATAGTGGCTGGGGCTTCTGGGAGCTGAGGTCCACAAACATCTGGGGACCCACAGGTTGAGAACCACTGTGTTAGAGATTGCAATAATCCAGGTGGACACTCAGCTCGCAAAAGACTGTGAAGAACAACTTTTCCTAATTCCCAAACACTACTCTCTGTGAGACTTGCAGTGATTTTTTTAAAACAAAATTAAGTACAATGTGGTTTCTATACAGTTTATACAAGAGCAGAAATCAGTATGCTTGGAGAGTTGGAGAAAAGAGAGGAGTTTTTGAATTGTACAAGGGCTTGTGAGCAGATGTTTTGGAAAATTAGCTGCTAAAGGATCTGACGGACAAACCATTTCTTATTATGAATATCATGATGCCAGAATAGACTATTGGTGTTAATGATGAAAAGCCTAAGGCATCAAGTCACTACTATCAAATGTCACTTTAAACTAGGTTTTGTAAGGGAGATATAGGCCATTTCTGCACTACACTGTTATAGTGCTATTATTTCACTTTCAGCATCCTATGGAATCCTAGAGTTTGCAGTTTAGGGAGGGGCATTTAGAATTCTCAGCCAGAGAGCTCTTTGGCCTCAGGAAACTACAAAACCCAGCATTCCGCATGATATTGAAAGTGGAATAATGGCACTATAAGTGTTGTGCAGATTGTTGTTATTTACTGTCAACTTAACTTTAATTTATGGTGATGCAATTAATAAGAAACCCCCAAGAGACCTGGTCATCTACTTGATCAGTTCTTATAGACTCATGTTTGTGACTTCTTTGATTTAATCAATCCACCTGAAATGGGCTGTTCTTTTATTACTACATTCCACTTTATTATTATATTTCCCCCTCAGTGAATCACACCATCTCATGGTATGACCAAAGTACAACAGTCTTAATTTAGTCACTGTGGCTTCTAAGTGAGAGTTCAGGCTTAGAATCATAGAATCATAGAAATGTAGAGTTGGAAGAGACCACAAGGGCCATCCAGTCCAACCCCCTGCCATGCAGGAAAACCCTCAAAGCACTCCCGACAAGTGGCCATCCAGCCTCCGCTTAAAAACCTCCAACGAAGGAGACTCCACCACACTCTGTGGCAGCACATTCCACTGCCGGACAGCCCTGACTGTCAGGAAATTCCTCCTGAGGTTCAGGCGGAATCTCCCCTCCTGCAGCTTGCATCCATTGCTCCTTGTCCTGGTCTCGAGCAGGAGAAAACAAGCCCACTCCCTCCTCGACATGACATCCCTTCAAATATTTAAACATGGCTATCATGTCCCCTCTCAACCTTCTCTTCTGCAGACTAAACATACCCAGCTCTCTAAGTCTGTCCTCATAGGGCATGGCTTCCAGGCCCCTCACCATTTTGGTTGCCCTCCTCTGGACCTGCTCCAGCTTATCCATATCCTTCTTGAATTGGGGTGCCCAGAACTGGACACAGTATTCAAGATGAGGTCTAACCAATGCAGAATAGAGTGGTACCAATACCTCCCTCGATCTAGACACCATACTCCTATTGATGCAACCAAGTATTGCGTTGGCCTTCTTGGCTGCCGCATGACACTGCTGACTCATGTTCAGCTTGTGGTCTATGAAGACTCCTAGATCCCTTTCACACATACTGTTAGCCAGCCACGTGTCCCCCATCCTATATTTCTGCATACCATTTTTTCTGCCTAAGTGTAGGACCTTACATTTCTCTCTGTTGAAGTTCATTTTGTTAGCCTTGGCCCAGCTCTCCAATCTGTCCAGGTCCTTTTGAATTTTGATCCTGTCATCAGGCGTATTAGCAACCCCTCCCAATTTGGTGTCATCTGCAAATTTGATCAGCGTGCTCTCTATTCCTTCATCCAAGTCATTAATGAAGATATTGAACAGCACCGGGCCCAGGACAGAACCCTGTGGCACCCCACTAGTCACTTCTCTCCAGGATGAGAATCTGCCATTGGTGACCACCCTTTGGGTACGGTCAGTCAACCAGTTACAAATCCACCTGACAGTAGCCCTGTCCAGCCCACATCTTACTAGCTTCTTTGCAAGAATGTCATGGGGAACTTTGTCAAAGGCCTTACTGAAATCAAGATATACTATGTCCACAGCATTCCCTTCATCTATCAAGCAAGTAACTCTATCATAAAAAGAGATAAGATTAGTCTGGTATGACCTATTTTTGAGAAATCCATGTTGACTTTTCGTAATTACGGCATTGTTTTCTAAGTAATTAGAAACTACAAGCCAAATCATGTCTACAAGCCAAATCACGGCCCTGGAAGTCTATTAGAAGTGTTACTCCGCTTAAAAAACAGAAGGCACACTTCCTGTTGTCCTGTTTTAAAGGCAAGTTGTGTGTTTGCATGAAAGCTCTGCAGTGGCAAATTCAGCTATGGGGGATCTGGCAGCAGGATAGAGTGTAGCCCCATTGATTGGATTGCATCCCCAGGAATTGGTCCACTTCTGTCTTCTGTATCTAAATTCCAGAAAACAAGCCAATAGAGTCAGGAAGAATCTGCCATATATGCATGGAACAGCAGGCATCCAGGGCACCAAGGTAGACATGACATGAAAGACTTTATATAACCAACGTTATATGTTCAAGATTACCCTTTTTGTTATAAGATACAAATATATTAGAAGTTCCCAGGCTGTGCTATAAGGAAATTGCATTCAGTTATTAGGATATTTAGGCATTTGTTATTGTTGTGTGCTTTCAAGTCAACTCTGATTTGTAGTGCTTCCATCCTAGGGTTTTCTTGGCAAGCTTTATTTAAAGGAGGTTTTCCATTGCTTTCCCCTTAGGCTGAGAGTGTGTGGTGACTTACCCAAGATCACTCGGTAGGTTTCCATCGCTGAGTGGGGATTTTATGGCAAGTCTTCCAGAGTCCAAATTCGACATTTAAACTGTTGCACCATGTGGCCTCTCAGATAGGCTTAGTGCTTTTCAAAGTGAGTGTGCATAGAATGGTTGATATTTTAAATGCTTTCTTTAACAGCGGTATAATCAAAGTTCTTATGACCTGACTGTGCATCAGTACAGTCAATGGATTCCCTGTCCCCCACCGGGCACTGAATTTAACAGAATACAGAGGTAGGAATGGTGAAGTTCATCTGGCTCAGCTGCCATGGTGCCCTCTAGTGGCAAAAGGCTCCTGGCTCAATCTAGCTATAATGAAGTTTCATTAGATATTTTCAACCTACAGTTAATCTTTTATAAGGGGAAAAGGGTGCTAAGTTTTTGATTATAAGTCATTTGGTTTGTTTGAGGAGAAATCTGCCAAAGAGATCCACATTATAGCAATGCTAGCACTCATTTTTATAATGACCAATGAAACTATACAAGCTGGAGAACTTGAGAAATTTAATCAAAGGCACAACACAAGAGTTATATTTGATCTGTGATACCAAAGAAAGGAGTGGAATATAGTGCAGTTGAAAGGAAGCAGGGGGGCTTGTTAAACCAGGCAGTAGGATCTGGTAGTAGCAGCTATAAAGAAAGAAAACAGATTAATGCTATAAAAGCTGGTAAAACCAGAGTAAACAAACTATCCAGTAACTTGAATCTAGCAGATTGTGGACATTCCATAAATAGTACCCTGCTTAACTCAGACAATCACACCGAGCATTTTGAAGCAGGCAGTCAATTCCGTGGCTTCTAGCTAAGAGCCATAATTGGATGAAACTGGGTGGACAAGGAAGCAACTGCTGGGAGAGAAGAATAACAGTTACTTAAAATTCCAGAGAAAAATTGGAAAGACTGTAATTACTCAGAAATGATATTTAACCAGATACCATGAACTGTATTACAGTTAAGTAAAAGTAGCAGCCATCACAAAAGATCATTCACCACATCAGAGGGACATTTACTTGCTCGTCCTCCAATGTGATATATGCCATCCTATGCCAGCAATGCCCTTCTATGCTCTACATTTGGACAAACAGGACAGTGTCTAAGCAAAAGGATTAATGGACACAAATCTGACATTAGAAGTAGAAATATCCAAAAATGAGTTGCAGAACATTTCCTGGACACACAGTAAACGAGTTACAGGTTGTGGTCCTTGAACAAGGAAATTACAAAGGAAGACTAGAAAGAGAAACTGCTGAATTGAATTATACCCACACATTCCAATCCATTAGCAGAGGTATGAACAAAGATAATGGCTTCATGGCACACTACATACATTAATACCTTGCTACCACACATACAACAAAAGAGAATCTTCTCAGAGAGAGTTTTGAACTTCGGAAAACTGACCTTTGGTACGCAGATTTATTGCTCTTGCACACTGTAAGGATCTGAAAGGATCTGTATCACCTTACTGCAGCCCTTTGCAAATTTAGGGCAAGGGTCATGATTTGCATCTTTCTGGATGCTATTATATTCCATCCCACTCCCTTGACTGTGTAAATATGCTTTATGTACCTGAGGATTTATTGCCACTCTATACTGCCTCCAAAGAAGTGGGTTTATATCCACAAAAGCTCATGTGAAAATAAAAACCAGTTGGTCTTAAAAGTGCTGCTACATTTCTTTCTTCCCCTCCCCCTTCCTTCCTCCTTTTTATTACACAAAAGAGGTGCTTCTTCCAATATGTATGACAATGAAAATGTTGTCATCCGGAATCTTACAGCAGATTTTTCCCTTTGCCGAAATATATCAATCTGGTCATTTCTCACATGGTTACAACCATGTACACACAAGATACTTATTGTTATCGGACAGTAAATAACAGAACTTGTACAAATCCCACCTGATCCTAACTTTAACCAGAAAGATAAGGAGGAATCTCTTCCTAGCAACCAGTTCAAGAAAATTATCTCTTTGACAGCCTTTTGTGCACAAGCCACACGTTCTGGTTTTGCAAACTCTTCAAATATCTCCGTTCCAGATAGGCTGACTTCTCAATGTAGGGCAAAAAGTTTATGAGTGGAGGAGTATTTGGTATTTATGATAAGCAGAGTACCACAATTGAACTTAAACTGGAAATAGGATTAATTGCTCTGGATAACCTAGTAAGATACAAAGCAAACTAGTGTTTATTATCTCAGGAAATCCATCTAAGCAGGAACCCCGGAACAGATTTTAAGGAGGGGGGAAAGGGCTCAACATTGGCAGGGAAGTCATTATTGATTTTTCTTACTTGCTGGCACATTTTTTTTTAAACAAAACAATGAAAACACAAAACGCTTTGCTTTAAAATAAGTCACAAACTGAAGCTGGAAACAATCTCACTACCATTAGAGGAATGCCAAGATAGTAAATGAAATATTACAAAACTGAGTAAATTTAAAAAAATATATCAAGTAATGAGGAAAATCTGTAAAACCCTAAAGTAAAGGTGACTATAAGGTCTTCCATCACATTTGTTTCTCCAGTACATTAAAAGCAAAAGCTGTGGAGATATGTTAGAAGAAACAGAACCATAGACATAATACTTTGAAAAGAAAATACAAAACCCCTACACCTGTGTCTGTCTATGAAATTTGAAGTGCAGAGATGGACAGCACAATCAAGAGGAAAGAAAATTACTTTTCCCATCCATTTTCATTGAAACATCCTTAAATATGAAGACTCTTACAAGCACAATGTGTACTCAAAGGTCTGTCCATGTGTATAGTGAAGCTTACTCCCAAGTAAATATACACAGGATATATGGCAGGCAGGCTTTGTTACTCTTGGGAGGACTCAGCTACAATAGCTGTTTTAATATGCTTTTGTGTCTTGTGTCATGATCATTTAGTACACTTCTAATTGATAATTCCTGAGGGGGCCCAACTATATCAGAGCCTTGGTGATCCAATTTGCTTGATCATTTTGGGGAGAGGGCTCAGCCCACCTGTCCTAGCTGAGCTCCCCCTACCCCCAACCCCAGTTTGGGGTCCATGCATTTGAAGATAGGAAATGAGATTTAAAAAAGCAGTACTCTGTTACAAGAGCTTGTAAAGCTGGCTCTTATCTGTAGAATTAAGCAAACATTATTGGGTATGGAGTCCCTCATGGCTGCCTTCTTCTCAGATAAAGAAAAAACACAGGCCCTTTTCTCACGTGGGGGGGCGAAACAGGGCAGCGCACGCAGGGGCGGAGCTTACCTGCTAGCGTTTTGCTCTGTCTCTGCTCCATCCCTGCGGGGAACGCGGTTCCACTGCTTCACATGCCGCCGAATTTCGGCGGCGCTCGGTAGCGCTTTGCGGTGCCCAAAATGGCGGCCGGCGGCTTCCGGCGGCGCTCCGCCAATCAGGGCAGCGCGCCAGCCGGAAGCCTGCCCCTGGGCAGATCTGCAGAGATGCAGTACTGTGTCTCTGCAGATTCTCACCGGGAGCTGCCACAGATTGGTGTGGGCGAGTTTGATAAAAACCACCTGGGAAGGTGGTTTTTAAAAAACTCACAGCGCCACCCCTGCGGCTGGGCTAGAGCGGTTGGAGGTGTGGCGCCTCACTGTTTGCAACTGCGCTAGCTCATCTCGCGATTTGAACGACCTCCGTCTCTGGTCGTCGGACCATGGTCTTTTACCCCCGTGTGAAAATGGCCAAAGAGAATTGGCTATCTTCCTTGGAGAAGATGATCTCAGCAGATATGGCAGAAGAGGTATATACATGTAAAGAAATACAGAGTGGGAAAATTCCAGGGATTATCTAGCTCCCCACTGGACCCTCCCACTGATCACTTTATCTATGAACTGATGCCTATTTACTCCCTCCAGTTTGTGTGGTGGGGAAGAAGTGTTAAATTGTACAGATAAAACTCAAATATAAGAATTAATATCAGGCATTAGGTATCACTTGATGCAGAGGTGGCAGAAGGCAGAATGAGGACATAGCCTCCTATAAGAATTTGCCTCCCAATGACATCTTCCTTCTGTCCACAAATTGCAGAGATCTAGGAATCTGATATTTGCTGTGCTTGCCTTCCCTTGGTAACTTTGCCTATCACTTTCTTTGGATGCCTAAGCTGTATGTCTAAACACTCAACTGAAGTTTTGAATGGATGCAGAAACACCTTTATTAACTTGAACTGGGATTCTTTGTTTGGTGCTTTGAATAAAATGACATTTGGAGATAATGTTCTTACTTGGATAAAAGCAATTTATCATGTGTACATTCCTGTTGATTAATGGAGAGTTGAGTAAGCCATGTGATATTCAATAAGGAACAAGAGAAGGATACTCACTTTTCCCATTGTTATTTATTTTGGCCCCAGAAGTCTTGAACAGATGAATAAGACATAATGATAAAATTAAAGGGATAAAAATTTAAAAAGAAGAGTATAAATTATAAGCATTTCCTGATGATTTGGTGAATATTTTAGAAAATCCTATTGAATGCACTGATATGTTGTTAGAAAGAATAAAAGAATTTGGGGATATGGTGGGACTCAAAATAAATTAAAAAATGATGCTGATGAAGAATACGAGAAAAGTAGCTCAAGAACAGTTGATGGAGAAATCAGAATTTAAAATAGAGGAAAAAAGTGAAATATTTGGATATTACTATGACAAATATGAATTGTGAGACATATGCAAAAATGCATTAAATCTTGAGTTATTGTTACTGGATAGCATTTCTAATCAAAAGGAATGTTTTGCCTAGAATACTGTTCATGTTTCAGATCATACTGATTTTGAAAACATTATTTAACCAATGGCACATTGACCTATCAAAGTTTATAATGGCAAGGGGAAAAGCCAAGAGGAAAACTTAAAATTTTACAAAATGCCAAACTCAGACATGGACAAGGACAATTGGAAGGGTTTGGTTTCCAATGTTTGTAATATAGACAAATAATGGAAAAGTATAATGTAGATTTAAAAACATATTATTTTGAATTATCTGAAACTGAATTTGAGAAACAGTTTAGATGATGAACATTTGCTGGTAAGATTCATAAACAGTTGTTAAAAGTAGAGATGAGAGTGTGCTATGTTTTAAAAGAGACTTTTTACAAGATGACACATCAATGGCGTTTGACACCAAAAAGTTGGCCAAAATACATAAAGATGCACCTAACAGATGTTGGAAATGTGAACAGCAAGTGAGATCTTTTTATCATGTGTGGTGGACACGTGATAAGGCCAAAAATTCTGAAATTAATTATATCTCATGCCAATTTTCTTTTCTTTTTAAGTTAATGTTCCAGTGAAACCAGAATTATATCCATTGGATTGATAGAAGAATTACTAGAGAAGAAATGCAGCAAGATTTTGAGATATGTAACGACTGCAGCAAGATATACTCAGAGATGGAAGAGTACGGAGATTTCAACAAAAGAGTGACTAGTTAAGCTACTAGACTTTATGGAGATGGACAAATTGACAACACTGATGGGAGAAAAAATTGTAGAGACTTTCATGGAAGACTGAGATCCATTAATATGCTTCTTGTAAGATAAAAAGAGTAATATATTGACTGCAGGATTTAGTGATTAGTATTTTTGGAAATGTAGCAGTGAAAATATTGGAGTGAGAATGGAGAAGCAGGAGACATGCAAGTCTGACGCAGCACAGCAAAACCAGCTAAGCTGTTTTCCTTCATAAAAGCCCTTTTAAGTGCAAACAGCTTTATAACTAGGATGGAAGGGGGGTGTTACTGTCAGGGGCTCGAGCGTGGTCGCGCCCGCAGGCGTCCCCGAGGCCGACGCAGCAGCTGCCTCCGACGAGGAGGAGGGGGCCCCGGGCACTCTGGAGGCCGCTGCCATCGGCGAGGATCGCCCAGACGCTATGGAGGTCACCGCCGCCGCCGGGGATTGGCCAGACGCTGCTGAGGCCGCCGTTGCCGATGGGGATCACCCCGGTGTTGCAGAGGTCGCCGGCCCGGCTTCCACGCCGGTGGGTGTGACGGGCAGTGACTCGTTGGGGGAGAAGGGTCTCGGGCCCGATCCCGGGGTGCCGCCCACTCGCGATTCCGACCCTGAGGAGGCTGAAGCCTCCACTTCACCGCCCACGTTCCAGCAGTGGTGGCAGTTCAAGGAAGCAAGCCGCCGGTCCCGGCGGCTGCATGAGAAACACCTGCGGGTTGAGAGCTCCCAGCTGTAACACAGTTGAGAGCCCTCAGCCACGTGCTCGAACCGGATTGGCTGCCGGCGGCTCAAGGCGTCTTTTTAGGGCAGGCGCTGGGCTGGGAAGGGCACGGAGCAACAACCGTTGGCCTACCGTGCGTCTGTCGCCCGTGCCCAGTTCCAGTCCAGCCCGTGTCCACGTCCAGCCGTTTGACCCTTCCAGAACCAACCCCCTGCGTTTTGGGTGAAGTAATCTCTTTGTGTTCCGGGTAAGGTAACCCTTCATTATTTCCTGTTGGAGCCTGCTGCTAAGGCATACTTTCAGTTACGGACAGTTTGTTTACTGCAAAACCTCTGTGCATGGACAGCAATAAACGCTGCTTTTCCACAACTCCGGTCTGGCTCCTGCTTGACCCCGGCCGCCGCTGACAGATTATCGCTCCATCAACGGTCAAGCAGGACGGAGGAGGAGAATGTGGCTCTGAAAGCCCAGCTGGCCACCCAGGCCCAGGAAAACCAGGGCCTGCACACTCAAGTAGACCAACTCTCCCACGTGCTGCAGGCTTTGCAGTTCCAGGTGGGCCAACTACAGGCGGTCCGGCCCCCACCCACGCCAGATATTCCGATGGTGGTGCCGCCGCGCTTCACTGGAGAGCCCTCCGAGCTGGAGACTTTCGTGGCTGGCTGTCAGCTCTACATTCAAGTCCGCGGCCAGGACTTCCCCAACGAGCGAGCCCAGATGGCGTTCATGATTAGCCTGCTCTCCAGGATGCCTGCCAAGTGGGCCACTCCCCTGCTCCACCAGAACAGTGGCGTCCTGGATAGCATGGCCGCGTTTCTGCAAACCTTCAGGGCGGTGTGGGGAGACCTGATGCAATCAGAGATGGCGAGCTGCCAACTGCGCCACCTATAGCAGGGCAGGAGCTCGGTGCAGGACTATACCACCACGTTCCGCCTGCTGGCACAGGACTTGGCCTACAATGACCCCGCTCTCCACGATCAGTACAGGGCCGGTCTCTCGGCTGAGATTCTGGATGAGTTGGCCCGCAGCCCCCCGCCGGAGACGTTGGAGTTGTTAATCTAGCAAGCCCTCTGTATCGACAGGCACCTGGAAGCCCGGAGGCAGGCCCGTCGTGCGGGTTCCACAAGTATGCGAGCCTGGGTACCCACCCCCCGGAAGACTCCGCCTAGCCGACCAGGGGCTGGAGCCTCCGCCAGCGTCACCAGTGGAGAAGAACCCATGCAGCTTGGGGGGCATGGTCCCGCCTGACCACCGAAGAGAAGGAGAGGCGGCGGCGGGCGGGTCTCTGCCTGTACTGTGGCCTGGGGGGACACTTCGCCCGCATATGCCCGTCAAAGTCTGCTGTCCTGGGGGCACCGGGAAAAGCCAACCCCCAGGTCTAGAGAGCCTGCGAGGCCTGGGGGAGCCCGGAAGTGGGACAAACGCAGACACGTCGGAGCGGAGATGGGACCCACTGCTGGTAGCCGCTGCGGTGTGCTATGGCAGGGCGCAGACCATCCCCGTGGGGGCCATGATCGACTCTGGGGCGTCCAATAACTTCCTGGACCTTCAGTTTGCCAGGGACCACCAGATCCCGCTGGTGGCGTTGCCGGAGCCCTGACCGGTGGAGACCATCGACGGGTGGTTGCTGAAATCGGGCCCCATCACCCATCAGACGGTAGAGGTGGGTTTGGAGATCCAGGGACATTTTGAACGGGCTAACTTCCTGGTGGCGGCAGTGCCCTGTTTCCCGGTGGTACGGGGAATGCCCTGGCTCTCGCTCCACGACCCGCACATCTCCTGGGCGTGACGCGAGGTGCTGTTCGTGCCCAAGTTGTGCCAGGAGCACTGCTGGTCAGAGAAGCTGATGGCCATCTTGGAGACCCCCGGGCCCGGGACGTCCGTCGAGTTGCCGTGGAAACACCGAGATTACGCAGATGTGTTCGACCAGAAAGAGGCCGATCGTCTACCCCCGCACCGGGTCTACGACTGTGCCGTAGACCTGGTGCCGGGAGCCCCTATTCCGGCAGGACGCATCTACGCGCTCTCGGAGCCTGAGCTGGCAGCCTTGCGGGAGTTCCTGGAGAAGAATCTGCGCCGGAGCTTCGTGCGGCCTTCGACTTCCCCAGCAGGGGCGCCGGTGCTGTTCGTCTGTAAGAAGTCGGGGGAGCTTCGTCTTTGTAATGACTACCGCGCCCTCAACTGGATCACCATTTGCAAAGCTAGACCTCCGCGGGGCCTACAACCTGGTGCGGATCCGGGCCGGAGACGAGTGGAAGACGGCATTCCAGACCCGGTACGGGCACTACGAGTACACTGTCATGCCTTTCGGGTTGTGCAATGCCCTGGCCGTATTCGAGCATTTTGTGAATGACATCTTCTGGGACTACCTGGACTGCTTTGTGATCCTCTACCTGGACGACTTCCTGATCTATTCTCCGAACCAGCAGGTCCATGAGGCGCACGTGCGCGCCGTCCTGCAGTGGCTGTGGGAGCACCGTCTCTACGCCAAGCTCGAGAAGTGCGCATTTGACCTTCCGGAGGTCAACTTCCTGGGTTACCGCGTGTCCCACCAGGGAATAGAGATGGATCCGGCCAAGGTGGAGGCCATTGTCTCCTGGCAGGCCCTGAGGAGCCGCAAGGATGTGCAGCGCTTCCTGGGGTTCGCCACCTTTTATAGGAAGTTCATCTCCGACTATGCTTCGTTGGTCGCCCCCATCACCCAGATGCCCCGTGGTAAGACGTCCTTCCAGTGGACCACCGAGGCGCAACAGGCGTTTGACCAGCTGAAAACCCGCTTCACAACGGAGCCCAACCTGCAGCACCCTGACCCCAAGCAGCCCTTTGTCCTGGAGACCGACGCCTCGGACGTTGCGGTCGGGGCGGTCCTGTTGCAGGGCTCGAGCCCGGAGGGGCAGCTCCGGCCGTGCACCTACCACTCACGGCAGCTGTCTCCTCCTGAGCAGAACTACACCATCTGGGAGAAGGAGCTTGTGGCGGTCAAGGCGGCGTTTGAGACCTGGCGGCACCTTTTGGAGGGTGCGCTACACCCGGGACAGGTGCGGACCGATCACCGCAACCTGGAGTATCTGAAGACCGCCCATAAGCTGACCCCACGGCAGATACGTTGGGCCCAGTTCTTTTCCTGCTTCCACTTCCAGCTACAGTATGTGCTGTGGGCCTGCAACCGGCGTGCGGACGCCCTGTCCCGGAAGCCAGAATACGCAGCCACCCCAGAACCGGAGGTCCGCTCTACCATCCTGCGCCCCGAGAACTTCGCGGCTGCCGTGGACATGACAAACCTGGTAGAGAGGATCCGGGAAGCACAGTCTTGGGAGCCGCCCTGGGAGACCCTTCGGCTGGGGGACGCCGCCTCTCTGTGGTCTGAGCGGGAGGGGCTGCTCTACCATCGAGGTCGGCTCCTTGTGCCAGCTGGGCCCTGTCATGAGGAAGTGTTGCGACTCTGCCATGATGGTAGGCCCGCAGGGCACTTTGGCCTGTTCAAGACCTTGCACCTCGTGATCTGGGAGTTTTGGTGGCCCCAGGTGCGCGGAGATGTCGACTGTTATGTCCGCTCATGTCCCGTGTGCCACCGCACCAAGAACCTGACAGAGAGGCCTTCAGGTCTCCTCCAGCCCCTGCCGACCCCCGCGGGACCCTGGAGAACCATATCCATGGACTTTATCACCGAGCTCCCACTGTCCAGGGGCCACACTGTCATAGTGGTGGTGGTGGACCTCTTCACGAAAATGGCACACTTCGTCCCGTGCCTGGACCTACCTTCTGCGAAGGAGACAGCCCACCCCACGTCTTCTGGCTGCACGGCCTACCCAAGGGGATCGTGACCGATTGTGGGACAACTGTGTCTCACAATTCACCGCCCGGTTCTGGCAGTGTTTGTTGCGTCAGCTGGACATCGAGCCCCCGCTGTCATCGGCCCATCACCCGCAGACGGATGGCCAGACCGAGCGCACCAACGCTACGCTGGAGCAGTACCTGCGCTGTTACAGCTGCTACCAACAGGATGACTGGGTCAACCTCCTGTCTTTGGCAGAGTTCGCTTACAACAATGCCATCCACGCCTCTACACAGCAGTCCCTGTTTTTGGCCAACTACGGCTTCCACCTGCGATGGTTCCCGCCGGTTGGCGCACCGTCCACGGTGCCCGCAGCAGACCAGTGGCTTCAGGAATTGCTTGCCATCCTGGAGCTGCTGCAAGAGCACCTGGAGCTTGCCAAGGAGGCGTACAAGCGGGGGGCGGATCAGCACTGGCAGCCGGGGGCACCACTGCAGGTTGGGGACTGCGCCTGGCTCTCTACGCGCTTCCTCCCGCCCAGCCGCCCCAGCCGCAAGCTGGACGCCCAGTATATAGGCCCTTTTGTCATCCTGGCTCAGGTGAACCCCGTGGCCTACCAGTTGCACCTCCCACGCACCCTGCGGGTACACCCAGTGTTCCACAGGTCACTGCTGCCAGCCGCGGGAGTGCGACCGGATGTCGGCCCAGGTCTCCCGCCGGCGCCGGTTCTTGTCCATGGCAAGGAGGAGTCTGAGGTGGCCGGAATCCTTGACTCCTGTCGGCAGTGGGGCCACCTGCAGTACCTGGTGGACTGGCGGGCTAAGGGCCAGAGGAACATTCCTGGGAAGATGCGGCTGACATCCATGCGCCACAGCTGGTGTGGGCTTTCCACCGGCAATACCCAGCCAAGCCGCACCCTCCGTGGGGTAGGGGAGGCGACCCTGGGGAGGGGAGTGATGTCAGGGGCTCGAGCGTGGTCTCGCCTGCGAGGCCAACTCAGCAGCCACCTCCGACGAGGGGCCCGGGCACTCCAGAAGGCACTGCCGTTGGTGGGGATCGTCCAGACGCCACGGAGGTCACCGCCGCCACCGGGGATCAGCCAGATACTGCGGAGGCCGCCATCGCCGATGGGGATCACCCCGGCGTTGCGGAGGTCGCCGGCCCGGCTTCCACGCCGGTGGGTGTGACGGGCAGTGACTCGCCGGGGGAGAAGGATCTCAGGCCCGATCCCGGGGTGCTGCCCACTTGCGATTCCGACCCTGAGGAGGCTGAAGGGTCCACTCCGCCGCCTATGTTCCAGCAGCGGCGGCAGTTCAAGGAAGCAAGCCGCCGGTCCCGGCGGCTGCATGAGAAACATCTGCGGGCTGAGAGCTCCCAGCTGTAACACAGTTGAGAGCCCTCAGCCGCGTGCTCGAGTCGGATTGGCCGATGGCGGCTCAAGGGGTCTTTTTAGAGCAGGTGCTGGGCTGGGAAGGGCACGGAGCAACAACCGTCGGCCTATCGTGCGTCTGTTGCCCGTGCCCAGTTCCAGCCGCTCGGCCCTTCCAGGACCAACCCCCTGCGTTTTGGGTGAAGTACCCTCTTTGTGTTCCGAGTGAGGTAACCCTTCATTATTTTCTGTTGGAGCCTGCTGCTAAGGCATACTTTCAGTTACGGACAGTTTGTTTACTGCAAAACCTCTGTGTACGGACAGCAATAAACGTTGCTTTTCCCCAACTCCGGTCCGGCTCCTGCTTGACCCTGACCACCGCTGACAGTTACCCTGTGAGCTGACCCCCATCCTAAGAAGAATAATTTTATATTAAAAATACATCTAAGCAAGTGGTGACTGGGTTGCCATGTTGATAGTCAGGCTAGCGATTGGACAAAAGATCAAAAACTCGAAACTTCCCTGTGTCACATCTCCATAGGAAACCTCGGAAAGGCACATAGGCACAGCTAATGGGTCATCAGCACAATAATACTTTGGGGAGATTGCTTGATCCTCCACCACCACCACCCTGAGTGCCTGGAACAAAATAAGGCATATCAAAGCCAGATCCAGTTACCTGATGTGACCATCATACGGCCATCAGGTGGCTACCACACCTGTATCATCTTTCTGTTTCAGTCATTGATCTTCCTGGTAAGAGGGTCTGCCCCAGGACATGTTTAGCCCTGTAACTAGATCCCCTTTCCTCCTCCATTTCAGAGATCTCCAGGCTTGACTGGCAAGTTGTCACTCTGCCTGTTGAGGCTCCCCTCAGCCCCTCCCCTATGCTGAGCTCCGCTTCCCACTTATCTTCTTCCAGCCAAGGACTACGGGACTGGTACAATATTATCTCTCCTCTAATTCCCTCCACTTTTTCCCTGTCAATTTTCACCTCTTTCCATTTCAATAGTCCTTGTGTGCTTGCGTGAGTGTTTGAAACTGAGTGAGTGTGTCACACATATAGTTCAATAAAACATCTTGAATGAAATTATAGCCTGGTTCTTTCTTGATCTGACTCTTTATAAATTGGGTTAGAGGGTCACACTTGATGTTGCCCTGCCCTCCACTGTTAGAAGCCAGTGCTCCACTAATTTCCTCTAATTCTGGCATTGTAGAGCAAATCAGGATGTCCATCGAGGATCACCCCTAGAAGTCAGGGTAACAGGGGGACACGGGGGGCACCACATACTCAGTCACTGGGTACTTTTTTGGCCAGTCAGAGAGTATTTCCTTCTGGCCCCACCTCCATTGGCACCCATCACCCACCCTTTCATTCCTGTTTTTGGGCAGTCAGTTTCTCTGGGACACACTTGGCCTATTCAGTCTCTGGCTTCACATCTCCTTCACCTGTGTAAGCAACAGGCATCTTTGGTTCCATCTTCTAGGACCTGTTCCACCCCCATTCTCCTGGATCTTCCTATCTAGAAGTCCATCCTCCTAACAGCTGATCCCTAGCAATTTTGGCTATTTGACATACCCAGACTGGTCACTGGAGGAGTTGGGCTGATCATTGGTATATTTGGGCTGTGTGTTGCTTTCTCTTAAACAGGTAGCATGCCTCCTAAGAAGATACAAAAGTCATCCCAGGCCTATCAGCCCAAAACAAGAGGGCAAGTTGAAAGAGGGCAAGTTGAAAGTCTTAGGTGGAGCTGGCTCCAGGAAAGAGCTGCAAGAACAACTCTGGCACAAAAGCATATCCATCACATCAGCAGCCCCAACGGTCCCTGGTAGCACAGGGATGCTGTAAGGGCTTTCCCAATCTATCAAAAGGCTAGCAGAAAAGGTTGAACAGCTGGAATTATGAATGGCAGAAACTGTTTCCTCACACAAAAGAGCAGTGGGGTGCCAGAGTGGGACCAGTGGTCAGGGGGCAGGCTGTGTTTGGAGACACAGACCATGCTTACCATCATGTAGTGGCAGTTTGGGCACTTTGGAATCGGAAAGAGAGTCTTCCTAGGAGGACAGGGAAAGCAGGAGTGACAGAGGGAAGAGAATCAAGAGATGGCGCCTGCTCATGTAGGGAGGATTCAGACAGTGATGGAACATCAGGTGAGTCTGAAGAGAGGGGGAAGGATAGAAAGAACTACTGGAGGGTGGTAGCTCATGTCCCTGGGCTTCTAGATTTGGTAATTAGGTAATTATGAATTGTAATGCCGTTTGGGATGCGCTGTTCTATTTTATACCAAAGATAAAACATCAGCATACTATATTCTACATTCTACATTACAGATACCAACATCACTCACCAACATTTAAAAGTTCATAAACTGAAGAGGAGTTTTGCATGTATTAATCTCATTTCATATTTTAAACTAATTTGACAACCTTGCAAGTTTTTTCCACCTATGCATTAACAATTATCTTACAATCCAAGCACTAATCTATTCCCATTACACTCTTTTGCCATGTGTATTTCAAATGCAATTGAAAACAGGATTTGTCATAAGTGTTGACTCATACACACTCAAAATATCTCTGAGTAGGAGGACTGGGCACCTAAATCACTCAAGCATACTCTGATCCATTACTACTTGTTCTTTGAAATGATCACCATACTGGAAAATAAAACTATCATATGCCAAGATTCAAGTAATTTTTCCCTTCTACCTCAGTCAACTTGTTCAAAGAATATACGTCAGCATGGGTTCCCAAACCAGAACGAAAGCATATGTCTCAAGGTCATGGCAGGGGAACCACTGATGATGGCAAACTAACACAGTTTTTTAAAAAAATTGCTGTCCTTTGACTAGTCGTTTTTTCCGAGTCTGAGGTTTGGAACTCAATGAACTACAAAAGTATATAAATGCAAAATAGCAAAAGCATCTTGCATATCTTCCTATGCATTTGTGATCATCCTAATCATAGACAACTTCAAAGAAAAGGGAATTGTTTTAGTAGTGGCAAGCCAGTTACGGAATCTCTTCCCCAGGGCATTTAGTGCTGCCCTCTTTTTAAGTTAAGACGTCGGTATTCTCCAAGAAACTTTCAGTGGATTTTTTAGATCTAATGAAAAAAAATATGTTAAACATTGCAATTAAGGATTAAAGTAGATGATACGAACTGACAAGTTGACTTTGTTCCCTGGGTGGGGGTGGGGACAGGAGGGAGGGCATGGTAAAAGCAGCAATATATTTATTGGGAAAATTAATTTGTTGATTGTGGGTTGAGCACTGGTCATTTTGTACAATCACCCAAATAATTTTTGCATGTATATTAGTGTTAATATGTATTATTGATGTTAAACTGTAATCAATGTTCATTACTCCAACAATAAAAATTAAGTAAAAAAATAAGGTAGATGATACACTTATTGCATTTTTAGAAGATGTGCATTCTCAAATGGTGAGGATGGGAATATATTTATGAAGATAAACAAAATCCTCAGATTTTGAGCTGCCATGTACTTTTTGTTGTTGCTATGTGCCTTCAAGTCAACTCGAACTTATGGCAATCCTACCCTAGGATTTTTTTGCCAAGATTTATTTAGAAGTAGTTAACCATTGCCTTCTTAAGGCTGAGAGAATGTGATCTGCCTGTGGTCACCCACTGGCTTTCCTTGGCTCAGCAGTGATTTGAACCCTTATCTTCTGGACTACTAGTCCAATGCTCAAACCACTCTATCATGCTGGGTTCACATATCTGTCATTAGCAGAAACATGAGGAGCAAACTCCTCCTAAGTAGCAGCCAGACAGCAGTAGACTCCTGCCATCGTAATACAGCAGCTACTTAACTGATCATTCACTGAAGAAAAGTAAATTGATATTGAACACATTTCTGTTGGAGCATACAAGTTGCATTGTTAAAACAATTTAGTGTTGCGTAGGAGTTCTTCTTAATATTGAGCCAATTATTCAGAGGAAAAGAAAGAAGCCTTCTTGCAGCAGCAATTTTCTGACTACCTCCTGTGCACTGAGTCACTCTACCCTCCAGCTTTTATTGGCTTTGAACAGAAATGGAGACATCCATTATTTTAGATGTCTGCTGTGCTACAGGGACACAGCTTGATGTTCAAATGTAGCTAGAAGGACTAGAACTGAGTCAGTGACCTTCAGTGTTAGGCTGGAAGCCTCATCAAGATTCTACAGGGACAAGAGTATTTCCTTTACCACACACATACTATGTTCTCACTACCTCTGAGATATTAATTTCGGATTGAAAGATACATTTGCTCAGTCTCTGGTCCTTTTGTACAGTTATGATGGGTAATAATTTAAAACAAATAACAATTTGTTCTTGTCACAAAAGCAGAAAAAGTGGCAGTATGAGGGTCAATCCAGCATTTAGATTTAGGAATTACAGGCTTCTACATTTTACTCAAAATGACTCAAAAAGAATCCTGAACGTTCTGATTAGCAAAGTGAGCAACTTGACAAAGTATCTCTTTCATTTCAGTGTTTAGAAATAGCCAGAATGATAGCATTTAAACACCTTTAACAGAAAAAGAAACAATGAAAAAAGGGTAGAAATGTGTAGTTTCTGTTACTGCAGAACTGGACATTTTATTGAGTTTTTTTTTTAAAAAAACAACACTGCAAAAATGTGAAGTCTGTACAATTCACAAAGCTTTTGACAAAGAAGCTCCTCATTACAGTATGCCCACCACCTACCCCTTTCATTCCTCGTACTCAGACTAACTGGATTATTTTTAGCAGGATCAACACTGGGAGGATGGTGAAGGAGTGTTGGAGAAGCACCGGTTTTTGTTGCTGGGTTGCTGCAGGGTGTGTGCAGTTGACCATGTAATAAAACTTGAGCAGGGAAACATTTTTACAAAAATAGCAATTTTAAGAAAAATGGAAGCTGGTGAAAGAAAAAAAATCATCCCTGGATGCATTTGGGAAGAAACCTTTAAGTGTTGCAATTTTATATTATAGGGATGTGGATTTGGTACATCAGAGCTTTGACTTTGATTCCTTCATAAATGGAAAATGTGTACGGGCCAAGGATGTGGGGCATGAGATCCATTTAGATCAGTGGGAAAGAGTCTGCAAAAATAGTATTTGATTTACACGATCTTATACTCTTCATCTATTAAAATCCTTGCATAGATGGTACTTACCTCCTGCTAGAATAGCAAAGATGTTTAATAATGCAAAAAACACTTGCTGGAAGTGGAAGAGAGAGGTAGGCACCTTCATCCATCAATGGTGGAGGTGTGATAGAGCTAAAAAGTTTTGGACTAGGTTAAGATCTTCAATGCAAAAAATATTAAAATTTAATATTGATTTGAAACCAGAGCTTCTCCTTTGGGAATTTTCAATTTAGATAACAATTCGGGAAAAAGATGGGAATGGTTGATCTGGCATATGATAGTAGTGACAAGAATTGTTTGCGCCAGATATTGGAAGAAAACCACCATCCCAAATGTGGAGGAATGTTTAGAGAAGTTAACAGAATTGGCTCAAATGGATAAACTTACTTATAGGCTAGAAGACAAGAAAAATAGTGAGTTCCTCCAAAGTTGGCAATCATTTGTGGACTATGTAAAGAACCAAATAGACAACATGGCCTTGCATGGTAAAGAGATATTTAATACTTACTTGCAATGAATAGTATATGCAAATAGCCTGATTACTATAAATTTAAGATTAAGTTTTAGCTAAAATACAACGAGGATGTTTAAGGAAAAGAGTTAGACACGATGTGTTAGTGAAGAAAGCGTGATATAAATTCAAATCTCAGAAAATATGAGATGGTGGGAACTATACTAAGTATCTTTAAAAGACACAATCTAGACAAAATCAAGAAGTAACTTGGGTATTAAGACAAGTAGTCTAGAGTTGGGCTAGTTCTGAGTTGTTCTCTTTTTCTTTTTGTAAGGAGTTGTGTATGTATTCTAAATTAAGTGTAAATGTATAATTTACTGCACATGATATGTTATGTATAATTTAAAATGTTGCATAAATGTTATATAAACTGGTTGAATGAGACAAAGACAATGAAGAGGAGGATGCAGCGTGGCTATACAGTATTTATCCGGATATTATATTAGAATATTTTTATTTCCAATTGTATTTTACAGACTCCTGAGTATTTCCTCTCATATCACTAAGGAAGGTTGTAAAAAGAATATCACAAATATCTGCAGCTGTCAGCTTCTCAGTGGGGGAAGTTCTTGGTCCATATCTAATTTTTCTTTGCCAAGAAGTATACTTATCCCTATACATGTAACAACAATTTTTTTTTCAATCAATATCTCTTAAGGAACGTGGACTTCCGGTGGAGGCAACACGGCGACCAGACGGAGTTCACGAGGCTGTTGAACTCCGTACCCCAGCGTGGTTAGTATTTCCTCGTTAAAGGTAGATAGTCTGGAGGAAATTGACCCCTGGGTAAAGGGGGACACGGAGGGGGCTTGAAGGGGATCTGATCCAGCTCAGAGTGCGAAGGTGCGAAGGAGAAAGGAGAGGGAGCACGGCTGAGCTGTGGGATCGCGGAGCCGCCATGACCGTGCTGGGCAGCCCTCCCAGGCTAGCCGTGTCACCACTGTTTTATTTAGCATCTACTACTGAAGTTCTGAAGTTCGTAAATACGAAATCACAGAAGAGCCGTTGGGTAAGTTGAATCCTAACTGAATTTTACTGAGGAGCTGATGAGATTAAGACTTCTATTCTAAAAAGAACAGTGTGCCTCAGGAGTCTTGGATCCCGGGGCTGGGAGAGAAAAAGACAAGAGAAAGAAGACGTGGGGTGTTTTGAACTGCGCTTTTCCTGGAAACCTCTAAAGCAACATGTATAGCTGAGACTAAATTCCGGACTAATTTTTGATGTGAAAACTGGATGGAACAGAATATTGAGTCTATTTAGACCACATGTTAGAAAGAGCGACGAGATCTGGGAGCGTTCTCTGGGCAGTCAGGCTGCTGTCGGGCGAACACAAAGTAAGAAGAAGTGCGGCTGAATATTTTTTGCTCTGACTCTCCTGCACTAAAATTTATAATAGAAGCAGGGCTTTTGGAGAGGATTAAAAAGGACCAGATAGGACTTGCTGTGTTTGTTAATTGGATTAAGACAATAAATGAAGAAAGTGATCCATCCGGAGATATAATGGCATGTGGAGTTGAAATAAACGTGGAATAAACATGGTGATCCAGCAGTTGGGAAGTGTGGAGCTGCGGTGGTGAGAGAGGGAGAGCCGGGGAGAGTGACTGTGAAATATCTCAACAATAATGAAGAACTGATTTTGCAAAGGAGACAATATAATGGACTGGACATAATAAAAAGAAGAAAGGAGGAGGGAACACAAGTAGCGGACAGGGGATAAAGACACTGTGACAGAAGATAGGAGGAAGAGGAAGTGAAGAATAAAGTTTGTTCAAAAAAAAGTACATTAAGGGATTCTGGGAGATTGTTGAGTGGGAAAAAAAGAAGACGTAAAGTTAAAAGGGGAAAAACAAAGGAGGGAGGTTGTAAGAAAGGGGAAGACTGGTTGAAGGTTGGTGGGTGATATTTGCATTTGTTGGGCTGAAAGTTGGTGAGAGGCCTTGGCCTCTGTTGGTGACTGGGTGGGTGGCATTGGTACTTGCTGTCCACGGGAGGGAGCAATTAAGATATACAGCAGACAGACGTTCGGCACTGTTGGTAGCTAAAAAGGTCTGCACCTTTTAGTGAGGTGCATTATCTGCGGACTTGAATAAGCTAATTTAAAATTGTAGTTGATAATTAATTGTATATTAAGCATAATAACCTGAAATTGTATATGTGAATCCGTACACTGAACTAATTGAATATTTTGTACAACAGAGGCTGAGACCAGAGAAGAAAACTTAGAGAATTGAGAATTGAATTGTGAGAGAAATATACTGATTTGTGGTTGAAATACGAAAGTAGCAGGGGGGAGCATTAACATGAACTATTAGGATTCAGTCATAGTTAAGAATCTAGATATATCAAGTTGCAGTCAGAGAGAAGGTAAGTGGAATAGAATCGGAAGATAAGGGATAATAGACGGTAGAATAAGTGAAAGAAAAGAAAGAAGTGAAAGAAAATAAATATTAAGTAATAAAGATTAAGATATAAGAAGAAGAGGAAGAAAAAGAAAGAAGGCAGAAAGAGGATATAATACAGTGAACAAAGAATAGATAAATAAATAAAATAAAAGGAAAGTTACAAAAGGATAACTAAGATGGATTAAATGCAGGTAAAATGATGGCAGCAGAGAAAAGGAAAGGAGGTGCAGGAGCACAAATGCAAATACAATCGTTGCTGCAAAAAAGAGCTTCACCAGAAATTAAGATGCCAATCTCCGAAACAAAAATGGTAACATTAGAAAATCAAGGGATGACTGTTGGAATAGACATAACTGAAGAAATACGGAAATTAACAATGACATTCAAAAATGAAATGAAAGAAACAAGAACAGAAATGAAACATATGAGAACAGAAATAAAGACTGATATTAAGAAAGAACTGGAGACCTTCAATACAAAGTTGGATAATATCTCAAAAGAATTAAAACGTGTGAATAAAAAGGTGAAACAAGTAGAAGAGAGAGCAACAAATATGGAAGCACAGACTTTGAAAGTGGAAGGGAAGACTGAACAGCTGGAAAGGACAACTCTACTTATGGATATAAGGAACAGAAACAAATCGATCAAGATAAGAGGGCTGAAGGAGGCGGCTCAGGAAGACCTATATCAAAGATTGACCAGGCCATTAGCACAATTTATAGGATGAGTGCCAGAGCAATTAGACCTAGAACTTGACAGGATCTTCCGAATCAACTCAGTAGTGGCAAAGCGGAAGAATATACCACGCAATATTGTAGTATATTTCTTACGGGAGAGAGTAAAGAACTTGGTCCTGCAGTGTAGTTATACAAAGAAGTTGGTGGTGGAGGGTCTTGAAGTGAAAATATACAAAGATGTTCATCCAGCCCTATTTAAAAGAAGAAGAGATTACAGCTTCCTGACTCAAGCGTTGAGAAACCATGGCATAAGGTATACGTGGAAGAGAACAGAAGGAATCTCATTCACTTGAAAGCAGAAGAGATTTGTTCTAAATTCAATTATGAAGGTAAGAGAATTCTGGAGAAAACATAAAGAAGAATTAAGCAAAATGGAAGAAATATCACAGGAACAGGAGGGAGAGAAAGGTAAGGAAGATGTACAAACAGCAAAGATAAATAGTAAAATTAGTCAAGAGAAATTATCAAAAAGCTTTTTTAATATATAAGAATGTATGTCCCTAGGTGAAGTGGGGAATAATATAAAAAGAAATAAAGAAGAATATACCTATTATTCGGAACGACATAAAACCTGGTCCAGGATCGATATGTTTTTTACATCCCTAGATATGATGAAAAATATCATTAATATGGAAACGCTCCCAAGAACAATATCGGACCACTGCCCAATTTTACTGACAATACAGCATGGGAAAAAAAAACTTTAATTGGAGATTAAAAGATAGCTTATTAAAAAATGAATCTATAGTTGTGAAAGCAAAAGAGGAATTAAAAATGTTTTTGGAGAACAATTTGGGAAAAGGACAGTCGGTACAGATAGTTTGGGATACTAGTAAAGTGGTAATGAGGGGATTCTTCATAAACCAACAGGCCTGGGTAACAAAACACAGAAAAGAAAAAGAAGGACAAATACAGAAAACACTTCAACAGAAAGAACAGGAATTAAGAAAGGAACCGAAAGACTTAAAAATATATAATAAAATAAAAGTGTTCAGAAAGCAATTATTATTATTAATGATGGAAGAGATGGAAAGAAAAATGAAATTTATAAAACAAAGGCAATTTGAGCATGCGAATAAGCCAGGGAGATGACTTTTGTATAAATTAAAAAAAGAGAGGGAAAAACGAAACATTATGGGCCTAAGGGAAGGGCAGAAGATATACTATCAACAGACAAAGATTAAAAATATATTCGTAAACTATTTTGAAGAATTATTTAAGGAGATATCAATCACAAGAACAAAAAAAAATGATAAAGTATTTACAACAAATGGATATAACTCGATTGACAGCAACACAAAGAGAGGATTTGGATAAGCCAATTACAATACAAGAAACTAAGGCCATTTCCACACTACAATGTTAAGAGTGCCTTATTCCACTTTCAACATCCTGTGGAATTCTGGGGTTTGTAGTTTACTGACACCAAAGAACTCTCTGGCTGAGAATTCTACATGTCCCTCGCTGAACTACAAACCCCAGGATTCCATAGGATGCTGAAAGTGGATTAAAGCACTCTTAACATTGTAGTGTGGAAATGGTGTAAGAATTCAATTAAGACCTTAAAAGAAGGGAAAGCCCCCGGCCCAGAAGGATTTACAGTAGCATATTATAAAATTTTCAAGAAGTGTTAACATCTTTGTTAGTTCAAGTAATAAACTCTATTAAATATCAAGAACTACCTAATTCATGGAAAGAGTCCAATATTACATTGATTCCGAAAGAAGGGAAAGATAGGATATAAGAAATTATAGACCGATTTCGTTACTAAATATTGATTACAAAATTTTTGCATTAATATTAGCAGAAAGATTAAAAAAGGTATTGTTAAATTGGGTGCATGAAGACCAGAATGGTTTTCTGTCAGGAAGATGGCTGAAAAATAACATAAGGATAATTATAGATATAATAGAATATTTTCAGAAGTCGAATCAGAAAGAATTAGCGTTAATCTTTTTGGATGCGGAAAAGGCATTCGATAACGTAAGCTGGAATTTTATGTTCGAAACAATAAATAAGATAGGAATTGGAGAAAGATATAAAGATTGGATTACAGCAATTTACGATGATCAAAAAGCCCGTTTGATAATTAACGGAGAGAAATCAAAACAATTTGAGATAAATAAAGGTATGAGACACGGGTGCCCTCTCTCCCTGCTGCTTTTTATAATGTGTTTAGAAATCTTAAATATTAAAATTAGGAATAATAAAGAGATCAGAGGAATGAGGATAAAAAAACATGAATTTAAAATACAAGCTTATGCAGACAATTCGGCTATAATTTTAGAAAATCCTTTAAATAGTATTAAACCTTTTATGGAAACCCTGAAACAATTTGGAGAGATAGTAGGGCTAAAGATTAATAAAGATAAATCATTGATGATTACTAAAAATATCACACAAATCCAAGAAATAGAATTAATGGGGTGCTCTGGATTCAAAGTCGCAAAAAAGTAAGATATTTGGGTATAATAATAACAAAAAATAATTCAGAATTATTCGATAATAATTATAAAAAATACGGAAGGAGATCCAAGGAGATTTAAGAAGATGGAAGAAATTACATTTATCCTTATTAGAGAGAATCTCTACTATAAAAATGAATATCTTACCGAAATTAATGTTTCTCTTTCAGAACTTACCTATAATATTGAACAACAAACCAATTAAAAGTTGGGAACAAGAATTAAGCAAATTCATCTGGAATGGAAAAAAAACAAAAATTAAAAGAAAATATTTAAAAGAAACAAAAGAGAAAGGAGCTTTACATATGCGAGGCCTGAAGCTTTATTATGAAGCTTCTACATTAATTTGGTTAAAGGATTGGATTTCATTAAAAAATGTAAAATTATTAAACTTGGAAGGCTTTAACTTATTCTATGACTGGCACGTTTATATGTGGTATGACAAATATAAAAAACAATAAAGTATTCACAAATCATTATATTAGGAGAGCTATTTTAAGGATTTGGTTATAAGTCAAGAAGAAGATGTGTCTGAAACTACCATATTGGACCTCCCCACATGAGGCATTTTACAGGTTGGAGAAAGTATGAATAAAGGAGTGGATAATATATAAAGATATACTCAAAAAAGAAAGGAATAACATTGAACTAAAAAATAGGGAGGAATTAATGAAGGAAGGTTACACAACACATTGGTTATTGCATATGCAATTAGCAGAAAAATTTAAAGAGGATATAAAAGATAAAGGAATACTATTGGAGGACACTGAATTTGACACTATAATGAAACCTGGAGTTAAAAAGCCTTTGAGTAAAATTTATAAAATGCTTCTAAAGTTAGAATTACAAAGAGAGATAATAAAGGACAATATGATAAAATGGGCCCAAGATATAGGACGCCCAATAACATTAAAACAATAGCAGAATGCATGGAAAATTAGTCAAGATTTTACCAGAAGTTATAATTTAAAAGAATTTTTTTTTAAGATGTATTACAGATGGTATTTAACCCCGACTCAAATCTCTAAAATGTATAAAAACAAGAAAGCAGCTAAATGTTGGAAATGCCAGGGGGTTAGGTCCTTTTTCCATATGCGCTGGCACTGTAAAAAAGCTAAAGAATTCTGGACACAAACGAATAGAAAAATTATTAAAGGTTAAGTACTTTATGTCCCCAGAGATATATCTGTTAAATATACTGGACGGGATAGACCTGAAAGTTAAGACAAAATTCTCAAGAATATTATGTTATATGATTTATGCAGCAAGGACTGTATATGCAAAATGCTGGAAGGTCAAGAGTATACCGCCACAGGAAGATTGGATATACAAAATATACGAATTGGCTGAGACGGATAAATTAACCTTCATGTTACAGGATAAATCGAAAGAAACATTTAAGCAAGAATGGGAAATATTGAACCCGATGCAGAAAGAGAAATGGGGAGAACATGCTCTGATGGGATTGTACGATTAATTTTATTCAGAGAAGGATAAAATATGATGGAAGAGTTTAAAGAAACAGGGATTGACTATAAGAATCGGGGCAAGTAATAGCAAGTTAGAATCTAGTATCTCAGAATAGGGATAGATTAATATGGTCTAATAAGAACAGAAAGTTGAGTTTAGGATTTGAAGTAATTAAAAGTTGAGTTTAAGACTTGAAGTAATTAGAGTACTAACGGGAAGTAGTTAGAAGAAAGAGTAGAGGAACACAAGTGAAAAAGAAGTAGGATTGAAGAGGGATGTAGGATGAAGATGTAGGATGGAAGAGTTTAAAGATGTAGGATGGAAGAGTTTAAAGAAACAGGGATTGACTGTAAGTTAGTAAATCGGGGTAAGTAATACAAGTTAGAATAGGGATAGATTAATTTGGTCTAATAAGAATAGAAAGTTGAGTTTAAAAAGAGAAAGAGTAGAGGAACACAAGTGAAAAAGATGTAGGATTGAGGTACAATATACGTAAAGAGGAAAAGTAATTTAGTAGTAGAATAGAGTGCATATAATGCAGTAAAATTAAGAATTATAATAAAAGATGAGCAGGATTTACAGGAGAAGATGAAGTGGTGCCCAACGGCCACTATAAAAGAAGTCAAAGGATGTTTGGATGAAGAAAGTCACGTTTTAAGATTTGTATGTGTAGGGATACTGTAAGAATGTTACATGGTTTAATGTGTGTTTAGTTGTTGTCAAGTATAGATCACAGATGGGGATTTAAGAAACACCATAATTTTTGAAAATACCTGTAAACGGGATTATAGTAGGAAGCGCAGTCGCAATGCTATGAGATTACGGTACTGAAAAAGAAATTAACATTAAGATATCACTTCTTGGCCTTTTGGCTAAGATCAAGTGTAGTGATGATAACATTAAGATATTGATTTATTGTTACTGAAAAGGATATGAAGCAGATGTGGGGAGATAAGGTATAAATAGAAAGATAAACTGATATGTGCTCTACTAGGTCTCAAGGATTTATTAGTTAAACTAGGTATAAGAGTCATTACATAATATTACATAATATTTATCGGGTAATATATAATCTATCTATGGTATTGAATATCATTATGTAGTGAAGGCCACTGTGATTAGCAGTAGAGATTTTTTAAGATTGTATGAATTATATGTTTGTAGAATAGTATGATAGTACGATGGTATGTTGTCATATGTTGTATATTTGTTGTATCTTATATGTTGTTATATGTTGTATGTAGGAGTTTATTTGTTATACAATAAAATTTACATTTTTAACAATAAAAAAAATCTATTAAGGAATGAGACGTTAAGAGCTTAAACGAGTGTGCTGAACGAGGGCTTGTTCCTCTCCCCCTTCTTCTTTTCTTCTCCTAATTTTTTTTCTCCTTTTTGTATATTTTGGCTAGATCGGTAAGCAATACTATTGAGATTGGTTTCATTTTTATGTTGTACATAAAGTGCCAAACGGATAATGTATCGTTAAGGATCTAAGCAAATGTTAAAATGACCAAGAAGATTATCTGTTTCTGAAATTAATAAAAATATTTGTGAAAAAAAATAAATGGAAAATAAGTATTAATTAGTAAAAATAAATTTACTCCAGTAAAATGCTAGCACAAGCCATTTCATCACCACCACGTCAATCAGCTACTTAGATCAACAGGAGATAAAATGCATTTTTTTGATTAGAATTTCTGAACAAAAAACCTCACAACTCTTTTCTAAATATCTATGAAAGTAAACATCCAACAAATTAGGCATTTAATATGATAAGTTCTTATTTTGAAAACAAATTTGAAATTGGTACATTTCTACCAACTCTGAGTTCAAGGTTGCCCAAATTTGCTTCTAACTCTGACTCTGATTCAACAGTCCTGCTACATTATGCATAATTTAATCTACAGAGGCATTGCTCTGTCTGCAGGTGTGTTATTTCAATTTCTTGAATTGTCAGAGAAAGAAGCTAGGCAATATGCTTACTTTCCTTAAAAGAACAACCACAACATCCAGTATTCAGATTTCTTGGTAACTCCTAGTTTTCTCTGTAGACCTGAATTACTGCACTTTTCCTCCTTGTAAATGCAGGCCATTCCAGAATTAGCAGGAAGTCCCATAATAGTCAATCTCAATAAGTATCTTAATACAACAGTTTCAGAGCTACAATTTTGCTTAGATTGTGACCAAAGCTGTCACAATTTCCTTAGTAATGGACTCTGTTAGGAAGCTGGTATTGCAAACATGAATTTCACATACCCTTGTACTGTTCTGTTTATAAATCCAATAATGTTTCTGAAATAACTAAATTTGAGATGTGACAAATGGTTGCTTTGCATTCTAAGGGTTTTATTCACAGCCCCTTCTTAAAGATGGAATCCAATAACACTTCTTTCAAACAATCTTGTTTAACTCCCTAGGCCTCCACTTATACAGGTAAACTATTAGTAATGTATCAAGCGGAAAGTTTAGTAATTACATGTCACAAGCAGGGCCTGCTGTGTGGATTTCTCCTGTACAAATTCACCAATGGAAAACTGCCCTGAAATCAATATTTAAAATTTCTTTAGGCCTAAAACCTATGTTTGGTTCAGTAAATATTGTTGCTGTAGATGTACTGGATACAATTGTGCCTCTTTAGGAAGAAACTGTCTTCTTCAAGTAAATGCTGACAAGCGTTGAAGATAAGTTATAAAGAAGCGTTATTATGTGGATGTTTTCAACAGTTAAAGCAAACAAGCTTTATTGATGTAGAAAATCTGAGGGAAATTTTCATTCTAAAGGAGGAATTTTTACACACTGACTTAGCAGCCCCCCTACAAAATGTTGATTGTGTAGGCTATAAAAAAATTATGTTGTGAAGTTTTCATACTTTTTGTGTTTTTCTCATTTAGATATCCGTTGTGCTCTTCCATCTTATACCCTATTAGCATTTGTGTTTTACAAGTACGTCTAAGGACCCAGTGTGGTGACTTTTGAAGACAAAGCCCCTTTCTGCACAAGGGTGATACATCACCGTAGCATTGTTGCGTCGCAAATACATCTGCATGTCAAACCAGTTTGAAGTCGTTCTTTCGTACAGCGTTTTGCATGTGTTCTTCTCTTACTGTGCTTCACGACGTTGTTAAACTGGTGTATCAAAAAACGATAAAAACTCCAATCTAAACCACTCGAAACGATGCTGCCCGTTTTTTCCTACGTGCAGAAGTATTGCATCAATTCACACGACAGAGGTGGTTATCTATGGGCGTTCCCACCTGTCCCTGCCATCATTGCAACTATCTCTGCCTATCAAACACTTGAAAAAAAAAAAGGAACCATTGAAAGATCTTCAGAATGATATCGAAACACCTGGGATTGCATTGCAGGGAACACTCTCTCCCTATAGCATTGCTTTGGCATTTCACTGGACAGGTAAGGGATCTTCTGGGTGGTGGCTTTTTTTTTACCTAGGATTGGTTTCAAGGGAGTACACACTGCACGAAAGGAACCCTCTCCATCCCCCAAATGGCTCCTGCACACTTCACACTTCACATGGGGAACATGGGCCTTGCAGTACTTGCAAGAAACCCCCTCCCCCTTCTTTCCTCCCCCATCCTCCTTTCCTCTCCTCCCTTAAACCCCAAGGAACACCCTCTTCACCCACCCACCGTCCTCTGCTCCAAGGCATTAAAAAAAGGCAGTGCAGGAGTCATAACAACAACAGAAATATATTATAAAGGGAAAGGATGTGCACAACCAATATTTACAGTGTATTGGGAGACATTTGACTTGGACTTAGAGGTGTGGTTTTTTTACTGGGGGTTTGTGCGTTAATATTTGACATTTTCACAGAGCCGGTACAGGGTGCACTCTATCCTCTCCAACCCCTCTGTACAGAAGCCCCAGATACACAGCACTTTGTTGAGGATCCTGTTGAATACTTCCTACAGGTATTCATCTGCAGAAACAGCAATAAGAGGCAAACCAGTGTGTCTGCTCTTTTAGGTAACTTGGCATGCACACTGCACCAAGACAGCAGCAGCAGCCGCCGGGGTATTAAAAGGTAATGTGCCTGGCCACCCTCAAATTCATGTTGCTGGTTACATCTCGCAAGTCATGGAGGCTCTGGATTACCACATCCTCCAATGGTCATCGTGCTGGTGTGACACCTGCTGGGCGGCAAGGGAAGCAAGGATACAGGGTGTTGTGGTGCTGTGTACAACACCTTAGCCAAATTATCTGCCCTGGGAAGGATGTGGGTGCATTGCACCTCCATCCTCACATCACAATACTTACCCCCCCCCCAAAGGCCCTGGAATCTCCTCTTCCTTCACCCTTTCTTCCAGGGCAGCAGGCGAGGATTGCTCCCCTGGGAAAATATGGGCTATGGGGTTGAGTTATTCTGGCAACATCTAATTACTGCACTGCATTGCAGGGTGAAGACACCATCCACAGAGAGGTTGTGCCAGGTGCCACTACTGAAGACAGCAGGACATGCTCGATGGTAAGGCACACCTCTACGCCACAGTGGATATCCCCAGACCGAAGGTGTTCGCAGTCTTTCTGTAGATAAGGGGAGTGGTCTATCAGTGTCCTGGCAGCAGCTAAGCAGACGCAGAGGCAGAAGCTGAGTTTTATAGCTTTAGTAGCAATAAATCAAAGAGCTTACTTCACCAAATGTCAGCATAAACAGACAGCAAGTCCCTGGAACTAGGGACCTAGCAGCTAGGTCAGACTGGAACAAGAGCCCCCGACAGGGGACGCAGATACACGGTTGGTAGACGGCTGTTGCTCCGTGCCCAACCCCAACAGCGTCCAACTTAAATAATCAGTTCTAGTCCAGCTGAGGCTGATCAAATGTCCGTTGGCCCGGCTCGCAGCTGGAGCCTCTCAAGACTGCTGGGCCGATTCATCAATTGTTTCTCCTGCAGTCACTGAGACCTCCAGGCCGCCCCCTTCTCCGGTCGCCTCTGAAGAAATGTGCGGGGAGAGTCCGCTGCAAACTCCGGACGGGAGTCAGAAACACAGACCTCTGCCCCTGGAGTGCACACATCCACCACAGGTGCTGGCCTGGGCTCCGTGCCGGGGCAGCTGTGGGGTCGCAGTCAGGCTCCTCCCTAGGCTCTGGAGGAGACCCCTCTCCAGAAGACCCCTCCAGGGGATCCTCCCCAGGCACGGAGTCCAAGTCTGAATTGGGAGCAAGATCAGCCTGGCTCATGACATGGCCAACCATTAAATGGCAATGGTAATCCTTTCCTCCACAGGAATGCGATCACACATGACAGTGGCTGTCTGCTGCAGGTGGGGTCTCAGGTGCTCAGCAATCTCAAAAAGGGTGGACCTCATCCTCTGGAAGTGGTAAAGCCACAGGTCATTGTCCCACATAGCGAGCACCTCAGTACACCAGGTACACCGCATACGTTCTCTCATCCACCATCTTCTGGGATGGGGAACTGCAGCTACCAGGAGTAATACTGGATGGGCAATGGAGTCTCACCTTCATGGCAGTTGTCGACATCAGCAAGCAGTCTGCTGGGGTGATCGGCATACCTGGTGGCATGCATGGGGCTGCTTCTCCTGGCATGCTGATGGCGTAACTGCCCTTGCAGGAACATGGTGACACAATCTAACATAAAGCTGTTCGCACAAAGCACTCCCAGTATAGCAGTGATCTGATCCCTGTCCACTGTGGTGCTGAGGGTGGTGGAGGCAGTAATGGTGTGGAGGGCATCCACAATGTATCAATCTCATGGCATGATGGCCCCAATAATGGAAATGCTACCGGAAATCATGCTGCGTCTTCACAATGTAAAAAAGACATGATGCACTTGCGCCAAAACATAGCAATGGTCTCTCCACCTTTTTTTTTTTTTTAATTCATCAATCAGCAGCAACAGGGCAGAGCAAGGGAAGGGAATAGGCATCCCAGGGGAACTGCTGATGTGGAAGCTAAAAATGGTTTCCTCTGCTTTACTGTGATTTAAACTGGAGGGCATGCAGATAGGAAACGTGGCAAGTTGGATTAAAATATAACACTCAGAAAATGCTGTGAAATGCTACAGCACTCTAGTGTGGAAAGGCCCAAGGTGTGAGAAGAAACAGGAGAATTCCAGTGATGTAGACTTGAGTTGATAGACTCAGACTCAAGTTGGACTTAAGTTGCTTCAGTGACTCAGCTCAGACTCGACCATAAATGATGCACTGACTCGACTTGCATATTTTTAATGACTGACTTGATGCCCTTGGTTCAGTTAACATAACACATTCATCGAGAAACCTTATGGTTTTGAGCAAAGCCTCCATCTGTTTTTGCCTACTAGCCACACGACAATCTCTTTCAAGCCTAAAGTGTGGGCACATTTCTCAGAGGAGAACAGCAAACAAGTTAGGCAATGGGTTTGAGGAAGGCTTGAGGTCTGCTCAGCAGCCTGTCCCCACTGCATATTGGAGGAGCCTCCTAAAACTTTTTCTAAGAGCAGAAGGCAAGACTCATCCCCAGAGCACAGGGTGCATTTGTCAGAGCGGAACAGCAAATGTGTTAGGCAATAGACTTGAGGAAGAAGGATCCTTCCTTTTAAAGCTTTTGAATCTTTAATAATAGGGAGTAAGATAGAATCGTATTCCCCACTTCCGAAGCTGCAGATGGCAAAATTGCAAATGTGGAGAGCCGACTCTGCTTAAATTAAGACTGAATTTATTTCACTCTATCCATTAATTCTGAAATTTTCGTTGGGGTACAAAGTTGGCTTCCAGACTTGAGACTTGGCTTGAAAGTATCTTCAAAGAGTTGAGACTTGACTTGAGACTTGGAATAAAAGACTTAAATACATCACCAGAGAATTCTAGTCTTAGGCTTACAGACAATTTTGATAAGAGTAGTGAAGAAAAATTATAATCATCTGAGTCATTTTATTGCAATTGTGTAACAAGACAGACAATAAAATAATAAAATAAAATAATAAAATGGTCCATCTTTACAAGCTACTCATCAATGGGCTTTACATAAACTGCTGATTCAAGTTGTCATATTCCATTGTATGTCAACTGTGATGAATGTGGTAATGGCGCCTGTGAAATTGAAAAGACTTAGCTACAAATCACAACTATTTGACAAATAAATATAGATGCTGATTATTTTAAACAGTTATTGGAACATCAAAACAAACAGAATAAAGCTTTTGTTAAAATAGAGTCACTTTCAGTGAAACGATTCAGGAATCAAGTTATTTAGCAGCAAAATTACTACTCAGAAAAGGAGAAGTCACACAGTTGGTGTGAACTTAGTAATGTAAACATGTAAAATTATAGTGAGTAACAAGATGCTGTATACGAAATTGAAAAGATTCCACTCTCAATCAGTGTGGAAAGTCAACGTACTGATGACATGTCATGTGTTATTGAAGAGAATTTGTGTATTAAACTGAAAAACAAAAGCTTCTCTATCCAAGCTGATCAGTTAACATATTTCACGGATGTCATTGTTACAGGATTTGCAAGATTTGTAAATGATGTTGAAATTCAAGAAAACCTTTCTTCTGCTGCAAAGAGCTGTCCAAAAAACCCCCAAATACCACTATAAATTTAATGTTTTGTTTTCATAACTGGAAATAATGGGACATGAAATTAAAAAAGTTCTGCATGATGCAACAAAATGGTTAATTTTATTAAACAAAGACTAGTTCAGAATGAGAGCACGTGTAGCGTAGTGGTCCGAGTGCTGGACTATGGCCATTTCCTCATTGTATTGCTATAGTGCTTTTATTTGACTTTCAACATCCCATGGAATTCTGAGGTTTGTAGTTTACTGAGGCCAAAGAGCTCTCTGGCTGAGAATTCTAAATGTCCCTCCCTAAACTGCAAACCCTGGGACTCCATAGGATGTTGAAAGTGGAATAATAGCATTATAACAGTGTAGTGCGGAAATGGCCTAGACTGGGATCCCACTGATCATATTATTCAAGTCATCAAAACAGTTATTTATGAGGGCCTTTCATTAGGGTACATGCAGAAGGAGACAGCTTCCTTCCTTTTACATTTATTTCCTAGGATCCTGGTCCTATATATTTTACCTAAGATCCACAAGGAGGGCTTTCTCTCTCCTGGGCCATAGATATCTGACTATAAGCTCTGTGGTGTTGTTGCATGATTATTTTCATTGTATTTTTATAACATAGTCTTTTGATGAATCTGTAACAGGAGCACTGAGTCATTTTGGAGATGTGTATTTGATACAATACAATACATATAGCATACTTTGTATTTCATGAAAGTGTTCAATATAACATTGTTGGGTTTGAGGAGAGTAGGAAATACATGTATTTGATGTATATTGCTTGTATGAGTGTATGTGTGTCTGCATGTGTATATCTGTGTGTATTGTGTTTTTATCACATCCCAGAGGGTTTTGTGTTATTTAAGAATCACAATATAGGCAGGTGCGGCATATTTGCATATTGTATTTGAGTTGTCACTCTGCATTTGCTTGTATTTTTCAAGAATGTGATAAATGCCAAACTAGGCTTGGCATTCAAACCTACTGCGCTTACTCCACACTGTTGTCATTAGTCTTTACCCTGGTGCTCCAACACTAAAGTACTTCAGGGAATATTTCATTACAGAAAACTGGTATCTTACAAGTCTTATCAGAGCTGATAGGCCCTAGCAGATTTTGGGTTTCCTACTGTACAGCTAGTATGTTGCATCAGATAAAAATACTTTCCTGAGGACAGGAACACTCACAAAGAAAAGCAAGTATTATGGAAAATGAAACATCAGAGGAGACAGAAGGAAAACAGGTGCATTTGGATGAATGAAAAATCTAAACTATAAAAGGAATATCCAGATGTTATAAAAATGCATGCAGAAATCAGCCTCGTCTTGAGTAAAATGACAGTAAAGCAATTCAGGAAAGATTTTGTTAGAGAAAACCGGTATCTTATAAGTCTTATCAGAGCTGACAGGCCCTGGTGGATTTTGGGTTTCCTGTTGTACAGCTAATATGTTGCAATAGCCAGAAATACTTTCCTGAGGACAGGAATCCTCACAACAAAAGCAAATATAACGAAAAATGAAATATCAGAGAAGACATTAGCAGAACATGTGTATCTCGATAAATGAAAATCAAAACTATAAAAGGAATATTCAGATGTAAAATAAAGCACACAGAAATCAGGCTCATCTTGAGTAAAATTACACAGTTGTTCTTTGTCTTCAAGTCATTTCTGAGCTATAGTGGCCCTATGACAAACTAATCATGGGGTTTTCTTGGCAAGATTTGTTCAGAAGGGGATTCTCTTTGTCTTCTCTCAAGGCTGAGAGAGGGCGACTTGCCCAAGATCACGCAGTGGGTTTCCATGGCCATGCAAGGATTCAAATGCCCTAGTCCAATGTTCAAACCACTACAACATGCTGAAGCAGAGCATACTATATCTACAAAGACAGGTTTTTTTTAGATAAACCCCTGTGAAAAACGGTTTTCTGTGGTAGCCAGCCAGCAGCTGCTATTGCGGGAAACAAATTCAGGTCAGGTGTTTGCTAACTAAAGCTCTCTGAGGGTCAATACAATACTCCTGAGGATGCCTTGTCAAGAAAATTTTGTTTCCAAGGCATGAATATTGTGTTCAAAGGCTGCTGCTGCTGCTGCTACATCCTTCAGCTTATGTACTATCTACCTACTCCCCACTCTTTTTAAAAAGATATTTCCAGTACATTAATTCCAAATTAATTCTTGGTATTCTCCTGCATGATTATTGTAACAGTGCAGGTACAAAATAAATGAAAGAATGTTTGCAGCAAACATATATTTGTGTCAATGTCATTTTAGAAGGCAATTTAGTGCCTCCTGAAACATATAGAAAGCCCAAAGGAACACTGGGAGAGGGGAAGAAGCAATCAAAGGATTTCTATTCTCCGTTGACTTTCAAAACAGAGAACAGTTTATAAGGTTTAAAGCATTATTAGATACTGAGAAATATACTTAGGAAAGTTAGGATTATTTTTGTGTTCTTCTTTCAAAAGAGGTCATTTTTGAGTTGTGTGCTGAATATTGTACTGCCTTCCACTTTCCTCCACTGTTCCCTGCCTCAAGCACACTCTCTCTCGCTGAAAAGGAACAGCACAAATTCCTCAGGGGGTCCTACCTCAAAAGACCTTCCACATCCCAGTGTGTTGATTAAATATGTAGCTCAGCTCTCAGCCTAGGGTTTCTGGTAACATTAGGATATATATTCTTAGCAGCACAAACGTGACTTCAGAAAAGAATTCCAGCTGGTAAAAAGCACTGAATTCTTTAAACAAGCACTTCTCTCAAAGACGTCGCCTTAAGTCTTAGTTTCAGCATGTGTCTCTTCACAAAAATATTAACTATAATTATGCTGACCACTGCATTGTAGTGCATGCAAAGGAAGACTAATCTGAAATGGATTCTCTAAAACCTTGACATGAAAAAGGAAGAGAAAACAATATGTCAGCTATCTTACGGGAAAGCTCTTCACAAATTGTTATATGCTGATATTGGTTGTTGTGTTGTTGTTTTTTAAGTGTGTTGGTCTTACCCTTAACATGTAGTTTGAAAAAATCTTTATCCAGAAAGGCAGGATATAAGTAATTATAAGAAATATACAGTCAACCCTCCAGATTTGGTTTGACTTTCATGGATTTGATTATTTGAAAGTTTCTCCAACCTCCTTCCCCACCCCAGGCACCTCTTTTGTGGAGGAACCTTCCTTCTCAGCAGTTCCAATCAGGCCGTGCAGTCCTTTAAAAACCTGTCTGTGGTCTTTCTCCTCCTCCATCAGCAGCTGCCTCGCCAGCTAAGGACAGCTTGCAGACCAGTTTCTCAGCACTACAAACACTCTCCCAATCCCCCCGCCACACCAAAGGAACGAGATGGGCAACAGAGGGGAAGTGTAGGGCCATGATGCCAACACACCCCCTTTCCCTCTCCTTTCCCTGACTTGGTTTGGACCCTGGGTGCCTGTTCTCCCCACCATGCCTTGACCCTTTCCCCTCTCATTTTGATATTTGCAATTTTTCCACTTCTGTGAGGATCCTGTGCCCCTAGCCCTAGCGAATGTGGAAGGCTGAATATTAATAAACAGTTTTGCAGTTGACTACACTTAAGACTGCACAGTTCAGATAAAAGGTAGCCAATCTGATACAGACCCAGAAACTGGTATTACATTTGACACTCTAGATTATCCCTAATCCCCCCCCCATTCACAAAGGCATGGAGCTGCTCCAGTGATAACCATCAAGCATTTTTAAGTGGCTGTAAGAGCTCCCATTCTTTTGGCTTTTATCAACTGGCATGAACTAAAGTAGGGGTGGGTGAGTTTGAGGGTCTCTCCTCTACAGAGACTAGACATACCTTTCTCATTTGTGCAGGGAAAAGAAAAATAAAATGTATTTATATGGATGCATCACTTACTCTAAGTAGATTGCTGTTTTGAGTCATGACTGCAGACATCTGCTGGAGCAGTGATGATCAACTTGCCCTCCCCAGTTTGACTTTGGTCCCATTGTTTCCAGTTGTCGGTCCAACCTGTCTTGGAACATGGGGGCGGGGGGCTCTTTGGCCTCTAAGCACACAGCTCATGAACAATGAGACATTTATATGTGCACATCCTGCATCATTATGGCCTGATCCTTCCCTCGAGAGTGGATCATGTATTATTTCCAATTTCTAAATTAATTCTCTGTGTTTGCTGGAGCATATGGAATTCTCTGTGGTCAAGCTGGGTTTGATTATCACGTACAGTAACTGATATTGTTGTAACAATTACAGGAGGGAGTGTTTTCAGATGTCTTTCTTCTTTAGCAATCATACAAAACAGGTTGTATTCTCTTAAGAAATATGTGGAAATCACTGTTTCCTTTTTACCATATTATGGACAGAGGAAAAGCTTGGTGGGAATTCTGGGACACATCCATTCCTTCACCATAGCTGCCCTACACTGGTAGGATAATAATACTGTCACTGTTGTATGCTGTTTCTTCTGGCTTAGGAAGGTATGAAAACTTTGCTATAATTCATAGCTATAATAACTTTGACTCCAAAGTCACTTAACAGTTGTGTAACTAGATGAACATATGACAATAACTGCTTTACTAAAGTTGGAAATCAACAGTGAATGCCCTTTTATAGTATACACTTTAGTCAATGAACCCTGTAGAACTCTCAAGTCATCTCAGTTTTAACAATTTGACGGACAACAGGTAACATACTGGCAATTCATCTGGTTTCTCTAGTTTTACTAATGCGGTTGTTGAATGTCCCACAAAAATGTGTATGGACAAGCAAAACTATCAGGAAACAAATCTTTAAAATGATGAGTATGTTTAAATCAATCACATGTTGTAATTTTTAATTCAGCTATATAACTAATTACTTTAATTGTGGCAGTCAGCATTTTAAAGTCCATATTCTGTTAGCTTAATCAATATTATGTTAGCAAAATAAAAATGTTTCTACTAGTAAACTATATTAACTGTTTGATGGCTGCCAGTTGGTTTATAAAGAAATTCTGTTGCCTCCTTGACTCTTATGAAGACTTATCAGACTGGAATCATGCTCAATACTGTGAAAAATTGTGCTGTTCTATTCCAAAAGAAAATTTCAGCTGTATTTCACTTTTTTTATGGAGTGGAAACAAAATGGCCTGTATTTCATTTCTTTTATGCAGTGGAAAAACACAGCAATCTATAAAGTAAAAGGCATAAAACGTTAATGGTAAGAGCAGTTTGTTTTACTGGATTTTTGATTACTAGCAAGGCATATTTCTTCATTTCAATACTGAACAGTAAGATAAATAAACCATTAAAGCAAATGACTCTTATCTTTCATTCAAATGGAAGAGTCAGTTAACTGATTTTGACTGGTATCATTCAATGGACATTTTATTTCCGCTCAGGAGTAGAAATGGATAGGGAAGGCCAATAATTCTTTCTAAATTCCCACTTAAAAGAATAACATATTTCTCAAGTTACAGTGTGTATTTAGAAATCAAATGTAGCATAACTGGGAACATTAGATAAAGAATTAAAGCCTGTCTAAACTCCTCTGATACTATGGTTAATAATTACTGAAGTAAGGTAATGAATTAACAATTTGTTTTTCATAGCCCTTTCTAAAAACAAATGTTAACTTAAACAGAAGTTTCAACAATTTTATTATTCACATAGATGCTAAGGTAAATGGTCCCATAACACAAATGCTCTCCTTTTGCTGGCTTCTAATTAGCACTGTTATTTCATCATGCAAACTGGTAACATGCTATGCACGTAATTGAGCTGAGATTCTTATCAGAGCAGTGAGCCTATATTGTTCAACACCATGAGTACGTTCCTATGGCAATCTGAACAGAGATTTGACATATACAATCTTTACACAATACATGGACACTCCACAGGGCTTTGAGGTCAAGAGCATCCCAAAATTTGTCATGTAGGGATAGCTCCTGGTGATGTCAAGGTTTGTGAGATGTGTAATGGCATAATTCCCTGTGACAGATTAAGCACAATCCATTAAGTATTAATACCATTGGCTCAGAACACATAATTTGATGAAAAAAGAAATCCACTTCTAATAAATAAGAATAGATTTTTCTATTCAGAAATCATGTTTTCTGAACCCTGTACTGAACAACAACAACAACAAACTTTTCCTCAGCTGCTCTAAATGCTTTTGCAAGTACCGCTTTTAACATTTTTAAGTTGAGGCCAAAGAAATTTCTCCAAGCACACAAAAGCTGGAATCCTACTTCTAGTACCAAAGAGAGTAAACCCAATGAGTGAATCAATGAGATTTGCCAGTGTGCTGAATCATTATTTGACAATTAAGTCATTGGTTTCCTCTAGTTATTCTGATTCAGGCCAGAAAGTTTTCTAGAAATATTTTATTGAGTAATTAAAGAGTAAATAAAACAGTCATGCATCTGGCAAAAAGTGCAATGTTATACAAGTAAGAATGCTGCTCCATAGTCATGGAATTGACTCCCTGAACTTTGTGGTTTGTTGCTACCCTTCCTGTTTTAAAATCTCAATTAAAAACTTTTTTGTTTTTCCAAAGCTCTTAGAATTTTAGTTTAACATTGGCTCTTTCCCCAAGTGGGAAAGAACCGCAAAAAAACGCTACTCATCAGGCTTCTTCAGAGTCTGGGTGAGTCCGTCGGGACAAGGAGCAGTGCGAGCTCATTGCTCGGCACTGCTCCCGCATCCAAAATGGCAGCTTCTGGTTGGTGGAGGCTCTCCACCAACCGGAGAAGCTCGCCAGCCTAAAGCCCGCCCCCAGCAGATCTGCAGGCACGCACTTGTGCACGCCTGCAAATCTGCACCGGAGTGCAGGGGCGGAGTGACACGGAGTTGTGCGCTTTGTGCTTTTTAAAAAGCTCTAAAAAGAGGTTTTTAAAAAGCACGCTGCGCGACCAGTTCCAGTCGCTCTGAACCGGACTGAGGCGCGGAACTACAAAAAGTAGTCCACCCCAGTCGACTCTACGGTGCAGAACACCTCCGTTGGAGGTGGCTCTTCACCGTTTTAATAGCCTGGTGCGCAAAGGGTCATTGTTTTATAGTCCTGTATATTACCGTATTTGCTGGCACACAAGATGCATTGGTGTATAATAGATACACCCAATTTATATGTCAGCAAATGCTATTTGCAGGTGTATAAGATACATTGGCGTATAAGACTCATCCCATTTTTAGCCAGTATTTTTTGGGGGGAAAAGTGAGTCTTATACGCCAGCAAACAGTGTGTATTGCACTGGTTTTGGTCTATCTGGATAATTTGTTTGCACTTGTATTCATTTTACATTTTTATTACTCTTTCCTTTTCCTGTGTGTGTGTTTAGATAGATATTTTAGATTGTACACCTTTTTGCAGGGCCAGCTTTTTTTTTAACTATGTAGAGCGCCATGTACACTGATGGCACCATATAAATAAATAATCCAGGCAGAAGACAAGCCATGTGTAACTGTAGCTGAACAAAATAGTAAGCTCTTTTTGTCACAATAGTTACATTTTCTGTGCTAAAAACCATTTTCTGTACAGTGAATGACTGATTTCTGAACAAAGAGAAATACAGTATTTCCAGCCACTTGTTCATTTTATTCAGAAAACAGGGGCACTGGTGGAAAAGCACACCAATCTGTGCAGAAAAGGAACTACATATAAATGTTGCTTCACCATGAGGAGCGTTGGGGTCTCCGGCCCTGCCGGCCCCGCCGAAGCCGCGGAGGACGCTGCGGAGATGGCGCCCGAGGCCAAGAGCACGCCGGCCTCCTCGCGAGTCGCGGCGGAGGCCTCTCGTGCCGGAGATGGCCAGCTGGCCGGCGGCAAGAGCCCCGCCGCCGCGGAGGGGGCCGAAGAGCAGCCCACCACCGGGGACAGTGGCCCGGCCGTCCCCGCAGGTCTCCCCACTGGGGGAGAGGCCGCGGACCTTACCGTTGCGGTGGACGGCCGCCCGGCCGCCGGTTCGAGTCCCGCCGCCGGGGAGGGGGGCGCGGAGCCGCCCGCCGCAGACGTCGAGCTCCCGGGTGCCGCAGCAGACCACGCCCCCGCGGAGGGTCCGTCCGGCGTCGGTACCCAGCGCCCGGACACCGCCGAGGGTCTGACCGCCGAGGAGGAGGGCATCGGGGCCCTGCCCACGTGGCGGCAGCGGCGGCAGGGCAAGGAGGCCGCCCGGCGCTCCTGGCGGCTGCTGGAGCGCTGGGCGGAGCGCGCACAGCTGGCCGATCAGGCGCAGCTGTGAGGCCGGTTGAGGGCTTGCAGCTGCGGGAGAGCTGCAGGATTGGTCAAGGGCCCTATTTAGGGCCAGAGGAGGGACAAGGCCGGCACTGGGCAACAACCGTCGGATATCCTGCGCCGTCGGTCCGTTCCGTGTCCTACGCCGGTTGAAGCTTCGTCCAGAGGTGTTGCTGGTCGACCGTCCCTCCGTTGCCTGGGTGAGGAAACCCTTTCCTTTTGTTTCTCCGTTCGCCTGCTGCAAGGCTTGCTTTTGTTCCACGGACTTGCCGGTCGCCGTTCCTTCGTTGCCTGGGTGAGGAAACCCTTTCCTTTTGTTTCTCCGTTCGCCTGCTGCAAGGCTTGCTTTTGTTCCACGGACCTGCCGGTCGCCGTTCCTTCGTTGCCGCCGCAAGGACTGCCTTGGACCAGGGCCGGCCCCGGCCTGAGGCCGCCCTAGCCTACCCGGCCCCGCCCTGCCTCCGACAAGGAGTACATTTCCTACACAAAATACCATTTTCTGCACAGCAACTGATTTCTGTGCAGAAGAGAAGGAAATTCTTTTCTCCTCTGCTGAAAACACAAGTTGCATAATTTACTGTGCAAAATGTTGTTATATACATTCAGGACACAAGCATTGTGAATGGCAAAGAATGTGAGGGAGAAAAATCTGTATCTTAAGCCAAAATTGGTTACCTTTCATATTAACGTAATTTGATCACAGAAGATTAAATTTATAACTTAGTGGAAGAATTCTTCTTCTTGTATTTTCCTGAAACGTCAAAAGTGCTCAGGCTTCTGTGTTGACTCAGTTGACACAAACTGACTGCCATCCCAAGACATTCATTTGCACTCTATATAGACAACATAGGTCTATGTCTATCCATTTTCAACTATGTCTGACCAGGCTCCAGGGAGTCCAAATTACCTTACAAATCCTTCACTGCATACAAGAAGCATAAGAAAATATTTCTGAACAACACAAAGCTTTACGCAGCTCAGGAAGCTTTTTTTCTTTCTTTTGAGTTTGGCATATGAGGAAATCAGGATTATGGAGTGGCCCAGAAAGACAGATGTAAAATGAGGAATCCTCTGCTGATGAAAATTCTTCTGAATCTGAATTGGATGCTTATAACTCAGGCTATTACCATACTTGGCTGTTACAGTGCTATTATTCCACTTTCAACTGCAAACCCCAGGATTCCATAAGATGTTGAAAGTGGAATAATAGCACTTTAACAATCTAGTGTGCAAATGGCCTCATACTCAAGAGTATTTAACCCATCATTCACTAGCTGAGGAAATACTAAGCAAAAAACTAAATCTGGATATTGAAGAATGTAAAGAACCAGTTTCTACTACTGCTAAGTCCAATCTAATCCACCAGCACCCCAAACACCACATGACTCTTTTTTACAGGGGTCTGGATATGATGATCAGCTATATAGCAACTTTTATAATTCCTCACTGCATTTACATACTTCCAAAGCATGAAGAATTAGCAACTGTTCACGAAGATGTGTCAAATTAATCCAGGGCATCCCTTTACCCATCACTTTGTCTTTCAGATATCATCATCAGCAATCCAAACTGACCACTCCCACCAGTGACAGCAGGTACACATTGTTTGCACAGCAGCATTTTGATCGTATTCCAGAAACACCATACATAACAGTATGCTGTTACTGCACGGCTAAAGTAATGCTTGGAAAGATTGGTGGGTGTAAATGTATAGCAATAACATCAATGAAAAAACACTTAATGCATCAATAACCACAACTCCCTGTGCCAACAAAGAATAAATTATTGAACACTCTTACACTAAAGTCACTCCAGGAGCCTGCAAAGGATCAATCAGCTAAGAAAAGAAGCAGAGATGATGACCCATGATCATCAGTGACTGCAGTTAACTTGACCAATCCTTCCATACAGAACCAGCTGTCACTGCCAAATTCCTTGGCTCTTAGTCAGAAGTTAAGTCCCAGAAGCCCAGTTGTTAACATGTACACACGTCATTGCTATGCAAGCTGCAACAAATATGTTGCCATTCTGGGTTGTAAAAAATAGGTCACTTAAAAATCTTATTAAAGGGTTCAGTCCACATTATTAGGTCCCTGGAAGGTTCTACTTATGCGAAGTTGCCTTCCCCACTCTGAAGAAGAAAGCTGTGCTGACATCATGACAGTCTTCAGATGATCTCTTTGTGGTGCAATGCATTTCACTAGCAACTGGTAGACCAGGAACCAGTCAAAGTCACACTTATGTGGCCTGTGATCCCTATTTCCTGCATGCCTTTCTGCATCTATTTTGCAATTAGAAATGCTTTGGAAGACAAGAAAAATGTATGGGTGAAGAAGGTTGTGGATCTTGCCCATGAAGGGCTCTGTCATTTTTGGAACTCATATGCTGCTATGAAAGCATTTCGTGCATTCTAGAGAAATCACGGTCTTTGTGAATATAAATTTCTTCTTGATGCTCCAGTTCACTGGAACAGCATCTTGCATATATTGCAGCAGCTTTTAGAAGAGAAAAAAGTGATCATTGAATATTTACATGAAAGACAGATGACCAACCTAAACCTGCATCCCAAGAAGCAGGACATCATACAGGACCCTATCAACATTCTAAATATTTTTTATGAGTCCACAATTGTTCTAAGTGCAGAATCTGCAACCACTGGCCTGGTCTTGCCATCAATGGACACTGTGGAATACCCCTTACAAGAGCTTTTGGACAATGCTGAAACAAGAAATCCCACATCTGCTGCTACTCTTAGCCCTACTATTGCCTTTGCTAGGCATCTTCAAGAAGTACTTTGGGGGGCTCATTAAAAATTTCAATAAAAATTAATTTTAAAAAAGAAGAAGTACTTTGGGGTAATAGGGACATACCAAATATCCACTATGAAAAAAATATATATGTTGCAGTCACCTTGCTGGAACAAATTTATAAAGGCAGTACTATAGAGAAGCTTCATGGCAACAGCAGAGGCTTTCAATTTTGGGATTTATGGGAGAAAGGGATATAATGGAGTGTAGAATTTTACAAGAAAGACACTATTTGCAGAAGTGATGCAAAATATGGACAATGCAGACCTGTGCTCGAAATCTGGAGAGTGGAAGAGACAGCCCTCAAACTGTTCCAAGCAGTAGTGTCCAGGAGCAGCATTCTGAAGTTCGAGCATCCAACCACAGAGTAAAAGAAGGAAGCATGATATCGAAAACAATGAACTTCAAGTGCATTACGTTCATGGGTGAAGTTGCTCCAGCAAAGGAAGCCTTACCATAGACCAAGTGCACCAACATATCAGAGAATGAGGCTACCAGAGTTGTGTGGCAAGACCTGGAGACACACCCAATGGAAGTCTTTACAGATCACTTCATTAACCCAGAAACTGGCTCTACTTGTTATTGGGAAGGAAAAAACCCTGAAGGTTTGGCTATTTTTGGACAATGCCATTTGCATGCATTTATCTTGCCTTTTCAAAAGTTTCCTGTCAGAACATTTGTTTTTCCTAAAGCAGAAGACATAAGTCATTTCCCTATTATGTTGTTATAGTGCTATTATTCCACTTTCAACATCTAGTGGAATTCTGGAGTTTGTAGTTTACTGAGGCCAAATTGGTCTCTGGCTGAGAATCCCTCCCTAAACTGCAAATTCCAGAATTCCATAGGATGTTGAAAGTGGAATAATAGCACTATAACAGTGTAGTGCACAAATGGCCATAGTAACTAAACTGTACCCAAGGTTCACACCATAGCATAGTCTGACCTCTTCTTTCCACCCTCCTTTCCTGTCTCTGAAAAATGGCAGGTGGATGTAGCTTTTTGTGGACAGTGGAATTTATGATTTTTATGAACAGTTGTGGAATGGAATGATGGTTTGATTGCACCTCAGATTTGATTTTAGGAGGTAGTAGGAGGTTTCTATGATTATGAGTTAGAAATATATATTTTCTGATTGATACAGTGAACAAGAAATTATAGATGCATTTCTTCAGTAGCTTCACTCTGCAAAGAAAAAGGGTTACCAAAAGGCCATTTCATGCTGGGGCTGGTTATCAAATAAGCTGTCCAAAAATATTCTGCAGTGTAGGAAGTGGCTATGCAATTTATAGAATTAAGATAGAAAGTGTCTGAGAAGTAGAGCAATTAAGCAGGTTGACTTAAAGACATACTGTGTTTGCAAAGCCCCAGATTCTTCATAGTATGTGCAGTGTGATTACTGTAATGACATGTTTCACCAAAATGGATTGTTTTTATCTGCCAAAGATTCAGTTGATGCTACACCATTCTGTATGTGAAGCTTCCACAAATTTCAAATTAAGCAGGCAAAATGATATTGTGGTTAAAATGATATTTTGCATTGCCTATTATTTCCAAGGGGGCTTCTATAATATTGTTAGGGATAATTACACTGATCCAGATTTGTGAAAGGTAAGCACACACATGCATATAGATGATAGCAATATCTTGATTGAACTCAAAAACTGGTATCGAAGTTCTGCTTTCCAAAACAAATGTACTAATCAAATTTGGAGTGCAACTTATGTCTATTCACAAAAATGACAGTTATGTTTTTACTGGTGAAGGAAAAGAACTGCACTGATCATTAGTCACCTGCTTCAACATGGTCTGAGAACAGTACCAATGATAAAGAATAATTTAAAAACCCAGCCTTACAGAGAATGTTTTGTACAGAGTTATCTGTCGGAAGAAAATATAAAAAATGAATGGGCTCCAACGGACAATTACCTCCTAAACATATAATGGACTTTTTTAGAACGTTATAAGAGGGGGAAAATGCATTATTACATCTGAGAGGTAAGAAAATATACATTAAAGTTACTAAAAAGACTACTTAGAAGTTAAGGTTCTGGAACTAATGTTATTTAAAGACAATTGTAGAAGTATGTTGAAAAATGATAATATCTAAGAAAATACTAAGATTTTAGGTGGAAACGCTGGAAGATAAAGACAATACAGTAAATCTACATGTGTAAATAATGATCAAAAAATTGTTTTAAAGAATTTAAATTTATGTTTTGTATAAAATTGATTAAAAAAAAGAGCAGGACTAGTTGCTGCTTCATGTTCACTGTTGTTCACAATAACTTTAAATATAAGGTAATTAGAGCAGATATATTTCAGGAGTGCCGGAGCTGGGTTACAAAATGGATGTCCAAGCACGTCAGCTAAAAAGTAAAAGGAAAGAATAGTTTCTGTGTTTTTGCATTCAAACATAACCAAATTAAAAAGAAGGACTCCACTAAGGCAAAGTCTTCGTTTTTGTATGGGATATAAAAATGTACATTCAAAGGATGGATTTGGTTACATCTAACTATTAAAGAAAAAAAATGAAGATACAAATATGACAGTACAGAGCAAGTCATACAAAAGACACATGCACCTGCCAGAAACAATGGCCTTGAGAGAAAAAACCTGAGAAATGAGAAATATAAGCAACCTAAGAAATACACATAAAAATCAAGCAATTCCAATGTTCTCATTGCTGGCAACTACAATTTTGTGTAAAATTCAGCAGTATTAAAAAATAAAAACAAAATCAAGTAATGGAAACCTAGAAAGTTGGATAGACCCAAACATATTTCGAGACAGTGTTAGTAATTCAGAAAGTTCACCATCTAAAACTGAACACTGAACAGTGTTATGTGTTTTATATTGCAGTAACTCCACTGCATGCATTTTGTTGTTATTGTGTGCCTCCAAGCTGTTTCTGATCATACAGAAATTGAGTATCTCCACTGTTGGTCCATTTCCAGGTACAATTCAAAGTGCTGGTGATGACCTTTAAAGCCCTATATGGCTCAGATCCAGGTTATTTGAAGGACTGTATTCTCCCCTACGAACTAGCCCGCACCTTGAGATCTACTGGAAAGGCCTTTCTCTCCATCCTACTGCCCTCGCAGATACACCTGGTGGAAAAGATCTTATCAATGGTTCTGGAACTCCCTTCCCAGTCAGACTGGCACCTTCCTACTATCCTTCCATAATCAGATAAAGATGTTTTTATTTAGACAGGCAGTTTATGTATGGCTATATGTGGTCTGTCTAACAGAAATGTGCTGGGTATTCTGTTTGGATTAATAATTGAGTTTTAATTATGTATTTCAACATTGTTTTAATCTTGTCAACTGTTTAATTGTGTTTTAACTCTTGTATTTTATTTCTTTTTAAATCTGTAAGCTGCTTTGAGTCCTAAGCTGGAAAAAAGTGGAGTAATAATAATAATAAGCTTTAAATGATTTCTGCATCAAATATAGGAAAACTGGTATAAGTAGTGTTATATCTACATACTTCAAGATAAAAAAGAAATGCAAAACCCTTCTACTACATAAAAAGTGCCAATTCAGCCAAAATTCATGGTCTATATATTGTTTTAATGCTTCATTCAATGATTCAAAAAGTTCTTGGAAACTTGTGTCCAGAGACTTAAGCTCCTGTTCTCAAGCTCCAAGTTGTGAGATCCAGCTGAAATACAGGAGCATCAGTTTAGAGACATTTTCTCAGATAATAATAATAATAATGAATCTGATTCCATTAAGTCCACTGAAATCAAATTAAGGGTGCCACCTTGGGAGCTGGTATCTGTAGCTGAAGTAACCAATATAATTCTCCATCTTAAAAATGGAAAGGCTCCTCAAAATAACATCCCTACTGAATTTATTAACACTAATACTCATTGGTGAGTATCTGCTTACATCCCTTTTTACTTGAAGAAACAATTTTGACATTGTTCCAAGTAGCTGGAAACAAGCTATATTATAGTATCAATCTACAAGAAAGGACAGGCAAGGGACATAGTGGTATACTTTGTTTGGGAGAGAGTGATGGAGATGATCATCCAGCAAAGCTATACAAATAAACTGATTATAGAAGGAGTGGAATTGAAGGTATTTAAGGATGTTTCATCCCAAGTACTTAAAAAAAGGAAAGATTACTTAATTCAAGAGCTCAAGAAAAACGAAATATCATATAGATGGGGGAAGTGTGAAGGAGTAATATTTACATATAATCAAAGAAGATATGTAATTAATTTGATAAACAAAGCAGAACAGTTCCTGAAAAGATTCAAAGAAGAAATAAGAAGAAGCAAGGAAAAGATCAAAAGACAGAAGAAGGAAAGGAGAGAAAAAAGAAGATAACAGGTAAAGAATGGAAAAAAGATGGTGAAACACGGCAAAAGACAACTTTGGTAGAGGCTGAAGAATCTTTGGAAGAACAAGATCAATGGGAACAAAAGAAGTAGGAATTAGAAGGACAAGACCAAGAAGAAATAGAACAAGAAGATCTAGGGGAAGACACATCATCAGAAATAGAGAATGTAGAATAGGAAAGACAGAAACAGAATGAGAGTTAAAATATTATTAAAATATTATCTTGGAACGTAAGAGGAATAAATTCAATAATAAAAAGAAAAAGGATCTTTCATTATCTTGAACGACAAAAGTGTGACATATATTGTATACAGAAAACACATAAAACTAAAAAAGGGAAACAAATATTAAATAATCCCAAATTAGGAAACATGTTTTCAACAGGTACAGAAAAGAAAAAAAGTGTAGCACTATATGTGAGTTCAAAGTATATTGCGAAAGAAGTGTTAAATGACGTACAAGGGAGATATATAGGAGTAGAAGTTAAAATGCTAAATACAAAGATATTATTAATACAAATATATGGCCCTCTGGACAATAAATATGAATTCTATGAGAGACTCCTAGAAAAAATTAGAGATATTGATTATCAAGACTTAGTTATTATGGGGGACTGGAATGGAGTTATTCATCCAGAACTTGATAGATCTATGACAAAAAGACAAAAGAAAAATAAGGGAAAACTACCTTGACAGATAATTTGATGTTGGTGGATGTATGGGGAAGCTTATACAGGGATCAAAATGAATTCACTTATTTTTCAGAGGCATATAAAACATGGTCAAGAATCGATATGATCTGGATTACTAAAACAACAGTTAATAATCTACAAAAGATGGAAGTTTTACCAAGGATCATGTCAGACCATACCCCTTTTATATTAATTATGGAAGATAAGAAACAAGAGTTCAGGTGGAGAATGAATGAGAGCTTATTGAAAGAAGATAAAATAATAGAAAAAGGAAAAAAAAATTTGGAGAGATATTTTGAAGAAAATATAAATAAAGGAGTCCCTTTAGAAATGGTATGGGAGGCTGGTAAAGCGGTTATGTGAGGTTTTCTAATTCAACAAGGTATAAAAATAAAAAAGGGAAAAAAAAGAAAAGAACAAATAATATTTAATGAAGTAGAGCAGCTGGAAAGAAAATTAAAACTCTCACCCCAAAACATAAAGATTATAGATGAAATAAAAGTGCTACAAAAACAAATCTCATTACAAGATACCCAAGAAATAGAAAGAAATCTGAAACTGGCAAAACAAAAAAAATTCTTCTTTGCAAATAAAACATATAAATGGTTAGCATATAAAATCAAAAAAGAAAGGGAAAACCGGCTGATACTTCAAGTAAATGAGAATAAGAAAGTGTTGATAAAACAGGATGAAATAAAAAAAGCATTCGACAGATATTACAGAAATTTATTTGCAGATTCGGAAACCAGTCAAATGAAAAGAGACAGGATAAAGAAATATCTATTAGAAGGAAAGATCCCTAAAATCACAGATGAACAAAGGGAAGAATTAAATAAAGAAATAACAAAGGAAGAAATATTACAAGCTATTCAGAAACAAAAAATAGGAAAAGCACCAGGCCCAGACGATTTTACAGCACTATACGATAAGACATTTCATGAACAATTGATTAATCTACTACTTGATATATTAAATGGGATAGGTAAAAATACATGACCCCCCTCATGGGGGAAGCAAATATCACCCTGATAAAAAAGGAAGGAAAGAAACCCACAAGAATTAAGTAATTATAGGCCAATTGCACTCCTAAATGTAATTATAATTTGCTACAATTTTAGCAGAATGGATTTTTACCAGGAAGAACATTAAAAAATAATATATGGATGGTATTAAATATAGTCAAATACTTCCAGAGACATAATGAAAAGAAAATAGCACTGTGTTTCCTAGATGCAGAGAAAGCTTTTGACAGGGTGAATTGGTTTTTTCTAGGAGAAACAATAAAGGCTGTAAATCTGTGTTCGAAATATACAGAATGGATAAAATCAATATACAAATATCAAAAGGCCCAAATAATAGTAAATGGAATAGTAAATGGAAATGGTGGAGACAAGATGGCGACGAGGCAGCAGCTGCTTTAAACAGCTCCTTTTAAAGTCCCTTTTTTATTTGTTTTTGTTGGATAGTGTGGAGAGAGTCAATAGACTTGTTGCTGTGCTGTTCCATTGAAACACTTGCCTGTGTTTGTGTATTGGGCAAGGTCACACAGCTGTGCCTGTGTTATTGTCATAGACCGAGATTGTTGGTACGTTTGACCCAGAGAGAGATTCAGCCACCTTAGACTATAGGATCCCAACAGAAGACACACAGGAAACCAGATCTGGGTTTAACCACTATGCATGTAACATTTATTAAGACATGAAATACACAAATCACATTTCCGTATCAAGAGCTTGCTCTCACCCACTCAATCATACAACATACTCACGAAAAGCCGGTCCTTCGCCGAACATGGGCCAGATGTCCTCGAAGGTATGGATGCCCTCTGCTGCAGCCAAGGGTCATGAAAATGAGTCGAAAATCGTCCCCTCTTTATAGTCAAATTCTCCATTTCTTGAGGAAAAGGACATGTTTTTCTGGTTGCTATAGTTCCAAGTACTTCCATTGTATAAAGGCAATCAAGCAATTAAAAGGCATAGTTCATATCATCTTGTACCTTACTAATAAAAGGTTGCTTGCAGAAGAATTGGTCATATATCATGTTGTCAGGAAATGTATCCAATGCCTCAGTGGTTCTCGGCCATGCAGGGTAGGTAGGGTCAGAAATACATCACCGCTGGCCTGTCTGAGGGTGTGCCAAGCAAAAGGCTCCTCGTTTTCTTCTGCCTTTACCCATAAGAATTTAACTGTTTTCTTAATAAAGGTATTGATCACTGTTGAATATCGTGAATTCGTGAAGGTGGATGAGACATGAAGACAGTCAAAGAAGATATGCATTGTAGGCAACATCACATGGCAATTAAGGAAGCCACACTTCTGGATCTATGCATCTCAAGAGTACATTCTGTTGGTGCCAAGTCCCTATTGTTTTGCAAACTTTCTTCTCAAGCCAAATTGGTATTCCGTGTGTTCTCAATTTCACAGTTCAAGAAATCTTCGTTTCACAATCCAAACCCCTCCTTCCAACAATGCACTGTGCGCGCGGCCATTGCAGTCTGGTTCAGGACCGTGCTTTTCCCTTCTGGAACTCATTCGTTCATCACATTATGATGAAAATCTACTGTGTTGAGACTGTGTGTACAAGTCACATGCTTACATGGTATTGTTCAGCTGTGTTTGTTTCCTACAAAAGAAGCTTGTCCGTGAAGTCTCTCTCTCTCCTCTCTTTCCTTTTTCACTCCAGCCTCGCGTTCTATTCATGTCTGTTTTGTTTTGCTCTCTGTGGCACATACTCTGTTTTGTATTTTATTACCCGCAATAAATCTATTACATGTATTTGTGGTGTGAGTGGCTGTTTTTCCTCCTGGCTGCAAGATGTTTTTCCCTATGGCAGAGTGTTGCTTTGCAGGGCAAGGTGGTCTTGTTTCACTCAAACAAGAAGCCCTCTCACATTTTTCTGACAGGTTATGGGCCCAGCACACTCCCGCTGCGCTAGATGGATGCCAGGAGGAGCCATTGTTTTGTTTTGAGGCGAGTTTTTGATTTGTAAGGTCTTGCTGGCTGGTGAGTTTTTGCGATGCTGTTAAGTATGTCTCACACTGTGCCTAGTAGCCTGCCTCTTGTGAGGTTGAATGGCACGAATTATTTGGCTTGGACTGCCAAAATGGAGCTTTTTCTCCAGGGCGAGGGTGTTTGGGGCACTTTTACAGACCCCTTAGATCTCCTAGGCAATGCAGCTGAAGCAGCAAGGATATCGAGCCAGGCTATGTCTCTCCTCTTCCTCTCAGTGGAAGACAACCAGCTCATACATATTAGGGACCTTAATATGCCTCGTGCCTGTTGGTTAGCCCTCAGAGAAGTGTTTGTTAGTCAGACAGCAGCCACTAAACACGCTCTGTCTTTTAGGCTTTATAACACCAAGTTAGTGCATGGTGTTCCAGTCAGACAACACCTGGCAGAATTGTCTGACCTGTTCACAGCTCTTTGTGAAAGAGGCAAGTTTTTGGACGAAAGTGACAGGGTGTTTTGTATCCTGAATTCCCTGGATTCCAGCTGGGAATTGGTGGTGGCTTCGTTGCAGTTCATTCCAGAGTGAGATCTGACGGTGTCTTTGGTGACAGCCAGGCTGCTGGAAGAAGAAGAAAAGCGAGCCAGGAATGCGGTGACTCTCACACAGGCAGCTGCGGTTGCAGAGTCAAGCTCCGGGAGAAAGGCTTCGCAGGCTGGTAAGTGCAAGCAGGAGGGGCTGGTGAGAGCCCATGCTGTCAGAAGGTGTTTTCGCTGTGGGTCTGCTTCTCATCTTAAGCGCGATTGCCCATTGCCCGTTGCTGTGGCAAGGGGAGCAAAGTGCCCGGGGTGCCAGAGGTCACGGCAGAGGTTTTAGAGGTCACAAGAGTCGTCCACAGGTTGCTGTTGCCACAGACTGTGCTGTTCCTGATTACTCTTGGTATGCTGGTTATTTCGTCTGGCTCCTCAACAGTGGCTGTTCCCAGCATCTGGTCAACTCTGAAGAGTTGTTTGACTCTTTGTCTTCTGCCAGTGTCTCTACTGCTACCCTGGCAGATGGTGCCACAGTTAAAGTGCATGGTGTAGGTATTGCTTACGTTCCAGCACTTGACATGTGTCTTGAAAATGTATTGTATGTGCCTTCACTCGACTTCTGTCTGCTCTCAGTTGGTGAGCTGACAGAGTCTGGTTTTGAGGTGGTGTTTACTGGGAAACAAGGGAAAGTGCTCAAGGATGGGAATGTGTGTGCTGTGGCTGCTTGGAGAGAGAAATTGTACATGCTCATGCCACATCACAAAGGGTGTAACGTGTTTAGTAGCAGTCCCAAACATAATGAATGCATTCATCTCCTCCAACATCGTTTGGGGCATGCAAGCTTCCCCGTGTTAAAAAAGTTAGCAGGTTGCTGCAGAGGGTGTTCACGTAAGCCCTGTGGTATTTTCCTCGATTGTGCTATTTGCAAACAAGCCAAATCTAAACAGCTACCTGCTCCCAGAGTCAGTTCACATGTGCCCACTGCTCCTTTTAAGTTGGTGCACTGTGATGTGGTTGGTCCGATGTGTAAACCATCCCTCGGAGGTGCCAGATTTTTCCTATACCTTCTGTTACCTGATGAAGCAAAAGTCTGAGGTGTGCCAAATCCTCAAGAATTGGTGTTCCCTGGTTGAAAGGCAGTTTGGCTATTCCCTTATGATGTTGCAATCCAATAGAGGTGGAGAATTTCTATCTGTGAGCTTGCAACAATGGTTCAAGAAGAAAAGGATTGTTCACAGAACAACTGCCGCCCATTCCCCTTTCCAGAACAGGGTTGCTGAACGTAATGCAGGGGTCCTTCAAACTCTCATGCATAGCTTGCTTGGTGATGCAGATCTGCCTCAGAGTTTCTGGGGTGAGGCAGTTCTAACTGCATGCTATATCCATAACAGGCTCTGGAGTTCAGTGGTACAGACTACTCCCTATGAGTGTATGTTTGGCAAGCAGCCTTCCATCGCCCATATGAAGATGTTTGGTAGCTTTGCTTGGGTGCACATCCCCAAGAGTCAAAGGAAGAAGGGGGAACCAAAAGCCCAACCTTTGAGGTTTGTAGGCTACGAGCCTAACTGTAAAGGGTATCGTTTTTATGCCAGTGGCACCAGTTGTGTTGTATCTAGGAACGCCACGTTTGAAGAACACGCAAACTGGTTGCGTGTGCAGGCAGCTTCCGAGGTTCATCTCCCTGTCTCCAGTGTGCCTTTTCCTCAAACAGATCAGCCTTCAGCCTCCGCTCCTGGTCCCTCAGAGGTTAAGTCTGAAGAGGGGGAAGCACAGAGGGGGAGAGCTGTGAGGGAAGCCTCAGTGCCACTGACGGGGGAGAGAGAACATAAATATGCTGTTAAAAGGTCTCAGAGTGCTGAGGAAAGTAACGAATCCTTGTCGGATCATTCTTTTCCCAGAAGATCTGCCAGAAAAACAAAGGGTGTACCCCCCAAAAGGTTCTCTCCCTACTCTTCCTGGACAGTTCATGTGTGTTTAGTAAACTGCGAGCCTAATTGCTTTGCCGAGATCAAAGAAATGCCTGAGCAGAGCCTTGGTGGGTGGCTATGCAAAGCGAAATGGATTCCATTGTTCAGCACGATGTGTATTGCTTGTGTAAGTTGCCTAAAGGTGTGAAACCTATTGACTGCAGATGAGTTTACAAGTTAAAAACCACTGCTGATGGGCAGGTAAAACACAAAGCTCGTCGCATAGCTCGTGGGTTCCGACAAAGCGAGATGTCGTTTGATGAAACATTCAGTCCCACTGTGAAAATGCAGTCAGTCAGGTTAGCTCTAGCCATAGCAGCTCAGAGGAGAGCTATGGTCACACACTTTGATATCACTACTGCCTATCTTAATGCAGAGCTGCAGGAGGATGTGTTCATGTTGCAGCCTGGTGGGTTTGTAGTTGAAGGGAAAGAGCATCACGTTTGGCATTTGAAACGTGCTCTGTATGGGCTAAAACAGTCAGCCCAGTGTTGGAACCTTTGCTTAGATAAAACGTTACACGAGTATGGTTTTAAGCAAAGTATTGCTGCTCCCTGTGCATACGTTCGAGGTAAAGCGGAGAGTTTGGAAATTCTCCTAGCGTATGTGGATGATTTGTGTCTAATCTGTGATACACAAGAACAGGTACAAACATTTGCAGGTGAACTGAGCAAAAAGTTCCAAGTCAAAAATCCGGGTTCAGTTCAGAACTATCTCAGGGTTGAGATACAAAAAACCAAGAATGGTTTTCTGCTGTGCCAGAAGCAAAAGATTCTGAACCTGTTACAGAAACATAACATGTCTGAGTGTAAGGCTGTAAAAACGCCTATGGTGCCTGGATTTGTGAAAAACACTGATGGTGAGCTATTTCCAGATAAACAGCTATACCAATCTGTCGTTGGAAGTCTCTTGTACTTAGCTGAGACTTGTTGGCCAGACATTGCCCTGAGTGTCAACATTTCGAGCAGAGCAAATGCTGAGCCTACGCAGTACCATTGGCAGGGTGTAAAAAGGGTACTGAAATACCTGAAAGGCACTGTGGATTACTGTTTATGCATAACTCCTGAACAAATGCCTGAACTTGTTTGCTACTCTGACAGTGACTTTGCTGAGGATATTACAGACCGCAAAAGCATATCTGGTCATGTAATCAAGTACAGTGGGGTCATGATTGACTAGAAAGCCAAAAAACAAGGGTTCATTGCTGTTTCTACTGCTGAGGCAGAATTTGCCAGCTTGTCTGCTCTATGCAATGAGGTAATTTGGTATCTGCAGCTATTGAAAGACTTAAATGTGTCTATCAATATGCCAGTGCAAACCTATTGTGACTCTCAAGCATGCATCCAAATGGCTATGACTGACAGAGTAAAGGCAAGGACGAAACACGTTGACATTCAGTTCAAAAATGTCAGGGAGTGTGTGTGCAACAAAATGGTGTCTCTGACTTATATGTCCTCAGAGGAAAACATAGCAGATCTGTTCACCAAACCGCTGTCAGCTATCATACATGGTCAAATGCTTAACAGACTAGGACTGATGGGTCCTACAGTCACTACTGGGTGAAACAGCTACACAACAAGTAGAGGAGTGTTGGATAGCGTGGAGAGAGTTAATAGACTTGTTGCTGCGGTGTTCCATTGAAACACTTGCCTGTGTTTGTGTGTTGGGCAAGGTCACACAGCTGTGCCTCAGCATTATGATGAAAGTCTACTGTGTTGAGACTACTGTGTGTACAAGTCACATGCTTACATGATATTGTTCAGCTGTGTTTGTTTCCTACAAAAGAGGCTTGTCCATGAAGTCTCTCTCTCTTCTCTTTCCTTTTTCACTTCCGCCTCGTGTTCCGTTCACGTCTGTTTTGTTTTGCTTTTGTGGCACCTACTCTGCCACAGGGTGCTATGGTAGGTACTTAGCTGTTTGTTTTGTGTTTTATTACCCACAATAAATCTATTACATGTATTTGTGGTGTGAGTGGCTGTTTTTCCTCCTGGTTGCAAGATGTTTTTCCCTATGGCAGAGTGTTGCTTTGCGGGGCAAGGTGGTCTTGTTTCGCTTAAACAAGAATCTCTCTCACGTTTTTCTGACAGTTTTTACCCTACTGTATTACATTTTGTTGCTATTTTAAATAAGGTTCTTATCTTCAGTCTTCTTGGCAGGACTCCACAACCTTGGCCCTGACATAAGGCCAGACTCGGCTTTATATATTATTATTCCTAATTTATCCTCCCTGGCTATTTTGAACTAATGCATGCTGATAAGGACAGCTTGGAGGTAATATATTGAAAACACAGCAGTCTTCATACTCTATTGCAACTGTGTTTGTTGGGCTCACTCCCTCTGCTTATTTCAAAGTGTGATTATGACTGCTAAGATCAAAAAACGGCACCGGTCGAACCCAAACAAAACCTAAGAGTCCTTCGGGTGCAGTAAAGCAGATAAGCAGAAAAGAATTGACCAATATTTTTCTACAGAAGATTCACAAACAGTAAGTAACAGCTTCCTGGTTTCTTCTCCAACAAGCAAACTCTTTCAACCGGCTACTTTAAGTCAATCTTCTTCTCTGCCTTTACTTAATAGCAGTTGTATCCTGAACTTAACTCATGAACAGAGAAGTGAAAATGTAAATGCCCTTGAGTCAACTTCTGATGTTCTTCTTCCTCATGGGTTTCACTCCTGCCAAGAGATTTCTCTTCTGTCTGCAGAGACCCTTATTTTAATTTTACAATGCTTAAATGATGTTGCTACTAAGTTGTCCAGCCTTCAAAGGGATTTGGTTCTATCAACGACCTAGGGAAATGGACCCTTTATACCAACTGAAGCATGAATGCCCTCAATTATCAAATAGGAGGGCGAAATTCTGCCGTGTGCTTCAGAGGAATCAAATTCTGCTGGAAGTGCATAGATATGGATATAGATGTTCTACTCAAGAGTTTATTCTACCTCAACTGTCCCAGATTTTGAAATCCCATAATAATCCTATTGATCTGGCTGAGCACCTATTTACCTAGTGTAAATAGAGCCAAGCATATATTTTTGACCTTCAAGCTTTCTTCTCTTCCCTCTCAGCTGCTCCAGATGAGAAATCTTTTAGGGCATACAAATAGTTAGAGTGTTTAAAAAGATGACAATTCAGGACCTTGTAACAGGAGCAGTGAAAAATGGCTTTGTGAATTAACAAATGGAGATTGAATCAAGCTCAGATGGCCTTGGTTTTACTCCTTTTGAAAAAAGGGCCCCCTAGCTCTCTATACCCCAAGAAACTAATCTCCTAAATAAGGATATATACACCTTTAAAGACACATTAAGGGGCATTAAGACCTCAATTTATACACAGATGCAAAGGAAAACAGGTTCAAGAGAAACTGTTCTTAAATCTAGGATTACAAGGGCAAGGACAGTGACAAAAAAGGGTTTCTCGCTCAGGATACCATCCCTTCAAGCGAGAATTAGAACAAACAGTCATCTTACTGCCCCTTTTCCCCTGTAGGGACGAGGACTCCAACCTGGCTAGTGGGTTCCCTATGACATTTGCTCCTTCCTTGAACAAAGGCATTGAGCAATGTGTGATAGTTGAAACTTCCATCAAAGAAGTAAACGCTCAAGATCATAGTGTCAAAGACCATGTAGACACTCAAGCAGCTGAGACTCCCTTTTTTAATATTCCTCTGCATTCTGACGACCACTGTACACTTGTAGAACTGCTCCAGGTTGCTAGTTCTTCTAATGAACAAGACGGGGCAGAGGGTCCTCTAAGACTATAGGATCGCTGCTTGCTAACGATCTCCATTTTGTAGTTCATGCAGTATTGATACACCCTGCTCCTTTGGAGTGTTAATTGAGGAATGATAAGTCTGATCGGATTGTAGAGACACAGGAGGAATTACACCCTCATCCACCAAATCCATTGCCTGCTGATAATCAATTACCCCCTGTATGCCCGCATAATTTGTATGGGCCTGATAATGAATCAGGACTGCCTTTCTAACTTGGAATGTTGCGGGATGGGCTGCGTCCATTGGAGATTCCAGTTTCACCTCCTTCCTGTCCCAATATGACATCATTCTGCTTCAAGAAATCTGGTTTAAGGAAGATCTGCTACTAAATGGCTTCCACTCTTTCAGCCTCAAGGCCATGACCATGGCTAATCATGGTAGAGCTGTGGAGGCCTAGGCATATCTGTCTCCAGAGGTTTATATTTTTCTACAAGAGTGCTTCCTCCGTTTAAATCTAACGGTATGGCAGTCATGATGCAGTTCAAATCTGCCATCCTTGTGGTTATCAACATCTATATGCCCCCAATGAAAAGGAAGTCCAAAATTAAAGCAATGTGGGATGATTTGGAGACTTATGTGGCTGAACTAACCACAAAATATCCAAAGGCATCTGTGATTTTTGGGGTGATCTCAATGCTAGAATGGGCCCAGATGACAACAGCATAGATGTCATTCTCCATACACAGAGGAAGGTGAAGATATTCTTACACGCTGTTCGAAAGATCAGAAAACTAATTATACTGGCTTATGTCTAGCCTTAACCATGTATTGACTCAATCTTCAAATTTTAAATGGTGTCATAGAAAATGACTGCCCAGCCAGACATATCTATCTTTCTGGCACTAGAATGAGTGCTATCGATTATATAATTATCTCTAAGGAGCTGCTAGGGCAGGCAACTGGCATCTCAATACTTTCAGAATCTTCGACTTGCAATGATCAATGCAGAGCTGCCGGAGGCTCTATTTGAAAGTTATCATTTAATTACCAGGGAATTGCATCACTTTTAGCAAGAAGAGTCGAGCCACAAGTTAAATCTTTAAAGTTTCACTCTAAATCATGGTATGACTTGGACTATATTAAAGCGAAGGGTGTTCCTGCATGGCATGGGGTTGGACTGGATGACCCATGTGGTCTCTTCCAACTCTACATTTCTATGGTTCTATGATTGCCAGAAATAACCTTTCTGTCAAATACCAGGCATATATAACAGACTCTTCACCTTCCAATGCCCTAGTGCTCCTTCAGGAAAAGAAGAAATACAAGCAACTATTGGCTCACAAACCGAAGAATGCCATGAAGGAAAACTGGAGGCGTCCTATTCAAGCCAACCCAAAAAAAGGATTCTTCCCATTTTTGGCATATAATTTCAGCAAGACAAAATAATCCCTCAGATAGGGTCGACCGCCTTATAGCCCCTAATATTTGGGAAGTATATTTTCAGAATTTATATGCAGATATTACTAATGGAAATGGAAATTCACATCTGCCAATAGAGTCTTTGCCACCCTGGTCCTCAGTAACTGTCTCAGAAATCAAAAGCTTAGTATCACAGTTAAGATCAGGGAAAGTCCCAGGAGAGGACCTGATTCCCCCAGATCTCATCAAAAACAATTTGGGCTTCTGGGTCTCTCCTGGCCTCTCTCTTTACTTGCATTGATCAATACAGTTGTACACTGCAGGATTGGGGCTGGCGATTAGAATCCCTATTTTTAAAAAAGGATCTAAAAATGATCCAGCTAATTACAGGCCTATCAGTTTACTAAATACCTTCAGTAAATTATATGCAAGGCATCTACAGAGGAAACTCTTGGATTGGTTGGAGCAACAAAATATTTTAGCAGAGGAGCAGGCTGGATTCAGGGAAGGGAGATCAATTATTGATCAATGTTTTGTTCTTCAACACCTAATTGAGAAATACTCTTCAAACAATGTAACCTCCCTGCATGTTGCCTTTATTGACTTTAAAGCTGCCTTTGACTCCATCTCTCGATCAATTCTGTGGGAAAAGCTGGAGGCATCCTTGATTGATAGGCAATTACTTTTTTAAATCCGTATGCTTCATGAAGGGATTTCCTTGAAAGTAAGATGCTCTCCTTGGGGGCATCCAACCAGTACAATCAAAACAGAGAAGGGAATAAAGCAAGGTTGTATCTTGGCTCCATTGCTATTTAATTTTTATATTAATTCATTGGTGGGACAGCTTCAAAATACCTATTTTCATTCCTCTCAGCTAGCAGGAAGATCCATCGCCGTGTTTCTATATGCAGACAACGCGGCTATACTCTCAAGGATTTCCATTGGACTAAAAAAAACTCTTAAAGCCTTGACTCTTTTTTGTAATGAAGATTGTTTACCATTAAATTATCAAAAAATCAAAATAATGGCATTTGGGAAAAAAACAAGGAGCCTTCATTGGACTATAGATAATCACCAAATACATCAGGTTTTTTGCTTCAAATACCTAGGAGTAATTTTTCAGTCCTTGGGTAGCAGGAAAGCTCATGCTGATTATATCGTTAACAATGCCCAAAGGAACTCAGCTGCTATCCAAAAGTTTTTTTAAGTATAAAGGTGGTCAATATGTTCCAGCAGCCCTGAAAGTATTTGAGGTAAAACCAATCCCTCAGTTTTTGTATGGTGCTCAATTAGGGCCATTTCCTAACTTTGCACCTTTGGAACGCGTACAATCTAAGTTCTTAAGATCAGTTTTTCATGTCCCTAAATGTGTATCCAATGCCATTTTACGGTTAGAGGCAGGCCTTCTGAGCATAGAGACCGAAGCACGGATTAGCATATTTAATTACTGGCTTAGATTAAACTTTGTACCAATTGGGCTTGCACCCTTCGTTTTGGAAGATCAATTTCACTCCAAATGGAAACAGGCGGTTGTTACCAAATTGTCAATGCTGGATCTGTCCCGATAGCTTACTTAGGATGGGCTATGACCAGGCTAACTCAGTCGTTAAACAACGTATTTTTGATATTGAACGCCAAACAGATTTGGCCTGTTCTCCATCCTTTATTGCTAGTGAGCAGGACAAGTATCACATGTTGCTACAGGCCTATTTAAAAATTTTAGAACTGCCCAAACTTCCTTTGGCTTTTACTCTAGCGCATTGCCGTAGTCTTCCATCAGCTGTCCTTGAGGGACGATATAAAAAAATTCCCTATTTGGAGAGATACTGTCCATGTGATTCTGGTCAGATTGAAACGGTTGAACACACGCTTTTTCAATGTATGTTCTATAGATATTTAAGAGCTGATATCATGTCCCCAATTCTTCGGGAACACCCAGGTGGTTCTGAATCATTTTATACCTTCCTATTGTTATCAGATACGAACTCTGATATAACATACAAGGTTGCTAAATTCTGCGCTGCAGCTATGAGAGTAAGACAAAAGATGTTGGCTAGTGAGTAGATGCATATTGTATATCTTGTAATCCTTGTGAGACTGTTATCTCTCAGTAGTACTGCATTCTTGACCAAGTTTGTTACGCTGTTTTTATTCATTATTTATTCATGTTTTATGTTTACTTGTATCAGTACTTAGGTTTTTGGCCCTTGGTACTGTTTTGATGTAATCTTTTTACTGGTCTATGACCGTAATAAACAATATCTATCTATCTAGTAACTGGGGAGAGAACACAAAATATAGTGATAAATAGAGGAGTTAGACAGGGATGCCCTTTATCACCCCTTTTATTTATATTAATTTTGGAAATACTTAGTAATAGAATTAAACAAGAAAAACAAATACAAGGGGTTAAAACTAGGAATCAGGAATATAAACTTAGTGCATACGCCGATGATCTAGCTATCATTCTTGAAGACTCTGTAGTTAGTATAGAGATATTATTAGATAGATTGAATAATTTTGGAATATTATCAGGCTATAAAATAAAGAAAAAACAAAAATAATAAAACACATACAGGAACAGGAAGAATATGAACTAACAATATTAATGGGTTTCATGACGGTGAAGAAAGTAAAATATCTAGGAATAAACATTACAAAAAATAATGTGGATTTATTCGATAACAATTATAAGAAATTATGGTTGGAAATAAGGGAGGAAATCAAAAGATGGGGGAAATTGGAACTATCATTATTAGGTAGAATATCAGCAATTAAAATGAACATACTCCCCAAAATAAACTTTTTATTTCAAAACCTACCAATAATTATGAATGAAAAACCCTTTAAGGAATGGAATAAGGAGATGATGAAATTTATATGGAAAGGGAAGAAACTGAGGATAAAACTTAAAGTGTTGAAAGATATTAAAGAAAGAGGTGGAATGGGATTACCAAACCTAAAACTTTACTATTATGCAAGTTGTCTAGAATACATAACAGATTGGTTAACATTGAGAAACACAAGAATACTGTATTTAGAGAGTGAGCAACTCTATTTCGGATGGCACGCATATGCGTGGTATGGTAAGACAGCAATAGCTAAGGATTTTAAAGCCCACTTTTTACAGAAAGCACTCATAACAGCCTGACTAAAATACAAAAGACAGCTACATCTTAAAATTCCACTCTGGGTCTCAGTACATGAGGCCTTTTATAAAAGAGAAATTCCGAAAACAAAAACATGGATCACATATAAAAATACCCTGAAAATACAAGGAGATAATATAACTTTTAAATCTAAAAACGAATTAAAGATACATGGGTTTGATACACATTGGTATTTATTAACACAGCTACTGAAAAGATATAAAAACTATAAGGACACAGAAGGTTTTGAAATAAAAGAAAGTGAATTTGACAAGATATTAAAACCTGGGGAAGAACATAGATTTAGTAAAATACGCAAAATTTTGCTAAATATACAAAATGAACAAGAAACTATAAAAACTACTGTTACTGTAGTTTATCGTCTGAGCCTGAAGTCTACTAAATATGTTTTGATATCTAAAAGATTGACCATTCCAAACTGTTCCTCTCCACGTGCTTGCAAGGCCCCCGGACAAGCACGCACACAGACACAGCCGAACTAGCTGAAAAATACAAGATAAATCCAGGCAGGCCAGTAATTTGCTGACACGTAGCTTCAGGAGACCTCCAGGCAAGTACACTTTGAAACTACATTAAGTATGCAGCATACAAGTACGCAGCATACAAAAGATTCTCTGTCCTGAACTGCCAGCTTGATGAGATTAGCACTTACGAATAGCCAACTGTCAAGCACTCCCTATTTGCATACTGTCTGTGCTATTGACAACTCTGTCAAAATCCAATCATTCTAAATACTGACCTTTCAGAGGCTTTGTCTCCGATCCGAAACCCATTGTTTTCCCCAGGAACGGACTACCCTACAGGCACATTTCTCCTTATAAGAACTCCTGGTTTTGAGCGCTTCTTTGGATCGCTCCTGGCTTCCATCTCGCTTCACTGCTGCTCCGTTCGCCGAGCCTTCCCCTCAGCATACGCGTGCTGAGAATCTCCGCTCCAACTGACTTTCTTCTGACTGTTCGGGCTACAGGATCAGGTGTAGTATTTCCCCTGAAAAAGTCCCTCTTGAAATCCTCTATCAAACCTCCTCCCTTTTATCTTTTTAGGTCTGTATGAATGAATGCGTATGTGAGTAGTGACTGTCTTTTAATAAAAAAAAAATTATAATTTATTTCTGCTTGGTTTGTGGCTTGGCCTGACCCCGTAAACATTGGGTTCAAGATCTTGCTAAGTTGCCCTGCCTCTTGCATTGCTATAGCTTGTGCTCTGGCTAATTCCCATTCCCCATTATTTGGAGCACATTGAGGTGTCCCTCACAGGACCCCAGAAATCAGGGTAACATGACTACGATAAAATGGGCTCAAAACTTTAATCACATAATAACCATGGACCAATGGGAAAGTTCATGGAACACGACATAGAAATTGATAAAACCAGCTAGCTTAAGAGAGAACTATTACAAAATGCTACATAGGTGGTACATATCACCAGTACAAATCTCAAAGATACAAAAAAATGTAAAAGATACTTGCTGGAAATGTGAACAGAGGGGCACATTTTATCATATATGGTGGCGATGTAAACAAGTTAAAACATTTTGGGAAGGAATACGTACTAAAATTCAAGAAATAACACATTTACACAATATGATAGATACATTACAAAATAAATAAATCACAAAAGAAAATTATGTTATATATGATAACAGCCACCAGGCTTTGCTCTGCCCAGGTATGGAAGCAGAAAAAACTCCCAAGACCACAAGATTGGTTATTGAAATTATACAACATGGCAGAGGCAGATATAGTGATAGATTCTTTAAAAGATAACATGAAAAAGAAAAGTATTGAAGAATGAAAAATGGTATTTCTTCTTTGGGAATCATACTGGGGCAAGAATGCTACTATCTCTCTCGTTAATGATGTGTTTAAAATATAAATAAGCATGTAATTCCTCAGCAAGATGTGTCAAAATGTTATAAAGATTGTACAAAATAAATTTAAGTTCAAGGAATAAATGATAAAATAGGAAGGTGTAATATTTTAGGAAAAGCTTATAATTTATTTAGAAGGAAAGATACAGATAAAGAAGCATTAGTATCTTGAGTTTTGGCAAGTTAGGGGGAGGGAAGGGGTAAATGGAAGGATTTGGTAGGAGTATGGTAAGCTGACAAAGTAGATATAATATTCTGATATAGTAAATAGATATAAATATTCTAATATTGACTGTATACAATGCATACAAACAAGAATATATAAGTTAGTATAAAATAGAAATGTAATGGACTTATATTCATGTTATACATGTTATTAATAGAGGAAATATAGACTTCTGGGACAAATATGAAACATACCAATCCTTCCACTAGATTGGGATAATATATGTTTAGTCTAGTTTATAAATTTGCAGATTTAGGTTTAGATTTAGATTGTTTAATTGAGTGTAATTTAATGGTATTCGTTTTATTAATTTAGTGGTCTGTTGTTTGTTATAGTTAATAAGGTATTATGTATGGATGTACTTGTTATATTTTTTTATGTGTTAATCTTTGTATTGTATGTATATTTAATAAAACCATAAAAAAATTTAAAAAAGGGAAAAAAAAGAAAGGACAAGCAAATGATCCTGGGAATTACAGACCAATTCGTTTGTTACCCAGTATGAGTGAGCTTTGTGTTCATTTCCTTTCCAATGACAGCCTTCTTTCCTAAATGACAACAGCATACTCACATTGGCTCAAATAGCATTTTAGAGAGAAAGCCACTCAGTCATATGTTTGGTCCTCACCCACCTTACAGAGAAATATCCAAGATGTATGCAAGGTAAACTCTTTCCTGCATTTATGGATTTAATGGAGGCATTTAAGAGCTAAACTTTGGGTGAAGTCAGAAACTATTCTGATGGATACTAGACTTTATTGTCTAATTAAAGCACTTCAAGATGAAAATCAACTTCAAGTAAGATGTGGCTCACTGCGTCAACTCTCTAGAGTTCTATCTATGTCAAAAAAGGGTAAGATAGGGCTGAATTCTTGCACCAGCCCTGTTTAATTTATGACTTAATTTATGATTAATTTATGTAAATGATTTTGAAGCTGCACTGATGGACTGAAACAGTCATTTGCCTAAATTAGGTGACAGAAAAACTCTGTGTAACTATCTTTACTTTATGCAGATGACACTGTAATTCTTTCAAGATCCAGAACAGGGCTTAAATATTTGTTATGGAATTTTTCAAAATACTGTTCAGAGAATGAACTTGAAATTAATTTTGCTAAATCTAAAATTGAATTTTGAAAAGCAATTTTCTCAGCACAGATAGAGTTTAGACAAGTTAGAAAGTTCCATTACCTTGGGCTTGTATTCCACCATAAAATGTCTTGTATTTTTCACAGATCTGTAGTTCTCAGTAAATCCCATGTTTGTCAATCAGCTATTTGAACGTTGATTAGAGAGAGAGAGAAAGAGAGAGAGAATCAGTCTATACTCTCTACTCTCAAGGCTTATAATACAAAGCTTGTACCTACATTACTATTTCCTATTGCAATTTGGATCAAGAGAGTTAACTCTAAACTGAGCAATTTCCAGGCCAAATTTTTAAGAGCTTTTAATCAAACTCCTAGATGTGTTTCTAAGCCAGTGTTAATACTTGAAACTGGGGAATGTTCCCTTTCAACCAGGGCACGGATGAAAGCTATGAAGTTCTGACATGGGGGGGTGGAAGGCAGCAGGGGGTGGAAAAGAGCATGGGGGTGCAGCGGCAGGTGCAGGGGAGAGACAGGGAGGTGCAGGGAGTGTTGGTGGGCACAAGAGGGTGGTGGCAACCATGTGGGAGGAGTGGGGGGTGACTGCGGGTGTGGGGAAGACATGGGAGCAGTGACAGGCACAGGGGTGGTGCTGGGCACATGGGAGTGGCAGCAAGTGCAGGGAGATGTGGGGGTGGCAGTGAGCATGAGGGAGAAGCAGGGGGTGGCTGTGGGTGTGGAGAAGGCCTGAGGGGCAGTGGCAAATGCAGGGGTGGCATGAGGGGTGTGGGGTAGGCACAGGGGATGCATGGAGCTGGCAGTGGGCACATGGGGGTGGCAGCAGGTACATGAGGATGGTGGCAAGTGTCGGGAGGTACAGGGGCAGCAGCAAGTGTGGGGGAGGAATGGGGCAGGTGCAGGGGAGGCATGGGGAGTAGCAGTAAGTGCAAGGGAGGGGTGGAGGCCTGCAGTGGGTGTGGAGGAGGCACAAGGGCAACAGTGGCTGCAGGGGGTGGCGGCAAGTGGGGGGTGGCGGCAAGAACGGGGGGAGGTGTGAAGGGAAGTGGCTGGTGTGAGGGAGGCAGGAGGGTCCCACCTGGGCATTGGTACCTAGGGCACACAAACCAGTTGCCCCACCCTATACCTCTCTGGAACCATCAGATCATTAGGTCTAAACACCTGTGTTTCATGGTAAAGGCAAGATGTCATTCCCCCTGCCCTTGCCATCCATAACGTTTACTAACAAGTAAAAGCAAATAAATGGGAATTCTGGACTCTAATGGGTACTTCTCTATTCCAGGGGAGTTTCTCTAGCCAGAGAGCCCTCTGGCTGGCACTTTTACTGTGAAAGCTCTCCTTGGTGGAGACCCGTCCTGAGGAGTGTCTGCTGAGCTGGCCTATAGGAAACTGGGTCCATCAAGGACATGTTTAGATTGTCAGAATTTTACACTGTAAACTCTGTCTTTTAGCAACCTTCTCATGGGGCTTTCCTGGCAAGATTTATAAAAAGGAGGTTTTGCCATTGCCTTCCTCTGAGAGGTTCAAATCCTGGTCTCCCAAAGTCCTAGTCCAACACTTAAACCACTATACCACACTGGCTCTCACTGGCAAGATTTATTATTTAGAAGAGGTTTGCCATTATCTTCCTTTGAGTCTAAGAAAGCATGACTTGTCAAGGTCACTGTCAAGTCATCTTTGCTTTCTAAGAAGATGCCATGAAGTGTTCTGATGTTTGAAACACAGACTGGGATAGGATGATGGAACTGAGTGTGTGGTAGAAAGTGTGTGGTAGGAACTAGGGAATATTATTTTAACTGAACTTTGATAAGAGGGAACCAACACAGCTTCAAGGTTATGTAGTTGGCAGGTGGGATGAAAACCTGGGAATGGGGTTGTCTTAATTAGCTGTCAAATAGGAAGCTAGCCTGTGTAAGTTTGTAAGGTTACAGCTTACAAAGCACTGAAAATCCAGCAGTTTTCTAGCCTTGGCAATTGCTAGAATGTGCTGCTGTTACTCGAAAGTTTCCTGAATAAAGCTTTTGCAACTGTCTAAGCTGAATTTCTGGAACTGGAGTTATCCTGCACCTGACGATGACCCAGTGAGTTACCATGAGTAGTGGGGATTTGAACTCTGGTTGCCCAGAGTTCTAGTCCAACACTTAAACCAGTACACTACATTGACTTTAATTTGCAAAATTTATTATTCGGAGGAGGCTTCCCACCATCTTCTTCTGTGGCTGACTAAGCATGACTCACCAAGGGCACCCAGTGGATTGCCATGGCTGAGCAGGGATGCGAACCCTGGTTTCGCAGAATCCTAGTCCAACTCTTAGATCTCTGAACTAAGACATTTAAGTAGAGCTAGATTCTGATAGAATGGCCCTGGGTTTTGTTGACCTATCCTCCTAAACATCATCTTCCTGTCCTAAGATATTTTATTATTAGCAGCAGCATTAGTATGAATATAGACATTTAGGGACTGCGAGAGAATTCAACACGAGCATTAAAAAAAAAGTATTTGCCACTGAGGGGCATTAATTAACGGGAACAACACATTATAATCAGAGTTTGCAGAACTTGATTTTTGCTTCCAAAACAGTCTTTGATTGGTGTACAGCTCATATCCATCATGCTGATTATTTACACAATGTAATGCAAGCTATTGGTAGCTGACGTTTAATGACATCTGCAGGGCTGGCCACCTGTGACAAAACAAAGAATCATCCCCAAGTCTCAAGATTTGACTGTGAAATCTCAGGGCATGGGACATTCTTCATTTGGCAACTCCCGCTAGCACGTTAAGCCCAACAGACAATATTTTCCATGAGATTCTTCATGCAAATAGTTCCTAGTCATGTTGTTGCAATGAGACTGTAAAGGCAACATCAGTGCCTGGTGAACTGAATGGCCTGCCACTTCATGCAGAGAACTAACTGGCACCAAGTGGCTGATGGGAAGAAGAACAGATATTGGCCCTCCTGCTACAATGACCCCTTTTTCTTGTTCAGTTCTGTCTGTCTAAATGTATTTAAACTCTTGAACTTCCAGTTTAGCTTGGGACGAACAAGGATGGTAATGAGAGAGTTCCAGCAATCTCGAGCTGTGATGGTGGTGGCAAACCACAATTTTTACAATCTAAAATTAGCTGAGAGCTGCCCAGGAACTAGGTGCACCTGAAGACCCCTGGCAAATTAGCAACTGTGCCCCAGCTTCGTTGCTACCTGGTTTTGGGCAGCGATTGCGAAGGGAAGCAGCCTGGGAAGTGGAGCTGCCACATTGGTAAGCAAGTGGGGAATTCCCCCCTTTGCACCACAAGCAATCTACCAAACCTACTGAGATGAGTGATAGTAAAATGATTTAAATATAAAATCAAGAAGACTCCTTTGATTGCTAGAAATCTCTTTATTACTAGTATTCTCCTATAGCTTCTGTGATATTTTTCTTTTTTTCATTTTTGACATTTTGTGGTCAGTGAGTGGCTGAATATAAGTCTACTGTATTAGATTGCTGTTTGATTGTTGTTTGAGTATCTTACTTGATCTGTGGGGGGGGGGTATAGGAGATCCAAAGAGCTCCTGGTTTAGAAAAGTTTTTATTCTTTCCTTCTTTTTGAAAGAGTAAAAGAGTGCTAAGTGAAAAATTGAAGAGACAGAATCTTTATTTACTTTTCTTTTTGGATTTTTTTTTATTTTGATTCTCTTTCTTTTTGAATTTGACTCTGCTTCTATTTTCTATTTATACTTCCGGAGTTTCTGTTGGCACTCCAAAGTAGCTGCAGTGTTTTGACTACCAGGAGAGCCGTGGTCTTGAAAATGCGATTGTTTAAAACAGCTGACACTCTCCTCTTGTTTCAGTTCTGATTTTTTTTTACTTTTTGATTTTTTCCCTCTCTCCTATAGTATCATTAAAACCTAGCTCCTACTTGGGAAGCAAAGAATATTATTTAGTTCTATTTGACCTTTCTTCTTTTCTTCTCTCCCTACCTTTTCATTGAATGAAGGGAAGAGAATAGTTGATTTTGAAAGGGAGGAGGAAAATCCAAGTGGGAGAGAGGAAGAAGAAAGAATTACAGAAGAATTGTAAGAGAAGAGATGAGAAGGAAGAAGAAAAAGGTATTGAAAGTAGGAAAGAGTAAGGAAGAGAGACTGAAGAAAGTAAAAGGAAAAAAGGAAAGTAAGAAGAAGGGACATGAAAGTTGAAGAAGGTTTGAGTAAGCAGGTGTATTTCCGGGAAGAAAGGAGATGAGAGAGGAGGGGAGAGAGAGAGAGAGATAGAGAGAGAGAGAGAGAGAGTGGGTCAAGAGAAGAAGAAAAGGAAGAGAGGAAGGAAGAGAGAAAGAATAGCAGGTGTAAAGACAAGTTTTAAGACTCATGAACATCAACTGGCCCAAGCTAGGAAGGGTTTAATGGAGTGCCTTACTATATGAAGACATCTATGAATCATGTGAGAGACTTCAGAAAAGAAACTGGACTTCTTGTTACCACCATGTACTGGCCTGGCCTTTAGTGAGTCAAAGATATCATTTTGATATCATAATTCGGCCCTACTCTGCCACCAGCCAAGTGTTTGTGAGGCCCGCCAAACAAGCGCGAAGCTAGGCATGGCTGTTACTTGCGGCTCCCACCAAATCAAGCCAGATATTGCCAGATCTGCTTTAGGGGACCTCCTGAAACAAACAGCTTCATTACATATGCACGCTGTTACAAAGAGATTCTCTGCCCCGAGAGGACACCCTGGCGAGCTAGGTACTTAACTGCCAAGCTAGCCGCATTTACATACCGGCTATACTATTGTCAATTCGGACTTTAACTTAATCATGCAAATTCTGACCTTTCGGAGGCTTTGTCTCCAACCGAAAACTTATTGTTTTCACCCAAAGACCAGGCTGATCTGCAGTCGTTCTTTCTCTTATAAAAATCCCCTGCTTTTGAGAGCTCTTTGGAACTCTCGCCGGATCGCTTGGACTTTATTCTGCCTTGTTGCCGCTCGGTTCAGCAGATTCTCTTCGGTCGCCACGCCGAGCTTCCTCTTCTTCAATCAGGCTTCTTCAGGACTACAGGACAGGTGGCGTATCACCCATTCCCCTCAAATTCTATTTTTCTTTTCTAGTTAGGAGTGTGTTTGTACTTTTCTTTAATAACTGTTTAATAAATCTAATTGTTGTTTGAACCCTTTACCTCCTCACTGACCTGACGCTGTATGCATAGAGTAAAAGATCCTGCTGCGTTACCCTGCCTCTTGTTAACCAAGAGAGTGCTCCAGCTAATTTCCCCCAACTTTGCTTAGTTTGTTTGGTAGTTTGGGCACCCCTCCCAGACCCCCAATTCACAGGATAACATTCTCTTGGAGGATATGAACACTAAGCTTAATACCATGCAAAGACTTTAATTACAACTGAAAAATGAGGTGAAAGAAAACAAGGAAGAGAGTCAGGGGCTGAAAAAAGAAACACAAGATATGAAGAACTCAAAAGACAATTAGACCAAATGGCACTATGGTGGGACAAAGAGGGAAAGAATCATGGCTGAGGCTGAGAGGTGTCTTAGAGAAGCTGAAAGAAAACAGAAAATAATCAAAGAACTAGCAAAGAACATAGACTGCAGTGAAGATTTTCTGGAAATATAATTGGACCAGGTCTATAGAGTTAGCTCCTTGGTGGCTAAGAAGAGGAACTTTCTAAGAGATTTAACAGTCCAGTGTGTGAGGAAAACTGTGATAGACCAGATTTTGGAAACACATTAGAATAAAGGCATTTGAATCAACAGAAAATCATTTGTAATTCTGAAGGAAATCCTGGCAGATTTACTGAGGAGAAGAAAAGACTGTATGATCCTCGTCGATGTCCTGAAGAAAGAAGGAATATCTTCCAGCTGGGACAACCTTGAAGGAGACAACTTCTCCTTTAAAAAGGAAAGATATAAAATAAACTCTCTATATAAGGCCAAAGAATTTTTGAAAAGAAATAAGAGAGAATTAAAGTTATTCAGAAGACGAGAAGATCCACCTCTGGACTTAAGTAGTGAGGAACCAAGAAAAAGAGAGAAATCGGAGGAAAGATCAGAAGAAAGGGAGCAAAGAGAAAAGCATCAAAAAGTGAGCTTGCTGGATCTTGACAGCCTGGATAAGGAGTAGAGGAGTAGAAAAAGGAGTAAGTAGAGGAAAGAAAGGGATAAAGAGGGAGGGGGAGAGAAAGAGAGTGAAGGGGAGGACAGGTTGGGGTAAGGGAAGAGGAGAAGTAAGACAAATAAGTAATTGTTAAATAAAAATAAGATAGCAGTTAATTTGTGATAAATAAGGAGGTTTGAATTTAATAGTAATTGATAATCTGTAACTTTTGAAATTGACAATTTGTGAAAGAATGGACTATCTTACATGGAATGTGAAGGGGATAAATTTATTTAAAAATGCAAATTAATATTTCATTATTTTTTAAAAACCCTAGATTTAATATGCCTTCAAGAAATACGGATAAAGTTATTGATCCAGAAAAGTTTAGCAGAGGAGTTTGTGTCAGTTGGACAAAAAAAGAAACATGGAGTCGTTCTGTATATCAAATCACATTTGGACTCACATTTGGTATTTACAGATATGAAGGGTAGATACCGAGGAGTTAAAGTTAAAATAAATAATAAAATATCAGTGGTAGGGATCTATGCTCTGGTAATGGAAAAAAGTACATTCTATAGAGAATTGAAGAAGAAATTAATAGGTATGAAAGATTAAAATTCATGTCTGATGGGGGATTTTAATAGGATGGTGGACCCACAATTAGATGGATTACCTGTAAGAACAATCACAAAGAACCAAGGAAAACTGGTGAAGGAGTTTTTGAATTGATATAAGAACTGTAGTTAGTTAACACCTGGAGAGTTAAGAAAATAAAAAGCAATTTACATTTTTTTGTATACGCATAATTCATTTTCTAGAATTGACATGACTGGGGTTTCAAATACCATAAGGGGAGTGTGAGAAAATTGGAAATACTACCTAAAACTGTACCTGATCGTAATCCTGTGCGTTTGACTTTTAAAAAAAGGATTTATAATTACAGATGATGAAATGAGTCGTTACTATATAAGGAAAAAATTAACAACGTAAAGAAACACCCATAGAATAATTTAAATCAAGATAAAGGGGTAGAAAATACAATAGTATGGGATGTGGGTAGAGCTATAATCAGGGGGATATTTATAAAATTAAATATAGAATGAAAAGGAGAAGATAAATAAGATTTCAGAAGAAATTAAAATAAAAGAGCTAGCTAGAAACCCAACAAATAATAAAGTCCAAAATCAGATAAAAATGTTACAAAAACAAATTAAATGATAATGGTTGGTCAGATGAAAAAGAAATTGGATTATGGAATTTTGAACAAGTAAATAAACCAGGGAGATGGTTATTATACAGGCTAAGGAAGGAAAAGACTAAAAGAATGATTATAAAACTCAAACAGGGAGACAGATTAATTACTGAGGAAAATTAATTAAGTAAGGTATTTTATAATTTCTTTTAAGCACTATACAAAAGATAGGAACTATTGGAAGAGCGAATGAATGGTTATATAAAGAAACAGAGATTTACAGAGGTACAAAGAGAGAAATTAAATAAAGAAATATCTATCAATAGATGAAATTAGAGAGACAATTAAACAACTGAAAAGAGGTAAATCCCCTGGCCCTGATGAATTAACTGCATAACAACATATTTTGTACTGAATTAGAGAGACCCCTTTATAATGTGATTAATGGTATTATGAAAACCCAGAAATTCCCCAAAAGTTGGAAAGAAACAAATATCTCATTACAAAATGAAGATAAAAGACCCATTATCAGTTAAAAATTATAGACCTATTCCTTTATTAAATGAAGATTATATGATATTTACATCAATTTTAGTGAGCAGATTGAAAATTTTTCGGCAAGATTATATACATGAGAATCAAAGCACCAAAAAACCTGTGTTAGATATAATAGAATATTTAAATTATCATAATCAGATTAAAGGGGCATTAAATTTTTTTTGGATGCCGGGGCGGCCTTTGATAATGTAAATTCGAAATTTTTAATTAAAATTTTGAAAACTGTAGATTTAGGAAATAAATTCCTAAACAGGATCAGGGCACTATATTCCTCATAAAAATCTAAAATAATAATAAATAGGAACTTAACAAATTGTATTCAATATTGAAAGAGGAACAAGACAGGGATGCTCACTTTCTTCTTTACTTTTTATTCTTACGTTCAAATGCTTAAATACAACTATAAAAGATAATAGAAATATAAAGAGATTAAAGATAAGGAAAGCTGAGTTTAAACTGAAAGCTTTTGTTCACAACATAGTTCTTATATCAGAAGATTCAATCAAGTAGTATAGAATTATTGATGTTAGATATCGAAGAATTTGGTAAAGTTTCTGGTTTTAAAATTAATGTAGATAAAACAAAAAATTCTAACTAGAATATGAATAAGGAAAAGAAAAACTATATAAAAATCAGGTTTTGAAATGGTTAAAATGGTGAAGAATTAACAATTACATAAAAATAATTAAGTATGGGAGGGCATTAGAAATGATCCTAAGAAATGGCAAAATCTTAATCTCTTTTTGTTTGGAAGAATATTGGTACTTAAAATGATGGTTCTACCTAAAATGAGGTATCTTTTCTAGACAATCCCAATTATATTTTCAAATTCCCCATTCACAAACTAGCATAAAGAAATTTCAAAATTTTTATGGACCAAAAGAAAACCTAGAGTAAAATGGAAAGTTCTGACAGATTGAAAAGAATGAGGAGGATTAGGTATCCCTGATTTTACAACATATTTTGAAGCTTCACGTTTAGCATGGTTTAGAGATTGGATCACATTAGAAAAGAAGAGATTATTAGACTTAGAGGGCCATGAACTAAAATTTGGATGGCATGCCGATCTTTGGTATGGAAAAATAAAAGCTAAGGCAGGATTTAACAATCATATTGTAAGAAGAACAGTTTTTAAAATATGGGGAAAATATAAGAAAAGATCTGGGAATAGAATTACAGGGTGGCTGTCATCATAGGAGGCATTTTATCAAAAAGAAATTGGTAGTTTTGATTGGATAAGATATAGGGACATAGTAAGAGATGAAAGAGATAAATAGAGTATTAAAGAACAACAAAATTTAGAGCAGGAAGGATATACAATTCAATGGTTTGTATATTATCAGTTGAAGGAGAGATTTAGATAATAAAAAATTGGTTTTAAGAATATTAAAAATGAATTTGAAACATTACTATGTACAGATGAATCCCATTTAATTTCAAAAATGTATAAATTACTATTTAGAACACACGCAGAAGAAGAAAAGATAAAAGAATGGATGACATATTGGGCCCAACGATTAGGACATAATATAGAACTAGAACAAGGGGACGATGCTTGAGGAAAAGGATTGAAAGTCACTCAACGTAATGACCTTAGGGAAAAGTTTAACTCTTAGTATATTAGCTAAGATATATAAAGAGGTAAATAATTGGTGCTGGAAACACAAAAATCACAAAGTCTCTCTATTTCATATGTGTGATGATGCAAAAAAGCAAATAAATATTGGATATTGATTTGTAATCGTATGCAAAAAATACTAAGAGTAAAAATAATATTTAGACCAGAATTACTCCTTTTAAATATGATAGATAAGGATGATGTTATGGAAATACAGCATAGAAAATTAAGGTATATGGTAACGGCTGCTAGAAAAGTTTATGCAAAACATTGAAAAGGTAATAAAATTCCAAAATTATATGAATGGTTAAATAAACTATTGGGCTTAACAGAAATGGACAAGCTTACTGTTTTATTAAAAGAAAACTCTTATCGAATCTTAAAAACTTGAAAACCCATCACCGACCACGTAAGGAACACTAACGGAGACTTCGCAACTATCGGATTTGATATGTAAAAATATGATAGATTTAGGTTGGTAAAGAGAGTACATGGGAGATAACAGGAGGTGATAATTGATAATGAGGACCAGTGGCCAAAGCAAATCAGGAAGCTACTTTTTTGTTAAGTGTTTTTCAAATATTAAATATGGAACGTTTTTGAGTTTGTATGTTTTTTCTATTTCCTATTTCTTTTTCTTTTTCTCTTTCCTCCCCACTTTTTTCTATGTATTTGTATTTTTATCACAAGCGCATGTTAATTTGAAATCAATAAAGATTTTTTTATATATAAATGTGTATTTAAACTCCTAAATGTGTATTACTGGCTTAGATGTACCACTGGCAGTGCTCTATGCACACACACAACATTGGGTTGGGTGGAAGACTCAGAGCTTCTTTTATGGAGCAGGGGATGGGGATGCAGAAATCTAGTTCCTTGTTTATACCTAAATGTGTATTATTGCCTCGATTGGGACACTTGGCAGTGTTTTGCATGCATACAGAACGTTGGGCTGAGCAGGTCTAACAGAAATGCATCTCCTGGTTGTAAAAATGCATGACTTTTTTTGGCAGGGGGAGAGGGGAGGCAGGGGCCTTTGGGGAAGGTCCAGAGATGCAGTTCCTTATTTGTTTCTATCCAATTGTGTATTACTGGCCTAGCTGGTATACTTCGCAGTGCCCTTTTCACAAATACAATATTGGAACAGGTGGGTGTTGATGCCATCTGATAAAGACAGAGAAACTTTGAGGGACAGAAATGAAATCATTAGGACATTTTGTGCAAGGAGAAGCTTGTTGGAGATGTGCTCCTTCTTCTCCTGTAGTGCCCTTTGCCCCTGTTGAAGACCCAGCAGGATACGTGCTGCCTGTCTCTTTCCTGACATGGTTTCCTCACTTGGGAAGCCTGCTGGAGATGGCATTGCAGAAGAACTATCTGTTGGAAAATGAGACTGAAACTGTCAGGAATTCAGCTTTCATTTAGCAGAGTCACACAGGGACTTGTGGCTTCAAACTGGTACTTGGAATAAACACAAACGCAGGTAGCTTTGAATAAAAGACTAAATACTTTACTAATGACTCTTCATTTACATCTGTATTGAGAGAGCCTGCTACCTGTCTAATCTAGTGAATAGGAGATTCTTCAGTTTAACTCACCATCCTCCTTGATGGGACTCAAACTCGGAGCACGCAAAGAGTTCAGGGAAAGCAGCCATTGAGAACAAAAAGAGAGAGAGAGAGAGATCAGAGAGAGAGGGGTCTTAACTTTTGTAAGACCGATGACCCAAGCAACTGTCCTGGGTCACATGATCTGAGCACCAAAGGTATTTATGATCATGCAATAAAAGACAGAAAGGCAAATAGAGAAGATCTGGCATGCAACAGAAAGGGAGGCCCTATCTGGCTATTGCCCATCTGTTCTAACAACAAGATAGGGTGGGGGGAGAGAGAATGCTGAGATTTCCAACACTATCTTCTTCCCAGTTCATTTCTCTGTGAATTCCAGTGAAAAGGAAATAATGGCAAACCAACTCATCGCAGCCAAGTTCCCCTGGGATCAGCAGTTGCTGACTCTGTTGGTCCATCTGGATAGCATCTCTACATTTCTCTAACTAGGAAAAGGCAGGGTGCGATGTTTTAGACTTTAGACATCTTTAAAACTTGTGGTGGGCTGAATAAAATTGCTAACTTTTTGGTTACGCAAGTTCGGTTATAATGCATCCCCCTGGTTTCCAATGATTCCTGACAGAACTTGCTCGCCCACATTTATGTTGGTCTCAATTTACACCACAAGTCCAGGAATGTGACCCCAATGTACATCCAGACCTGCCTGTTTTTCCAATTTCTATGAATGGTTGTGAAAGCCAGAGACTGATGAAATCTAACAGAGGAGAATCAACTCTTTAAAGCGTGGAGAATTCTGTGGATACCATGGAGCACTAAAAAGACAAACAGGTTCAAGAGCCAATCACGCCTGAACTCTAAAAGAAGCCTAAAACAACCATATTGACATTACTGTACATTAGACATATTATGAAATGGTGTGACTCACTGGAAAAGACAGTAAAGTTGTGAAGACTAGAACGCAGTAGAAAAAGAGGAAGACCACATCACAAGTGGATCAACTCAACAATGGAAGCCACATCTCTTTGAGTTTTCAAGATCAGGGCTGCTGATGACTTGGACTCATGTAGGTCTCTCATTCATAAGGCAATTATACATCAAAGTCATATTCAGTGGCGTACTGAGGCTCAACACCACCCAGGGCAAGGGGGTAGGGTGGTCTGTGGTAGGTGGGGGTAGAGTTCGTGCACGGCGGAGGGGGAAGCACATGGGGGAGGGGGAAGCACACATAGGAGGGGCGAGTAGTGATCACATGGAGAGGGGCAAGTAGCAGGGGGGTGACAGAGGGAGGGGTTGAGTGGCAAGCATGTGGGGGAAAGGGGAGGGGCAGCAGAGGGAGGGGCAGTGGAGGAACAGGTGCGCAGTGGCGAAGAAGGCCAGGTGGTGGGTTCCTCTTTTTACACCCCCCAAAATTGGCACCTAGGGTATGAGTCCCAGTTGCCCCATCCTAGCTCCGCCTCTAGCTATACTGATGGCAAACAAAGCATCAGCTCCTCATTCCCAAAAACTGAGTAGGTCCTGAAGCCTACTTTTTAAAAAAAACCAAAAAAAAAAAAACCCCTTTAGGCAAAGTAAATAAAGCACAGGGGTTCTTGTCGCTTGTTTCAAGGCAACACTACCAATTCTTCATGTTAGAAGTGGGAATATCTTTTTTCTTTTTCTGGATGAAAAACGCAATAGGAGGTCAAAAGGGTACTGGGAACACAAAAAGTATTGTGGGCAACTACAGGATGCCCATCTCTTGGATTAAAATGTATCAAATGCTCAGTGATAACAAAAGGCAGCAGAGAAGATGGCACCTTGCAAGACATGAGGTCGTGTCTCTCTCAAAGTGGCTAACAAACACAAAAAGCTGTAGCACTTCAGCTTTTATTTTCTTCAGTTGCCCTGAATCAAAGTACACTGTACCTGAAGTGGCAATTATAGCATACAGAGGACGGAATACTCCAGTGTGAATAAATGATGCTAGGTGTTATCTTCTAGGGTGTGGCCATGGAGTATTAGGGTGCTGAGTCTACTTAGTCACAGTCACACAGTTTTTATCACACTTTTGGAGCGGACAGTATTTCTATCCTATTAACTGACTAGTAAGACCGTGTTCTTGTCATTGTTTGTTCTATTTTTTTCAGAAACATGCAGGTTCTGAAGCAAACACAACTCAGTTGTAATTTTACCTACATGCCGTAGATGGCATCCTGGATATTTGACCTCAGTGATATAAATTAGATTACAGACCTGCCCATGTTTCATTTACTATACTAAGTCTCCTCAGTTATACTCCCAAAATTCTGCTTGAGGTCATGTAGGTGGTAACACTTGAGTTCCTAAGGCTATACACTAAGTGATTTAAGAGTAGCTTTCACTAGTAATTAGTATATGTATGGAGGCTGGCAAAAAGGTAAAACAGAAGGCTTCTTCATTGCTTTAACAAGCCACTTAGAGTGCCTAATAATGGATTGCTTTCTTTAATTAAAATACAATAACCATGAGAGTCTAGATAGAAATTCATCATAAATAGAATGCACTATTCTTTGTTGCTCGGTCAATGAGATGAATCGAACATCTGTTGTGGAGAGAGATGTTTCTCAAGTTCACCTCTCTGTATTTATTACTGAAAAAAATATTATTGAAAATAATTACACTCAGTTACATATTAGCAAGTCCTACTGACTCCTGCTGGACTTACTTCTAACTAGGCAATATAACACTGGTTCGTACATCACAAGGGAAGGGTAACGTGCTTCGGTTTCTAACTACATCCAACATTTTTCACATTCTTGCCTCTTCATACATAAGCAGTATATTTTGGGTCATATAATCTATATTCTTCCACTGCAATAAATGAAGTACAATAAATACAGAAAGCCATCTGAAAATTTATCAGCTAATGTGGGAGGTGGATTCCTGAGTAAGTCATTATATTTGAACCAATACAATAATTCACAGTAACTGAACAATTAAAGTAGCAAGATGCAGTCTAATATAAAGTTTCGATTTTTTAAAAAAATGAGAGGTAATCAACACTCAACAGGAATGGGATGCTAAAATATCTATCAGCTTGTTAAGATGTATCCCTCCAGTAAAATGAAGAGCCAATCCTTTTTCAAAGCCTTTTGTGGAGATCTTATTTCCCACACTAACCAAGGATACTAGAAGTATACTAGAAATATGTTTATTGACATTTATACTATAATCCAGGCATGCTAATGTAAATATTACCGTGTTCAGTGCGGTTTTGCTTCAAGACAGAAATAGGTAAGTTGTTTATCAGGTGGGGGCATTTTTAAATAGCTGGAATTCACAAACTTTTTATAGGAAACAATTCTCTGAATGAAAGGTTCATTTTTGGCTTTAAATCTTCATTATCAGATTTTATGATTTACAAAACTCCTTAACACCATTCATCTCACTAGAACTATTTTTTAATAAATGGTTTAACTCTTTTATCATGTAAACTTTTTGAGTTTCACAGCCTCCAGAGTTGATACAATGCAAGTAGTTTTGCTAATATCTGAACTACACTTCCAGTAAATAACAATCTGTAAAACGGGCTTTAGACTGGATAATTAGAATTCTACTGCTGCAAACCTATTACATAACAGAAGCCTGTATTCTCTCTCAGGACCCTGCCTTTGTCTTCTGAAAAGGACTTTCTCTGTCTCACACCCATCACAGATACAGAAGACCCCCATGGCAGGTACTCCCACAATTCCCAACTCCAAGTTTAAACTAGTATCCTCATTCTTATTCTTCTGCAAGAAGGTGAAGGCCTTTTTGTTTCAGCAGGTATTTGAGGACTGATTGCTCTGAGGGAAAGGGCCTTCCATAACGTGCTGTGTCGTCTCTATCTGCTGAAACGTGCTGAAATTACGATTTAAATAAACCCCTCTCCATTTTTTAATGCTGTTTAAGCCTCACTCCTTCACTAATATATTCCAACTTCACTTTAATTAGCTCCTAGCAGTCCCTAGGTAGGTCTGAATCAGACTACAACCCTAAGCCTCGAACTAAACGCACCACACCACGGAAATCTGAACAAGCAAAGACGACCCCGCTTGCCGAACGCCAAGACTAAATAGCAGTTCCGCAGACATGCGCAGTCCGGACAGGTCCCTCCCATTCCCGCCCAACCTTCCGTTCTATCCATGCGCATGCGTACCAATGATATTCGCGCATTGTAAGACGTAGACTTGTTAGACTTTTCAAGGCTGGTGATTTCTGAATGTTTAAATCACTGCATTTTTTTTAAATTCTATGAAGTATAAATAAGAGCTGCCTCCTATAGAAGTAGTTTACCTTTTAACCTAGGGATGTAATGTAGCCGAAGCTGGGGAGCAGCTTGACTCCACGTTGCCTAGCAATGAATACTATCAAATAGAGAATTCAGTGTTCTTTGTAATCCAGATCTTAGTTTAGTGTGCAAACTAAGGTAATTAAACATGCAAGCTTATAAGGCAGCTGCATCCACTACCCACGAGCACAGAGCTTCTGATTGTAATTAAGCATTGTATTTGAGTGTTGTGTTTGGAAAAATTTAAGTAGATTATATTTGCTGTAGCTGGGGATAGAGCAATGAACTATCGAGAGGAGGACAAATAACTTCTGCGATCACTTTGGGTTTATAACATAAGAGATAAAGTGAGAAAGGAGTGAATTAACGGCACCTTTGAGACTGATCTAATTAAGCACAAGCCTTTTAACTAATGGGCTGTATTACAAACATTTTCTTTTAGCTTTCTCCAATTCCAACATTCCAACATGGGGACAATAATCAGTAAAAACAGTATATGTCTGTATTTTTTAAAAAAGGTTAAAATTAACCCATCTCGTCTTCCAAATTCTGTTTTAATGGGAAAGTGTTCACAATGGTATCGCTCATCTTTCTGAATAGCTCCCTGTTGCATGTCACGCATGCGCGACGGGACCATACTACAGCATCATCGTAGAGCGCGTGAGGTGAGAGCGCTCTGTCCCGGATGTAATGTTCCCGAGGCGGCGGTAACTGCGTTTCTTTTAGCCCCTAGAGAAGCGGAGCTCTTGCAGGGAGCTCGAGATAACGAAAACCGTCGCCATGACCTCCGCGCTGGAGAACTACATTAACCGTATCCTTCTTTTGCGCTAGATAATTCAGGAATCCGAAGCCTCGAGAAAGAAGGGGGTGGGTTGGTTGGGCAAACGGTTGGTGTGAAACGGCGGCTGAAGCAGGGACTGTGGTAACCGCTCTTCCTTCCCGTCGGCCTCCGCGCTCACGAGGGGGGATTGTGCGCGCGCGAGGAGGTCGTTCGGGCGGGACCGCTCGCGCAGCCACTGTTGAAAACCGGGGGGGGGAGGCGGCGCCCTGAGTAGGGCCGCGCCTTCCTCGGGTTGCCTTCGGGGTTTCTCGCGGAGGCGGCTTAGCCTCGGACACCTCTAGTCGGGCTGTTGGTCAGCCGCATCTTGCTGTGGTGGCAGTGGGCCTTGGGAGTTACGGTATAGCGTCACCTGGAGGGTCCTGACTTGCTCCCCTCTGATCCCGGTTGTATATTAAATGGGTTCGTTAAATGGAGGCTCGCCCTGTGAACAGCAATTTTTATTAATATTCCCAGTTTCTGACCAGAAGAAGCACCCCAGTGCCTTGAGCTGACTATATGAAAGAGAGACCCGTTAGCTGGTACGGCGCTTGATTTATCCTCTTGTGCTTAGGAAAGCAAAACAGTTACATTTGTGTATCCAGAAACTTAGGATCTTGCAGTCTATAAATTATAGTGGTCAAAACCACTGTGTTAAAGCTGCCAAGTGTTGGTCTGTATGTGGGAATGCCGGCTTCAAATTCCTTGAGGATATATCAGTACTACAAAATTATAGTACTTTAGTACTACTTGCTACCTTCCTTGGCTCTAACCTATTCAATCTTGGGATTTGTAATTTCATTATGTACTTATACCCCGCTGTCAGAGAGTTCTAGTGCTGTGTTTCAAGAGAAGATCCTAGTGGATTTTAAGAATGTCATCAAACTACTAATCCCTGGATTTAATAGGTTGGAACTATGATGATTAAAGTGGAATCAGACTACTATAATTGTGTGGTGTGGTTGGAACTTGTATGTGGAAAAGCAATCTGAAGCTTATAGGGGTGGTCACCATCTCTTGTTTAAATAATTTTATATTGTTAGATTTGTAGTGAGAACTAAGCCCCAATTCTTAAAAGATGCCTTGATAAAAGAGCACATGTATCTCAGTGTGGTTGAAGTGTTTTTATTATGGCTATTCTTTAACTCGAGTCTCAGGTACTGTCGCTGTAATTACTTCAGATGGTCGAATGATTGTGGTAAGAATTTACATTAAATATTAAAAAGCAACTTTTGTAAAGCTGGTTATTCTGTAATAGTAATGGATAAAAAAAAAGTTGTGGGGAAAATTACACCTCAGTTTACACAAGACACACTAAACTTGTAGAAATAGCAAACTTCAGTTCTTGAGAATATGAACCTATTTATATACAAAATATATTCACTATATATAGATCTGACAATGGCCATTGTCTGTTTGCCCAACTCTAATCTTATCTTCCACTCTTTAGAACTATTGAGTTCAGGTACATGATGCCTTATCAATGATCAGTGATCAGTAATGTTTGTGTCTGGTAGAGAGATTACATGAATAAAGTTTCACACAGGAACCATAAGGGCATCTATAAGTCCCCACATTTGATGCCATGGCATTGGGATAAATAGAAGCTCCTGCAGTGGGTGGCAGTGGTGGGGTTTGTGGATGTCCACACATTTTGTGGCAGTGGGTGGGGTAAGTGGAAGCTGTCTTAGAAATACAATTGTGATGAAAATATAGACTCATTTAATGGAAGAAGTATCTCTGAAAATTTACTTAAGGATAATCTACTTAAGTGACCATAATATTTAAAGTTATATTATTGCTGGTAAATGTTGTAATGTTTAAAGCTTTTTAAATTGGTGTTAAATAGTACAATGTTATATGTAATGTACATTTAAGACATAAGAAAAATCTGGGAATTTGAAATGTCTCTTTTTATTTATTTTTTTAAGGGAACTCTCAAGGGCTTTGATCAGACCATCAACTTGATTTTGGATGAAAGCCATGAAAGGGTGTTCAGTTCTTCACAAGGAGTAGAACAAGTAGTATTAGGATTATACATTGTAAGAGGTGATAATGTGTAAGTTGGCTTCTCTCCTCCCTCTCTTTCTGTTAGCGTAATTTGAGCTGTAGTAGAAACTGTAGGTATCTGGCTCCAAGGGTTTGGGTGGTTCGTTTGAAAGACAGTTATTGGTGTATAGCTTAGGTATATTTCTAGAACTTTCTATGCAGCTTCCAATTGATGCATAATTTCAGGCTTAATTCTTGTATTATTACAATAAGGTGAAACATTGCAACTACACAGAAACCAAAGAGTCTTGTGCTTTTTCCACTCTTTTTCCTCCCACCCCAGCCAAGGTGAATTGGCCTCCAATATTCCTTATGTAATTTCTATATCACTGTGTTCCTGAAATGCTGCTGCCATCATTTCTGCAACATTAGGAACCACATTTTGGTTTCTTGCCTAGTGTGGTCGGCCAGGAACTGGACCTGATTATTAACCTAGAATTCAACATTCCCTCTCAAAATACTGTGTTTGGCATAAAATATGAGAAGTACATTTTAAGGTTTTACATTCTTTATATCTTTATATACATTTTACATTCTTGTATCTGCTCTGCGGAAGGACGTTCTTTAAGTGAAGATGACCAAAAAAAGCCAAGCCTTTTCCTCATAACTCTTTCTTATATATCCAATAACTTCTTCTCACCTCACATTGCCACCAACAGTTGTAAAACGTTCCTTTTTTTTAGTTTTACATTTCCAACATTTCTTATTATATCCTTCATATATTTTAGCAAACTTTGCCAGTGTCAGGTACAATCTATACAATAATTTATAGGTTCTTTTTAATAAGTTGACTTTTAGTAATTTTCCAGGTTGCCCATATATCTATCCAGTGATCCAGTTGAAGTGTATATCCAATATTTTGGGCCCATTTAATCACACAACTTTTTATTGTTGTTTGTTCTGTTACATAATGAACAAACGTAATGAAATTACAAAGATAATAGAGAAAAAAATTCCCAATGAAACCTGAATTTTATTTGTTAAATATGATCAAGGTGCTAGAAGGATATGTCAAAAAACAAGAATGGAAAATTTTATTGTATATGATCACCAAGGCTAGGATCTTATATAGAATAAAGAATGGAAAAAATGATAAAATACCAGCAATAGAGGATTGGTTAATTGAATTGTATGATGTTAAGACAGTAGATAAATGGACTATGTTTTTAAAAGATAAAACATTAAAAGATAAAACATTGAATAAATTTAGAGGATTGGACCTGCATATGTACTATGTTTGCTGGTATATGAGACGTACCTTTTTCCCTGCAAAAGTGGGGTGCATCTTATATGCTGATACATCTTATATTCTGGCAAATCGTATTTGCTAGTGTATAAATGGGGTGGCTCTTATACACAGGTGCGCTTTATATGCTGGCAGATACGGTAATTAGTTAGATGAGAAATGAGATATTTGAATAATCACTCTGAAGGAGTGATAACATGTAACAATTAAGAATACCGAAATTAAGGTACTTCATATTGTATTTATGTCGTATAGATTGTATTATTGTGTGTATTATATGTAGTATATGTGTGTATGTTTTATACTGGATGCAGTATTTATAAGAAATATTGTATCAATCTTACTAGAAAAAAAAAATTCTTTTCAATGACGACAACAACATTTATTTATAATACCCTTTACACCAAAGGGCAGAACAATGACAGACAATCAGGGACAAAGACATTAAAAACAGAAAACCACAACAATACATGGCATGCATCATAGGGTGATGTATTAGTATATGGAAAAGTAGCTAAGTTGTACTGTGCTTTCCATGTCTAATGGAAGCAATCTACATGTTTCGTTTTGATGTTTGTCTTTTGGCGTAACTACTAGAATACTTTTGCTTTGTCAAAAGCTAGCCTTCAACATTAGGAAGAATTGACAGGTGCTTTTAACAGAAATCTTGTACCACTGACATCAACTTTGTTTCTAAACTTATTTCATCAATAGTGTTTACATTTCTTTTACAGTGCCGTAATTGGAGAAATTGACGAAGAGACAGACTCGGCGCTTGACCTGGGGAACATTCGAGCAGAACCTTTGAACTCAGTAGTACACTGAGTTCAAAAATGGATAAGGATATAGAAGGACTTTTTTAAACCTCCAGCTGAACAGAACTATTTATACACTGGCATGGCTGCTTTTTTACAAGTTATGTGTAATAACCTGGATTGCGGATAGTTTTTTATTTTCAATGTTATGGTTTGGTATGTATATTAAAATGTCAATTTTATTAAAGATTTTTGAAATTTTTAAAAATTCACAACACATGCAAGGACAAGTAGCCTTTACATTGAAATGCATAGGCATTTACACATGATTTTGGGTGGGCAGACTTAGCAAGCTGATCCTAAGCATAGAAGCAGGTTTACCTTGTGGTCGTCAAGTGACTTAGTTCAGAAATGTGTTTTTTTCACTGATAGAACAATTATATTTGTGTACTTGGTATCAGAGATTAAAATAATTATGCTTTTAAAAGTAGGATATATTATGGAAGATGCAAAATATTCTCATTTATAAAGGACTAAAAGGAAGAATCTTCCTCCCAAGAGCATGAAATATTTTCTTACAATTTAACCCCCCCCCCGGCATAGCAGATGTATAAACATGTTATGCAAATGTGTAACATTTACTTATACCTTTTGTGGAGTAACTTCATCTTTTCCCATTGAACTTATTGTTATAATTTTATCAATTTATATTGTTTTTTCAACAATACTGAGTCACAAGATGTCTTAAATTATTAAAACCAGTGGAGATTAAAATAGATACAAAAACATCAGTAATTAAATGTATTTTAAAATAACTTCTATAAACAATCTATAGAATTAAATTGATTTAAAAATTTATTAAAAAGATAAAAATCAGCAAGACAGTACCCCATTTATGGGGCCATCTGGCCTCACAAAATGGTAATAGTGGAGTTATTGCTTGGCCTATGTGCTGTTCCTTGTGTTGTTGTGAATAATGAGTTGGAAAGCAGAAGAGCAGAGAGGAGTGGCAGGAATGACAGTAATAGTAGCAGGCAAGATCAGGAGGTAAGAAGAAGAAAAACTGGGCAGGTTGGTGAGAGTCAGTACCCATTGTTGGTTTAATAGGGATCAAGGGCAAAAGTTGGCACATAGGCAGGCATTGCTGTGTTGCTGATGTATATTTTTACCCATTTGTTTTGGAAGGGAAGATTGAAAAGAACAGGTTGTTTATTTGTAACTGGTTGAGTGGTCATCTGTGCCCTCACATAATGGGTTTTGTGCCTGTATAGAGACCCTGCCAGAATGTTCCAGACCTGAGTAGCTTGGTGGGAAACCCAACCCCCTCCTGTGTACTGTGCATGATCCAGCCCACCAAACTATCTTTCTCTCAGTTTCAAAGTCTGCCAGAAAGACAGGGATCTTAAAGAGGGGAGGGAGGGCAGGGATGTGTGAAGGCACAGTTGACCACTCAAAAGAACCACAGTTACAGATAACCTGTTCTTTGTTGTCTCTGTGCTTCACAGAATGGATAATTACAAAGCTTACCAAAGGATGGAGGGTCAGGTCACTAGAATAGAGGACAGCACTGCCTGCCCACCCAAATCTCACATCTCTCCTAGACAGCAGTCAAGTCAATAGTGGTGAATAAAGGTAGACAGCTGTGACCAGATAGCAGTGGAACACAGTGCAACTGAAGAAGAGACTGCCCTTGTAGAATGAGCTCTCAGAGCCAGTTATCAGTTTTGCAAGTCCATAGGCTAGGCCGGTGGTTCTCAACCTGTGGGTCCCCAGATGTTTGTGGACTTCAGCTCCCAGAAGCCCCAGCCACTACGGTCAATGCTCAGGGCTTCTGGGAGCTGAAGTCCAAAAACATCTGGGGACCCACAGGTTGAGAACTACTGGGCTAGGCAGATAGTCTATACAACCCACTTGGAGAGGCATTGGGTCAACACCTTTTGACCTCTATGACAAGTAGACAAGTATACTCACCAGGGTTATGTGAGTATAGAAAGCTGGAGAATGGCAGATATTCAAAGAGTGCAGTGATCTCTCCAACTAAGTACCAGGTTGAGGGTAAAAGGTTGGTAGCACGGTATCTTGTGACAGATGAAACTCAAGACACCATCTTAGGCAGGAAAGAGATTTCAAGGCATAGGTTTTCGATAAGTTGTGATAACGCTAAAGAGTGTGACCAAGGAGGTAGCAGAAGTGAAACTGATGAATACAAATGAGACAATCCCTTTAGGAACTTTCTAAACATTTGGATCCTTGAAGGTAGACCTTGAGTGAGGAAAAGGACAAACACCACTCCTTCAGCAATAAAAGGAAATGGAATACAGTTGATACCATTACACGTGATGTTGGTTCCAATCTGTCAGTGGCAAACTCACAGAATTTCCTCCATTTGTAATGGTAAGATCTCTTGGTAGAGTCTTTATGAGCAGCATCAAAGATGGACTGTAGCCTGGGAAAGTCTAGTGGGTTATCCCCCAGGCAGACAAGGTAACCAGCAGAATGTCTGGGTGGAAGACCTGACTGTTAGAATGTGAGAGGCCTTGCTGGAGGGAAAGAAGAATGCAGCAACATCTGGACATGTCCAGAAGTGCTCCAAACCATGGCTGCCTGGGCCAGAATGAAGTGATCAGAATGGCATCAAAATGGTCTATCCCCCGTTTTTCCTATCACTCTCCCTACAAACACAAAGGGAACGAACAGCTAGAGCAGGCAGCCTGTCCAACAAAAGAGGAACGCATCCCCTAGTGAGCCTCTGGCAGCTCCTGCCCTGGAGCAGAATCAATGGCATTTGTTGTTGTGCCCTGGTTTATTGGGAGGGGGAAGTCCCCAACGATCTGTAATTACAAGGTAAATTTGATGATATTGGGTCCACTTGTGCTGCAGAACCTTGCTGCAACTGAGTTATGTCTGCCAGGGCATTGCTTGTTCCCACAGGGTGAATGGCTATGTTTCTTGCTGTGCACCAGTCCCTAGATGGGTGGTGAGGTCCTGTAGGGTAGGTGAGTGGGTGCTGTTTTGATGGTTGATGTAATTAAGTGTGGTTGCGTTTTTGGAGCCCACCTGGACCACCTTTCACATCAACAGCTTCTCAAAAGATCTTAATGTTTTGAAGACAGCTAACAATTCTAGTGCATTGATGTGTAGAGTCCTTCCATGAGAATAACAATGCCCATGGGCAATGGCAGAATTGCAGTGTGTACCACATCCCAGCAATGATGCATCTGTGGTCATCATCACAGTGAGTTGTGGCAGTTTGAATGGCATGCCTGAACGTAGATTGCTCATGGAGATCCACCAAAGAGGTGACTTCCTGAACACAAGGAACTGCTATCCTGTGTTGATTATTGAGAGGGGGATTGAAGGGCCTGAGGTTCCAGTGCTAGAGTAGTCAAACCATCAGGTGAGACAAATGAGTAACAGCCATGGTGGCTGGCATGAGGCCTAGCAAGTATTGGATCCAAAAGACAACATCTGGGATGGCGGAAGACGTGAATAACTGCCTTGCATAAAGTTTGATCTCTCTTTAATGGAAAGAAGACTCTCCACAGCCATGTACTTCATGAAGAACACGGGGCTGTTGAAAGTCCAAAGGGCAGGACCTCATTTTATTAGAGATCCTGTCCTGTCAACGAAGTGAAGATACTTCCTGTGTTGCAGGTGAATGGTGGTGTGGAAATATGCATATTGTACATCTATTGAGGCAAACCAGTTTTCTCTCCTTAGGGAGGGAAGAATGGAAGCCAGGGTCACCATCTTGAACCTTCATGGATGAATATATCTGTTTAAGCTGCGTAGATCTAGGATGGGACACAGACCACTGTCTTGTTTTGGGACTGTACAATAGTGAGAGAAGTATCTATCTCTTTCGTATTGTGGTAGAATTTTCTTGAGAGTGCCTTTGAATTACAAGATGTTGATTTTCTGTAGAAGGGTTGGGTGTGGAGTGAAAAACACCAATGGGAGGAATAATTGAAAACATGATGGCATAACCCAGATGAACTACGGTAAGTACCCATGAATCAGTGGTGATGTTCCACCAGGTGGCATAATGGTAGAACAAGTCTGGGACCTTGGATGATGTTACATTGGCTAGGTGAAACCTTGGTAGAGGTGTCATCTTGTGGAAGAAGTCAAAAATATGACTTGGAAATAGAGGATGGACATTTCAATTGTTGTTCGTGATGTGACTTAGAAGGATGTTGGGTGGCAGAGGAGGACAAAGATGAAGTCTGTGAAGGTCTATAAGGTGACCTGGATCTGGAAGCAGTGGAAAAGAGCCTTCTGCAGGATGAGCGAGAAGAATGGCTGCGCGGTTGAGGTTGGTGACTGAAGAACAGGTTGCTTACCTGTAACTGTGGTTCTTCGAGTGGTCATCTGTGCCCTTACACACTAGGAGCTTTCGCGCATGCGCGGTACCGTTCAGAAAATTCTAGAGCTTAGTAGCTTGGCGGGAACCCCTCCCCCATGTATCCATTGAGCATGCTCAGCCCGCCGAGCAACGGTCTCCCTAAATTTCATAAGCCCGCCAAAAAAGGGGGCCCCCGAAGTGGGGCCCTTTGGGGTGTGTGTGAAGGGGCAAATTGACCACCCCAAGAACCACATTACAGGAAGAAAAAACCTGTTTTTCCCGTGGTCTCGGGCCTTTTAAATAAGGGGGTTTGAAGTTTAACCAGAAAGACGGGGGGTAGGCCCCTAGAGACAGGGGGGAAACCGCTCGCCAAACCGGGCACCCCCTCCTGGACCGACAGCCCCACTGAAGTGGCAGAGGGAAAGTCGAGGGCCTGGACCAGGTCGCCGTTCAAAAGCCCCAAGGTCCACACCTCGCAAGAGGGCTGCTGGGGGATGCCAAGTTTGGTGGAGTGGGGCCCAAAGGGAAGCAGGAGGGGGGCTGTTTTTCCCCCATGTCATAAACAAGGAGAATTGTCGGGGCCCCACCCATTTGGGAAAAATCTCGGGGTGGACACCCGCCCCTGCGATGCTACCGTGGCAGACAAACAGGTGGGGGGCCGCCTAAAGGGCCCGAGTCCCAGTGGAAACCGGGGCCCCTTTCCCAATTTTCCAGGGTGTACAAAGACCTCTCCGGGGGGTTGTGGTTAAAAAAAAGGGGAAAAAAATTTTTTCCTGGTTAAGGTGGAAAGGGAAGACGACATTCGGGGGAAAGAAATGCCCAGGCGGGGGAAATTTTAAATCCTGGTGGAAAACCAGGAAGGGGTCGTCAACGCGTAGCATCTCAGTTTGCGGGCACGTGGAAAAGAGGGAAGCCCCCGGGGAAAAGGGGGTTTTTGAGAGCCAAGAGCCATCATCAGCAGTGGGCCATAGGCTAAAGGGGGCCCCGAAATTTGAGGGGTACCAGAGATAGGGACCACGGAGGCAACGGCGGCGAACCGGCGGGTATAGATGGTGGAGTCCCTTCAGGAACTGTTTCATTGTGGCGCCCCAGAAAGCGCTGCCGAAGGAGAGCCTCGGGGTTTGGTAGGCCACAATGGCAGACATGTACACCTTCAACGGGGAAAAACGAGAGACCTTCTTGTTTCAAGTGAAGCAGGAAGCGGAGCATGGTACCGAAAGCAACTGGCGATACCGTGTCTCCACGCCCCCCTTTTCCACAAAGGCCCCCAGAACCGCCGCCACTTGTAGGCATAGTTGCGGCGGGTCGATTCCTTTCTAGCTGCGGTAAGGACATCCCTGGATGGGGGGTCGTCGGGCTGTATCTTCCACACGTGGAGGTCCAGGACAGGCAGGCAGGAGGGAAAGAACGCCCCGCCGGAATGAGACAGCGGGTTTGGGGCCCCGTGGAAGCCTGAGCGGCCGTCCCCGAGAGGCCTCGAGCAGCAGGGCAAACCAATGCTGCCGGGGCCACCCCCGGGGCGCGAGGATGGCGTGGGCTCGGTCCGCCAGGATCTTGGCTATCACCCTGCCCAGCAGGGGGAACGGGGGGAAGTTCAGGAACCCTTGCAGGGGGTTTGGGGAACGCTTTGCCAGGGAGTTTGGTCCCCGGGGGGCCCCTAAACCGGGTACCGGGGGGCCCCTTTGGTTTCGACACCATGGTGAAGAGATCGACGTCGGGATTCCCCCATGGGGAACCCGGATATTTGGAACCTTTCCTCCGAGGGAAACCACTCATGGTTGGTAGAAGTGTCCCTGCTAAGGGCGCGGGTGGGTTTTCCCTGCCCTGCCAGGGGGAATGGGCAACGGGGGGGGACTGGGGGGAAGGCCCAGCCCCCAAAGTTTGGAAAGGGGTCCAGGAGCGGGGTTAGAAGGGCCCCTCCTTGTCTTTTTAAATAACACACCGTCGTGGTGTTGTCGGTCGGGGATCAGCACCGCCTGTCCAACAACCAGATTGCGGAACGTTTTTCAAAGCTTTCCCGATGGCTAGGAGCTTGGGGGCTTTTATGTGGAGAGCGGTCTCGTCGCCAGTCCATAGCCTCGGACTCTGAGGTCGTCGCAATGTGCTCCCCATCCGAAGAGGGAGGCGTCGGTCATGATTGTGAGCCGAGGGGTCAGTCGTGTGAATGGCATCCCGGAAGGAGATGACGGTACGAGAGCCACCACAGCAGAGAGCGACGGACAGGTGTCAGCAGTCGAAGTTGTAGGCGCTGGTCACCCGGAGGGGAAATTGAAGGTTTTTGGGACAAACCAGTGTTGTAGGGGGCGCGCTCGCAGCCTTGACAGGTACGTAACGGCCGTGGTGGAGGCCATGTACCCCAGAAGCTGTTGTATTCTCCTCGCCGATCCGATGGGGCGTCGAGGAGGGCCCCAAGCAGATCGGCGGAGGGTCCCGACCCCGGGCCCGGGGCAGGTGGGCCCTGGCCGAGACCGAGCCCAAAGGAGGGTTTTCGATAAGCCCCAACACTCGCCGGCTCGGGGGGTAGATTCTTCGGGTTGACCTGAAGCCCCCACTGGGGGGACAGCGTTCGATAAATTTGCCCCAGTACATTTGGCTTGGGGGCGTACCAGCACCCAAAACGCCAAGGTGGGGGAAAGATGGGAGCCCCACCCGCAGGGGGGAGACCAAGGGGATGACTTCGGGGAACACTCTCGGTGCGGTGGAGAGGCCGAATGGCAACCCCCGGGGTCCCCTGGTAGGAGGTCCCGTCGTTGGCCAAGGATCGTTGTGGGGCGGATGGATGGAAATGGGGGAAATAAGCATCCCGCAGGTCGATTGAAGCGAACCAGTCTCCCTGGCAGAGGAAGGGGGGGATTGTCGACAAGGTGACCATCTTGAACCTCCTGGGGCGGAGTTTCCCTTTTCGGGGTTTTAAAAGGTCGCAGGGCCCGGGGTTTTCCGGTACTGTAAAGTCCCGGGGAAAAAAACCCGGGGTGGGGTGGCCGAGGGGGGGAACCGGCCCCGATCACCCCTTCGGGAAAGGGGATGGACCTTTTCCCAGCAGAGCTAGGCGGGCCCGGGGTGGAGTAAAAAGGCCTCGAGGTGGAAACTTAAACTCGATGGCGTCTAAGCCGAACAAGGGCCCCCCAAGAGTCTACGGGGACGATCGCCACGAGTCGAGGGTTTGGCCAGCATGGGATGGTTGGTGAGGGCTGATGGTAGGAAAGAAGGTAGGCTGAGGTAGGGTCCTGCAGATCCCATCAAAAACCGGGGGATTTGGATCCCGACGAAGTTTTTTTGGAAAGCCGGTGTGGGCCCCCTCCAGGCGTTTGGAGGGGGAAAATGTGGGGGGGAGTCCAAGAGGACCCGGACCGGGGGCGAGCAAGGTCGGAAGCTCGCAGAGGACGAACGGGGGGACGTAGGCCGCGGGGAAACGGGGGGTTGTGGAGGGGGATGGATCCCCATCTTTTTGGCCTTTAAAACCCCGGGTTTTGGGGCGAGTGGCCCATATTTTATTTTTTCGCGCATTGAAGAGACCCTTCCCCGGAAAAGGGAGGTCTTCGATGCGTTTCCGGGTGTCCTCCGGGGGAGGCCGGGGATCGTAGCCAGGCATATCTCCGGAGGGCGACAGAGCTGATCATGACTCGGGAGGGAACCTCCACAGAGTGTCTCGAAGAGATGAACTGTTGGTTTGCGAGAGCTACCGCTTCATTGTAAATTTGGGTTAGCCCCTTCCCCCTTTTTTCCCGTGGGGGGTTTAGGGGAAACCTTGCTTTAGGAAAATGCGGAGGAGGGGGCCAGCAAGTTTTGGGGTTTTAGACACCCACGCCCCCCAGGGAGGAGGAAAAAGAATCTTTTTAAAAAGTTTTAAACGGCCCCCTTTTCCCTTGCCCGGGGGTTTCGTGTGGGACCTGGAACCCCCCTTTGGGTTTTGGGCCCCGATTCGACCACCCGGGAGGGGGCGGGGGACCAGGGGAAGGCCAGTTTTCCCCCTTTGGGGTGCGAAAAGGGGGTTCCACCCGGGTGGGGGATGGGCGGGGTTAAACGGGGGAGGCCAGGAGTGTTTGAGAGCCCCCATCAGGGCGGGCAGGAACAGTAGCGGGGCTGCCGCAGGGGGGCGGGTTCCCCTATGGAAAAACCGGGGTTTGGCCCGGGGCCAGATCCGGGCCCCCTTCAGACCCAGGGCCTTTTGACACTGAAGGGGAAAATTAGAAATGTTCCCCACCCCAGGAGCCGATTCAGGGCTGGATCGCTAACGCCAAGGGAGGGGGGGGGGCCGGTGGAGCCCCCCAAACCGCCCCCAAGGGAACCCGGGAGGATGCCATGGAGGACCTGTCAGGGGAAAAGGTCCAGCGTTGTTCAGGAGATTGGGTGCGAGATGGTACCGGCAGCGATCCCCTTCCCTTTAGGGCCACAGGTGGTTGCGTCGCAGACGGCCCGGGGAAAACCCCCCCAAAGGGACCGGGCGCGGAAGTGCCTGAGTGGCAGTGCGACTGCAGAAGGGGCAGGCTGGGCGGAGACAGCCTCAGCCCTCGGCGGCACCGGGAGACGTCACCCGTGGAGGTGGAGAAATCGGTCGGTGATGAGGGGAAAGCTCTCAGGACCAGCGGTGTGGAGGCGCTCGTCCCGGGGAGCGCGATGGATACGTTTGCGGTGCGGGCGAGGTTGGGTCCCCCGGAAGGCGATCTGGAACGGCGAAAAGGGGACCAGAGGGGGTAAATCAGGGTGGTAACGGTCCCGGTAAGAGGGGGAGTATGACCTGTACGGGCCAGGAATTTTTAAAAGTTTTTGGGAACCTCAAGGCGTAAGAGGTCGAGGAATAAGGCAAATCTCGGGGGGGCTGGGGACCATCCCGGGGTAGTCCTCCCGATGTCTTGGGGGGATCGTCTATATTCATGACAGTCCCCTCAGTCGTCGGGGGCGGTGCTCAAATTCCCGATGGTGTGGGGAGGGATGGACGGTCCCACGCTCCGAATAGCCCAGGTGGTCCCGATACTCAGGAAAAAGCTGCCGGTGATGTGAGGAAGAACGCCGTTCCGGCGAAAGCTTTTACCAGCAGAGCCTTGAGATGTTTGTGAGGTCTGGGGAGCAGGTGGGGCTATCCTCTGAAACAGGCCCCAGAACAGGGCGTCCGGTCGGGGCCGTCTCTTCCTCCAAAAGTGGTCCCCCGAGAGAGTTGGGGAGGCCACCAGATCGTCCACATCAGATACCTCAAAGATCAGTTGAGGTTCCGGGACTTCACCGGGGTCGACCGTTGGCTGGGTCGAAGTGGAAGGAGGAGTAAGGACAGGTGGTCTAGCCAGAGACCCACGCTTGTCCTTCTTCTTCTTCTTCTTCTTCTTCTTCTCCCCCTTTTTCCCTTTTCCGATTCCGAAATCGCCGGGCGCTTACGCTGGGCGGCAGTAAGTGTCTTGGAGGGCCAGCACCCTGCGAGCCCGCAGGGGCCTCTGTAGGAGTCACCGAGGAGGAGGCCGCCGAGGTCTTTTGGGATTCCCCGGTAGCTTTTGCACCGGTACCGAGCCCGGTACCGGAGGGGGACGGGGCGGAAGACGCCGAAGTCCCCGGGAGGGGCGGGGTGGGTCGGGTCTTTGCCATCTTTGACGGGGTCCTTACTGGGGCAGGGTCCGGGGGAGAAAAGACTGCTCCCAACAGAAAGACTTGAGGCGTGCCAGCCGGTTCCTCAGAGTCTGCGAGGTGAAGTCCTTGCAAATGGGGCAGGCTCTGATGTTATGCGCCTCGCCCAAACAAAAAAGACACTCGCTATGCCCGTCAGAAGTAACGCCTTGCGACCACACTTTTTACAAGGTTTGAAAAAGGGGCGACATAGAAGTCCAAGGACAGGTTGAAGATAACGAAGAGACGGGGAAAGACAAAGACGGGGGGGGGGGGGGGGGAGCAAATCGGAGTTTCCAAAAAGGAGGAAAAAGGAACAAAACCAAATCCAGTCCGAAATCCGTAAGAGTAGTCGAAATATCCAAAACCGAGTCAAAAAAACCAGAAAGACTTGCAAGAAAAAGGGCCAAAAAAGAAACGCTCTAAGCTCAGAACCTCCGTACGCGATGGGGACGAAAAGAACTGAGGAGAGACCGTTGCTTGGCAGGCTAGCATGCTCAGTGGATACATGGGGGGGGGGGTTTCCCGCCCCAAACCAATAAGCTCTAGAATTTTCCCAACGGTACCGCGCATGCGCAAAAGCTCCTAGTGTGTAAGGCACAGAGACCACAAAAAAAGCCCATCTTCATAGCAGGTAGCCTGGCTTTCAACAGGTGTTCCCCTAGAATCACCCCGTTAAGAAGGAACAGCCCCATCCATCAAAGGACACGTCTTCAATCCATTTTCTAGTGTCTTTAGTGAGGCGTCCTGAATGAAACCATGCATATCTGTGTAGTGCAATTGCTTCTGCCATAACTTTCTCTGAACAGTCAACTGAATGTCAAGAAGACTGTATTTGGGAAACCAAAGGCTGTGCCTCCTGATAGCATTGCAATGCAGCAGCCCTTTGTTCTTCTAGCAGGTGCAGTATACATGATAGCATCTCGTCCCAAAGTGCTCTCTGATAAGCCATCATGCATGGCTGCATATTTGCAATAAAGCCAATAAAGCAGCAGTGGAGTAAAATCATTTGCCAAATATGTCCAAACATTTGCCTTTCCTATCAGAAAAAAATGCACTTTCTTGACACCTTTTTTTTGAGAGGTCTCTAGTATAATTGGGTTGGACGTAGGATGGGTAAACAGATGAGCCATATCCTACTGGTGGATCTTGTAGAGTTGCTGGAGATGCTTGGATGTAAGTGGTAATGAAGCAGTTTGTGTCCATTTCCTGTTTGATCACTTCCTGCAGAGCCAACACAAAAGAAATAGTGGCTGGAGTGGCTGACTGTCCACAATCTGAAACACTGGGTTTTACATGGAGATGGTAAAAGTGGTGGATTAAAGCCCAAAGGATTTGCCCATATGGGACATTATGTCAGCAAATTGTTATCTTTGAGAGGAGCCTCAGGTGTTGAGTCATCAGCAGTAGTGGGAGGAGACAGTGAGAACAGTCTGTGAGAGCCTTGCAAGGAGGAGTCTGAATCATAATCATCATTTGATGAAAAATGGAAAGGAGGTGCTGGTGGAAGGGCAGCAGGTGGCTGGGAGGTGCATGATGTGGCGGAGGTGGAGGAATGACCAATGGGGGACCAAAACCACAAGGGACTGTGGTCGGGACCAGAATCAAAGTTAGAGACACTGTGACCACAGGCGGAATTTACAAGAGCATTGCACTCATCGCAGGTGGATGCAGTGGGGGGGACAGTACTGAAGTGACTCATGTTAGAAGGAAAGGGGGTGGAGAGGTTAGCCACTGAAAGCTGATGATGCTCTGGCAACTGAGATTGTAGCAGTGAAGGTGAACAAGGTTGTAGTGAAGAACATCAAGCTTAGGCCTTGGAGATGTAGATGAGATCAAGACTGGAAGCCACGCTGGGTGATGGATCTCTGAGAAAACTGGTACTGAAAATCACAAGAGTGGTATTGGTTTTGGGGCAATGGAGAGTAGGACCAATACAGCCTTGGCAGCTCTCTCCACAGATTTTTCCCTTGGGTATTGATCCATGTAAGACACTGAGATAAATGAGGAATCTTCATGTAGACCATAGTCACAATGATATGGTCTAGAAGAGACATAAGAACAGTCCTGGTACATGGAGAGTATTTGCGGCTGAAGTGTCTGCAATGATCTGGGGGCAGTGGAGCAGGCATGCAGGATACAGATGAAGATTCCTGTTGTGGAGGAGTCTTCAGTACTGGTGTTGCCACTCTAGACAATAGATCAGGCTCAACAATGACCTCAGGAACCAGTGGAAGCAATGACTGGAAGCAATGTCGGTACCTGTGAAAGTGCAGACAAAGTGGCAGATGGTGCCAATCAGGTGGTTGCTGCGACTAAAGCAGCAACTGCAAAATCGGAGTGCTTAGTCTTCTTCTTTTAGCCTTAAGATTCCTGGCTTTCCTGACTTGTCCTTTGATGTTGTGGAAAAAGCATTGGCTGTTCGGAAGGTGGGGCCTTGGCTGTTGGTACTAAAGTCGTTGATGTTGATTTCAATACTGAGGTAGCTACAGATGGTGTAGGCTCTGTTGGTGTATCAGTACTGATGTGGTCTACCTAATGTCATTAGGCCTACATACCGTGGCGGAGATAGTAAAGAGACTTTCTTGCCATGGCCTGCTCTGGCACTTTTAGATACCTCTCCCGACAGAAAGACTTAAGTCTCTTCAGAGTCTGAGATATGAACTGTTCACATATATCACAATGATAAACATTATATTCTTCACTCAAACAGTAAAGGCACTCTGTGCGGGTGTCTGAAAGAGACATTTTCTGCCCATACAAAACACGAAGTTTGGAGGGATGTGGAGGCCATAAAAGATGAAGAAAGAGATGAGGACAGGGCAGATGAAAGAAAGAATTTGTTTGTTTTACAAGAAATAAAAGAAATACAAGAAAATTCATTGTATGAGGAATAGAGACCACTTAGAAGAAAATTAATTTGAGTTATTAGAGAAGGTAAGGATTTTTTCTGAAATTCTCAGAAAAGGGGGCTTTTGAACTGACGTTGTAATTAGAAAATAACTGTGTGGCAGAGCGTTTTCCTTCTACAATTCCTGTGACATGTGTCCTGTACTGCTCAGGCAGAATGGTTGTTGCTCTCTCCCATCCAAGTGGGGAGACTACTTGCAGGCAGAAGACATGCTACCTGATAAGTTTGCACTTGCCTAAGCTCAAAGAGCAGCTTATAAGTAAGATAGTTTTCTGTGTTTCTACATGAAGATGACCAGTGTTACTAGTTTAGAGATAACATTGACACTGTATATCTCTATAATGAACAGATTTCAGATGGCAATTTAGTAGCCCTATCTGAATAGAAGACAGATGGAACTGAGGATCTTTTGCATGTAATACATGTGTTCTATCACTGAGGCACTGCTCTGCCTTTTTGTCTCATTGCTTTCAGGACAGATGGGGTGGAAAAATACAGCCTCTTGGAGAAAAAGTCATTCTTCTCAATAGATCAAATTTCATCTCTGTCAAGATAGTAAAATAGGTAAAAATGTGAGGCCAATTTTTGCAGAGGAAAAAGATATTGGCTGTTGACAGAAAAATAATTTTACTAGAAATAACACCTATAATATTCAAGAATTTAACATGTGGTCAAACATTTATAAAAATTATTTTATTAAAATAAAGTTACATTTAAATACAGTACACAGATAACAATTTCTTTTGTGTTTCTTTCAAAGAGAATGGGGTAGTAACCACTGATATTTAGCAGCCACTGTCAAATACTTTCAAATACACTAGCATGTTTAGGACAAAAATATGAATTTATAATCCATAATTGTACAAGGGGAACTTCCCCATCTACTCCTGAGGATTTCCCCACGTCTCTAGAGCAGTGATTCTTAACCTTCTCTTTTCTTTCCTGGGGACTCCCTGTAAATATAATTTGTTGCCTGGGACCCCCAAGACTTAACTCAAGATTTATATATTTACATTTAGATTTAAATATTCTAATCTTTGTTTAAAGTTACTCATCAGTTGCTCACCCTTATCTCTTATTCTTCCAGCAGACAGTGCAAAAGAAAGGAGGCTTGTTAATAGTCTGTGGAGTACCATGCTGAGATCCTTCAATTGGCAGGAGAGTAGAATAAACTGGAATTTTCTAAAGGAAGGTTATGAATGGGAGGCAGGCCTAAAGAATAATTTCTTTTGCAATTTCCCCTAAACCAGCACCTGGAAAGTAAGGGTCTCCTTGCTGCTTTGGAGGAAAGCATTAATGAAATGCTATTTCTTTCTGAAGAAGCACCTTCTTCTGAAAGCACCTACTCTCTCTGTGCTTCTTCAGAGGGAAATGGTGTTTCTTTTGCACTTTCCCCTAAAGGAGCACTGAGACCCTTGTTGTTTCACTTCCAAGCAGCCACAAGAGTAAAGGGACTACCTTCCATTCTCGTGGCTCCTTGGAAGTGAAGCTCTGCCATGCTGCTTGGCCCTGGGCTCAAGTAGCATTACCACACTCACCACGCAATGTCTGGGCTGAGCATCTTTCCTCGTCTTCTGGGCTCTCCTGTTGCCTTCCTGCCTTCTGGGCTCTATGGTGCACCAGCATCCAGAGCCTCAGCACAGGATGAGATACCCGCCAATGTGTTCTCACTCTTGCTGCCACCCTTGCCACTACCACCGTTGGAGAATTCAGGACATGCTATGTCAACTGGCCACAACCATTTTTCCAGGATGAATGGGAACCCTACATGGGTCCCAGGTTAAGAATCACTGCTCCAGAAGAGCATATTTTGGACACTGCAGGAAAGAGAGGAGTCAATTCTACTAGCAGAGATGGTGCTTGAGATGTTAAATTCCATTTCAAGATCTGGAGAGCTACAGGTGCCCTATATGTGTTCTAGCAGATGCTGTTTTACAGGAGCATATACATAGTTGGATATCACCTGTGAGGCATTACCTTAACCATTATGTAAGCTGAGCAGCAGCAATTTTTTTAAAGCTACTAACAGCTTTGCTGCTCATTCAAAATAATCAAGAATAGATAAGCAACTTCTTAACTCTGAACTGACTGGATCACTGAAGCCTATCTAACTTTCTAACTAGACATCACCCAATAACAGCTGACTGTTCTTACAAAATACTTACAAAAGGAGACGTAGAAGGCATGCTACAGTTAATTCAGGGAATGATATTCCAACAGCTCCAAGTACCCTTTGCAAGTATCAAAACGAGAGTGCATTTTATGTACTTTTTAAGAATACAAATTGCAAGTCTCTTGGCACTACTGTTGGCATAGTATATCTAAATACTTCATTCAAAATGATGAAGTTAAACTTTAAATTATGCATTTCTAACGTATTTCAAACTTCTACTGACAAAAGTAGAAAAGTTCAATGTCAGTGGAGTGAAGAAGATACAACAAAGCAAATGTATCAGAGAAGCACTTAAAATATTCCCTATCAATATGTGGAAATCATTTTAAAAGTATAAAGTACAAAATATATGCTAAACCTTTCACAAAATACATTGATTTTAAGTCTACATAGAACAGGACTTGACCCATCTACAACAGATAAAATTGGCAGCTCTGTAAAACATATATAGGTTAGTATATATTTGTTACAAATAGAAAAAAGATTATATAGCTATGCAATATTTCTCCAGATATAAGTGCCATGTGCCTCATAGGTTTATAATGCTATTTAAAATTATACAAAAAGATTTCACATTTGGTGTATTCTCTCCATTATGAAGTAATATAGCAATGCCACATCAGCAACTTTTTATTAAAATTTATTCAGATCATATAGTTTTTCTTTAAAACATCAAGATACTGCTGTGTGGCCTTGGATACTTGATCCTGTTCCGCGTTTAGGTTTTTTGAAGATCCATCAACTGATCCTATTGGGGAGACTCTAACTGACCCAGCATCAAGTTCAGCTTTTGCTGGAAAACAGAAAAAGTTTATGGTTTCCCACTGGTTTGACAGAATAATAAATAATCAGAGACTTAAGAGACAACAAAACATAAGGTAGGTTATTTGGTCAGGACCTGAGCTATTGAAAGCTTATTTTGCTCTGAAAGTATAAAGTGCAAACATGAGAATTGTTTAGCAATTTATTTGCAAAACTTGTATTCATTAGACAAGTAAGATCAAATGTCTTTCTTCTAGTTAAATCTGCTGGCATATACTATTTATAACAGAATATGCCATACTGAACAAGTCCAAGGAATTGGCATTGTAATACAGTATATGGCATGGGTTTTCTGCGACTTTTTGAATCAAAGCCCTTCCCACTATGTGAAAATAGAATGAAAATTTTCTTAAGGTTTGATTTTTATTTTGAAGACAAAATAATATTGTACTTTAACTGAATACAAATATATCAACTTCCCAGAAAGCAAAGTAACGGAAGTGAAGTGTTTGAGAAAGAAAATAAAAACAAGAAGTATTTGGTGTAATTTTAAATGTTAGGTTCAAAAAAATTCAAAACGTCACTTAGAAATTATTATTTGCAAATACTTTAAGCTGCGACAGCTCAACAGCTCCCTTATGTACGGCTGGATCCAGGCTTAGTGTAGTCTCACTGAAACTGAGTGAGTTTATCCAGACTGCTGTTAAAATCTTGAAGGGAAATGAAGGCACTGAAAATTCCTATCAGTAATTCTAGCATGACTGGAGAAGTATTTACAAAATGATGTACCTCCTAGGGACAACCCCATGGAAAAGTTAATTACAACATTGAGTTTATATCTGAGAATCTTGTATCTCTGTATATTGCCTAATATAACTTTGATACGTTGTTAGGATATTAAGAAGTTTTAGGAAACTTCATTTCTAACAATATAATATTATTATCCCACATTGTTGACAGTATTACAAATATTAGGGGCTTACTATGTTAACGGTAAGATAAGAATGTTACCTAGGTGTAGTGTACATTATGTTCTCATATTTGATCAACCCAATATGAAAACTCATTTATAATTACATAAACAAAGCCAAACTCAGAAGTCTGCATTAGAGTCTAAAAACAAAAGTAAACTAGGTATTAGATCATTTATTAATGGACAACAGAATGCTTGATACAAAGCACTGCAACACATGTCTATCTGAGGGCTTGTTCCCTCCAATACAAGGTAAAGCTACCCAATTTGGTTCCTCTGACAAGCATTGTTGGTTCCATTGCCTAGAATGAACCTCTAGACCTCACAGTAAAAGCACTGTGTAAGGGATTCACTGCATTTTTCTTACAAAAGGGACTTGCAGTCTCAACTGAACAGAGACCAACACAGTTTTCAGACACTGGCGTTCTGTAACTGAGAAGCAAAACTTTATTACCCTTCTTTTTACCCTGTCTCCAGTCAGCTCACAGCCAAGGAAGTGACCTAACCTTTTAATCTATAGACATTTCCTCATCAGCAGCTCAAGCATTACTCCAACACCATCACTTTCCTCCTGTTGCACATTTTTTTAACCATCTGCCTTATGAAGAAAGCTAGTGTTATACATTTTGGCCTAATACAGGTATCAAACGTCATGGACTTTTATACTTTGTTTATGGTCAATACAACCACCTCTTTAATTTTTTATACTAATAAACTACATGAAAAGAGGCCTTTAGTTAAAAGACTTCATAATTTTGTACCTAGTTTGAAAACGGTAGAAATAATTTTCTGATATAAAACTTTCCATACTATTATTATCGTTTTGCAACAAAAATTCCAGAGAAACATGAGTTTGTAAATTGCTAGCATGCAGTTTGCAACCTACCTTGGTCTAATTCCTTGGTGATGTTTTTTTCCAGCTCTATCTGCATCTGAAATTATATTTAGATTAACTATAAAACAAAAGATGTAAATGTGCACTATCTATTACATGTTAATACCACAGAAAATGTTGGATTAAATATTACATCACTTATTTCAATATCATTTTCATACTAATTCCCATGAGTTAGTCACTTGAGTCAGTCCCTAGTGGCAACTTTTTATGGAAAGACTACATGATAGTATCAGATAACAGAAGTGAATTATGTGAAAAACAGTCCTCAAAAACAGGGTAGGTTTTTTTAAAAAATGTATAAGTTTCCTCTGCCTCATTGCTCCTGAACAACTTTCATGGGACTTCACTCACAATACCTTAAGCGCATAAATTTTAGGAATTTCAAAGCAGCATGGTCTTGTTCTCAGACCTCTCTCTGACAGCCAGGAGGAATGGCATACAACCAGGATTCTGAGGGACAGCCCCTGAAACCTGATCTAAGTTATTTCTGACTTCTTTCAGTATTCAGATGATTGCAAAAAAGTGTTCATAAACTACTCTAAAGTAGGGGCTTCTAATTGAAAGGTCAAATTAGAAACTAAGTGAGATACATAAATGACACTGGCCCAGATCCTGTTGGTAGTGCCAACCGGTTTACCCACTGAATCAAGTTCTGAATCAACACTTATGTGGATTTATTGATTCTGTGGGTTTCTTCTGGTCATTTAATTGCCTTTATTTGTTCATCACCTCTGGAGTCCCTGTGGCTGGGAAGCAGTAGAAATAAGTGAAAGAAAGAAAGAAAGAAAGAAAGAAAGAAAGAAAGAAAGAAAGAAAGAAAGAAAGAAAGAATAGTCATCAAGTCAATTGGGTCCAGGTCTAACTATAGCTATATTTTAATCAAGTCTAAGAAGCTGGTTTACAAAACAAACAGAAAAGTACAGTTTGAGATGTTAACAGAATTGCTGTGCCCCTGTCTGTAGCTTCTGTTAGCTTAATCCTAAACTTGCAAGGTAAAGTACAACTTTTTAATTAATCTGTCATAGAACAGTCATAGTTGTCCTGTACAATGAATTGCATGGTATTAAGCAATGCTGACTACACACCTTGTTAAGTATCTGGTTGCAGAGAAGAGAAGGAAGAAATAGACTTTTGATCAAAGAGCTGAAGGAGTAAAGAATAAGCCATAAGTGTACCATTCTTGAAGAAAAAAAAATGAAGACCAGTTTATAACTGATAGAAAAGGAAGACTTTATCTACAAAATAAGTATATTTGCATCTATGACAGGTATGCAAGCCATTTACACTAAGTAGTATGTCCTAGTAAATTAAGTGTGATTTACCTCTGAGTAAACATGCAAAGAATCTACATGCAAGGCTGAAAATAGAGGACTGATTTGGAAAAAAATAGCTATACTTCCTATTAAAATCAATGAGATATGTTAGTGCTAGTGATTTCAATGGGATTAAAACATGACTAATATCCTCTGGATTCAGTCCAGAATCTGTAGTTAAAAATAAATAAAGGAAGAGGACCAAGTCCTAATACAGAATATTCTATTAGCTTAAAACCAAGTAACACAAAAGATGGCAAAATGAACAGAAGTAGTTCAATTGTGACAAAGGAAAACATGAGATGCTGGTTACTATTTATGAACCATTCTAAATAACGAGATTCTCGTGATATAAATAAATATGTATTTTCCAAGATTTTAATTTTTACATCAGGTTCTGTATGTTCATTTATGATTAGCTTGTCATTACTGTGAGTAATGATTTGAAAACAATGTTAAGTTTAGAATAAAAATATTGTTTAGAAATAAGGAGAGATGGGATATATAGCCTCCTGTACACTGAGGCATGAGAGCTGTAACTGAACAATGTCATTGTTTCAACTATGCCTTATAATAAATACATGTATTATCTTTTAGTACTGAATGACAGATGTGGTCTTCATTAATGCATTTTAAATTCTTTTTAAACATGGATGTATTTCATTTGGGAAATGTTAGTCTGTTAGTATCTGTGTAGATTCAACATTGCTTATAACAGCAGGTTGATACCCTCTCAAATTAAATTTTCACAGGATATTGTTTTCTTTTGGACTTGAAACCATGGCCTAGATCTACATGTATGTGTATGCAACTAGCCTGGCAGAAGCAGTCTTTTCCATCTTCCCCTGCCCATAGCATCCATTCCAACCTTTCCAAGTAGCCTCTATTATACATAGAGAATTAGGATGCCCTGTACATGATGCAGGCTAGCCGCCCCAGTATGTGTGTACGTGTGTATGACTTCAAGTTGCCTGTCAACTTATGGTGACCCCATGAATTTTTCATAGGGTTTTCTTAGGCTAGGAATACTAAGAGATGGCCTTACCAGTTTCTTCCTCTGAAATACAGTCTACAGCACCTGGTATTCATTGGTCTCCCATTCAAGTACTAACCAAAGCTGACCCTGCTTAGCTTCTAAGATCAGAGAACATCTGGTGCCACCAGGATGCCAATGTGGCCCCCTCCAAATGTTTTTGATTATAACTCCCACCAGCCCTAATTGGTATGACCAATGATCATGGATGATGGAGCTATTGTTCAAAATACTAATTTTATAATTAATTTGCTGAATTTACCTCTCATCTTAGCTGCTAAAGGAACATTTGAATGGTATCATGTAGATGCCCAGTGTAAATTGTTTAGGGAAGATCAGATGGAGGAACTTTCTACATGAATTTTTCTGCTCTATTTTTGAGGATTCCTCCTTTACTTTTGCTTGCCAACCCAATCATTTCAAATGCAAGTAATCATAGCAGGAAGAAGATTGCCATGTCTTCAGCTACTGAATAATAAACTTCCAGACCAAAGGGTAAGTATATAATTTGGTAGTTATTTTACTTTCCCCCCTCTCATTCTTTAACCTTTCTAAGCATACTACTGTCAGGACAGACTGCTTATCTCTTATGAACATTCTTCAGATGGCCTTCTATAGACTAACATCTCAAAAAATTCTAGACTTTTAGAAAGTAAAAGCTGGCACTGACATCTTTTCCCTGTGCTGGATTCAGTTCATGTTACGAGCATGCCTCAGATGATGTCTTTCCCACTTCCTATAACTTCCTCTTTTTGTTCTTATAAAATGAATAATTAGTAATGTTAGATAAAACTGTTAATATTTTAATAACTATGTCAGTCTTGTGCTGGAGCAATACTATGTTTTAATGGGTTTTAAAACTATTTTAATTGTTTTAAATATAATTATTTAATAGTTTTTAAATCTTTCTATCAAATAGATTTTAGAAGTACTTTGTTTCAATTTGTTGTAAACTGCCTTGGGTCCTGAACTGGGATAAAGACAGGGTATAAGAACAGGTTGCTTACCTGTAACTGTGGTTCTTTGAGTGGTCATCTGTGCCCTCATACATTAGGAGCTTTCACGCCTGCGCGGTAGCGTTCGGAAGATTCTAGAGCTCGTTAGCTTTGGCGGGAACCCCTCCCCCACACCGGTGCTGCGCATGCTCCTCCCGCCGACTAACGGTCTCTCCTCAGTTCTGGTCTGCCGAAGCAGATGCGACCTGAAAAAGAGGGGAAGGCAGGGCGGGGATGCATGAGGGCACAGATGACCACTTGAAGAAACACAGTTACAGGTAAGCAACCTGTTCTTCTTCTTCGTGGTCTCTGTGCCTCATACATTAGGAGACTGTGTAGCTTACCAGTAGGATGGTGGGTCAGGTCCCAGATCCTAGAGCACAGAAGACAGCACAGCACGTCCAAACCGGGCATCTCTCCTGGAACGGCAGTCGAGCCTGTAGTGACGCACGAAGGTCGACGGCTGGGACTAGGTCGCCACACGGCAGAGTTCCGACAGGTCGACGCCTCGCAGGAGGGCAGCAGATGTCGCCACGGCCCTGGTGGACTGGGCCTGAAGCAGGTCTGGCGGAGGCTTCCTGGCAAGCTCGTACGCCAGCTGAATAGTCTGTACCACCCACTTAGAGAAGCGCTGGGTGGATACCTTGTGGCCTCTCCAGCGCCTGCCATAACAGACAAACAGGTGGGGTGTCTGTCTGTAGGCTGCAGTCCTGTCTTTGTAGAAGGCCAACGCCCGACGCACATCCAGGGAGTGGAGGGACCGCTCCAGAGGTGTTGTCGGGTCCGGGTAGAAGGCCGGCAGGATGATGTCCTGGCTCAGGTGGAAGCTGGACACCACCTTCGGCAGGAAGGAGATGTCAGGCCGGAGGACCACCTTGTCCCGATGAAAGACCAAGTATGGTTCATCGCACCGTAGCGCCGTCAACTCTCCCGCCCGCCTGGCAGAGGTGACGGCCACTAGGAACGCGGTCTTCATCGCGAGCAGCCTGTCGTCCGTCGTGGCCATGGGCTCGAAGGGCGGCCTCGTCAGCTGGGACAGCAACAATGACAGCGACCACGGCGGTAGCGGCAGCGATACCGGCAAGTAGAGGTGCTGCAGGCCTTTCAGGAACTGCTTGACGGTACCGTCCCTGAAGAACGCGGCCGATGGGGATCGTGGCGACTGGTATGCCACGATCGCGGCGAGGTAGACCTTGAGTGACGGGAAGTCCAGGCCCTGTTGCCGGAGATGGAGGAGGAAGTGGAGCATGGTATGCAGGGTGACAGGCGATACCGGCTCTCGAAGTTCCTCAGCGAAGGCCACGAAGTGCTGCCACTTGTAGTGGTAGTTCCTTTGCGTGGACTCCTTCCTGGCCGCGGTCAAGACGTTCCCGATGGCCGGGTCGTCTAGGGCGATATCCTCCAGGCATGGAGGGCCAACACCGGCAGGTCCGGGTGCAACACCAGTCCGTCGGAGTGGGACAGCAGGTCCGGTACCGTTGGAAACCTGAGAGTCCTGCCCCAGGCGGCCTCGATCAGGGGTCCGAACCAGTGCTGCCTCGGCCAGTACGGCGCCACGAGGATCGCGTCCGCCCGGTCCGCGATGATCTTCGCGATCACGCGGCCCAGGAGCGGGAACGGAGGGAAGGCGTAGATCAGCCCTTCATCCCACGGAAACTGGAAGGCGTCGCCGATGGAGCGGCGATCGTGGCCGGCCCTCGAGCAGAACAGGCGGCACTTCGCGTTCTGGCTGGTCGCGAAGAGGTCGATGGTCGGCTCGCCCCATCGGTCCCGAAGCATCTGGAAGGCCTCGTCGGACAGGGACCACTCGTGATGGGAAGTGGTGTCCCTGCTGAGGGCGTCCGCTGTGGTGTTCTCCTGCCCCGCCAGGTGAACCGCCACAGGGTGTATCCGGAGCGGGACGCACCAGTTCCAAAGTTCGAGTGCGATGCCCGGCAGCGTGGTGGAGTGCGTCCCTCCTTGCCTGTTCACGTAGCAGACCGCCGTCGTGTTGTCGGTGAGGATCAACACCGTGCGGCCCGTGACCAGGTGTCGGAACGCTCTCACGGCCTTGTGGATCGCCAACAGTTCGAGAGAGTTGATGTGGAGGAACAGCTCATCGTCCATCCACTGGCCTCGGACCCGGAAATCCCCGGTGTGCGCTCCCCAGCTGAAGAGCGAGGCATCCATCGTTATCGTGACCGACAGCCTGGGTTCGCGGAACGGCATACCTGACAGCAGGTTCCTGTATGACTGCCACCACAGGAGCGATCGGCGTACCTGCTGGGGCAGACAGTACCGGCGGCGCTGGTCGTCCCAGAGTGGATCGAAGGCCCTGACGAACCAGTGCTGGAGCGGCCGGGCGCGTGACCTGGAGAGGTAGGTTACGGCGGTGGTCGAGGCCATGTAGCCGAGGAGCTGTTGGATCCTCCTCGCTGACACCGTCGAGGCATCGAAGGCAGCGGACGCCGCCCGACAAAGCGTCCGTGCCCTCTCGTCCAGTAGGAAGGCCCTCGCCGACACCGAGTCGAGGGTCGCTCCAATGAAGTCGAGAACCCGGGTGGGCTTGAGATGGGACTTGACCCTGAGTCCGAGCCGAGTGAGAAAGGACAAAGTGCGATGAATGTCCCTGTACAGTTTCTGTCTGCAGGACGCCACCAATATCCAATCGTCCAGGTAAGGGTAGACGGAGACGCCTTTCGTCCGCAGGAAGGACACGACCGGAGCCATGCACTTGGTGAACACCCGCGGTGCGGTGGAAAGCCCGAACGGCAGCACCCGGTACTGGTAGCTGGTGCCGTCGATCGCGAACCGAAGGTATCTCCTGTGCTGCGGGCGGATCGAGATGTGGAAATAGGCGTCTTTGAGGTCTATGGACGCAAACCAGTCCCCTCGGCGGAGGAAGGGGAGGATCGACGGCAGCGTGACCATCTTGAACCTCTTGGGGCGGATGTATTCGTTCACCCCTCGGAGGTCTAGGATGGGCCGCAGGGATCCGTCCGACTTCGGCACCGTGAAGTACCTCGAGTAGAAGCCGGTGGTCTTGGCTGAAGGCGGGAGCCTCTCGATCGCTCCCTTCTCGAGGAGGGACTGGACCTTTTCCAGTAGAGCCGAGTTGGCTGGGGTGGAGTAGTAGACACCCCGTGGCGGAATAGCCTGGAACTCGATGGCGTACCCCAGGCGGACGATGGTAAGTACCCAGGAGTCCGCAGTGATCTCTCGCCAGCAGTCGAGGTGCCTGGCCAGGCTCGGGTGGTGGAACAGTTCTACTGGAAGGGCAAAGGATGGCACGGATGGAGTCCTGCGAAGGCCGTCAAAACCGGGACTTCGCTCCAGAGGACGACTTCTTGGACAACGAAGATGGGCGTCGTCTGGGAAGCCTCCTCGAAGCCGAAGAGGTCGAAGACCTCGATGCGGTCGACCGCAGGGACTGCGGCTGGTACGCCGATGAAGAGGAGGACCTTCTCCACGTAGACCTCGGCTGAAAAGAGCGGCGAGACGGGGCAGGCTGGTTTATGCCCATCTTCTTCGCTGTCAGCCGGGCCTTGACGAGGTGATCCATAGCCTCGTCGGTGGTGTGGAAGAGCCCTTCACCGTCGAACGGTAGGTCTTCAATCTGCCGATGGCTGTCCTCCTGAAGCCCAGAGGACCGGAGCCACGCGTGGCGTCGGAGGGCTATGGCACCGACCATCACTCTTGAGGTAGCCTCCACGACGTGCCTCGAGGTGGTGATCTGCTGTGTAGCCACCGCAATGGCCTCGCCAAAGATCTGTGTGGCTGAGGCGCGTGACTCCTCCGGCAAGTCAGCAAGGAGCGGAGCGAGTCGGTCAAACAGGTTCCGATGGTATGCCGCGAGGCATGCCATCGTGTTCACCGTCCTGGCCACCAGGGACGATGCTGAGTAGAACCTTCAGCCAAAGGCATCGAGCTTCCGTCCTTCACGGTCCCGAGGGGTGGTATGTGCTCAATTGCCTCCTTTCGTCTGTGCCGACTCGACCGCAATAGAGTTCGGTACAGGGTAATTGAAGAGGAACTCCGCGTTCTCCTTCTGTGTCCTGTACAGATGCTCTAGCCTATGAGGAATAGGCTGTGCTGATGCCAGCTTCGCCCATGGCTGCTTCATCGCTTCCACCAGGGTAGGCAGGAACGGTAGCAGTGAGGTTGACGGTGGGCGGGCTTCCAAGTACTGGAAGACCGGGTCCTGGGCTTGGGGAGCAGGTTCGGTCACCTTCAGGCCAAGGGCTGTGGCCATCCGGAGGAGGATCGCCGAAAACTGGCGGACGTCCTCCGGTGCAGACTCCGAGCCTGGCTCTCCGAACCCCAGCAGTGGGGATTCATGAGAAGAAGGGGTGGACTCAGCAGAGTCAGAGTCCGAGTCGTAAGAGTCGCCGGATGGTGATGGCGACCTCTCCTCCTCCTTCTCCTCGGCCGGCCCACGGGCCCTGGGTGCCAGGGTAACAGCTGGAGCTGCAGGCTGTGTCGGTACCGATACGGCCGATGTCGTGACCGGTATCGGAGTCACCTGCAGGGGCACGACCAAGGGCCTAGGACGGTGTGCCACCTGCGTGGTAGAAGTCACAGCTACCGCCGGCTGGGCCATGGTGGGCTGTGGCGTCAGGCGGGTAGCTGTGGCCGTCATCCGCGGCGGTGGAGAAACAGCCCTGTAGCGGGGTGAGGGCTCTGGGGACTGACGGCGACTCGGCGAACGATGCAGCGGTGACCTCTCATAGCGGGGGTAGTGAGCCTCCCGCGGTGGTGAGCGAGACCGGCAACGAGGCGACCAGTACCTTGGATCTGGATGGTACTGGTCCCTGTAAGATGGCGAATACGATAGTATGAGCCGGCCGGCTCGTGCCACACCTGCTCCTGGGCGTACCTCCCTAGGTAGGCAGGAGAGTAGGCGCTCTCACCCGAGTGGCGCCTCTCCAGGCGCATCTCCCGATATCGCGGGGATGGAGGCCTGGCCCGCTGCTCCGGCGAGTGGGACTGGTCGCGTCGAGAGGCTGGGCGCTGCCTGACCACAGCCTCCTCTCGGTGTTCTGCCAAGGGTGGACGGCGACTTGGCGGAGTGATCTCCGCGATCAGCTCGGGCGGTTGAGGAGGCGAGGCCGTCACGACCTGCTCCTCGTCCGACACCTCAAGGACTTCCTCTTCCTCTGGAGGCTCCTCTTCCACAGGGAGCTCCATCAGTTGAGGTTTCTCGGCGGGCTGGGTGGGTGATGGAGTCGAGGGCCGCACCACTGTCGGTGAAGAGCGCCGTTTCTCCTTTCTCTTCTTCTTCTTCTTCTCCCCCAGGCCCTCGGTGGCTGGGCGCTTCTTCTGGGCCGCGGTCAACGGCCTGGAGGAGGAGGTTGAGGCCTGCGAGCCCGCAGGGTCCTCACGTGCCCGAGTTGCCGAGATCTTCGGTATCCTCGGCAACTTCATTATCGGTACCGAGCCCGGTACCGATACTGACAAGGTCGAGGGCACGGCAGCCGCCGCTGCTGCCGAAGAAGAAGGAGAGGATGGGCGTTTCTCGGCCATCGTCTCGGGTCCTCAAGCACGAAGAGACTCCTCCCAACAGTGGGATTTAAGCCTTGCCGACCTGTTGCGGAGAGTCTGGTGTGTGAACTCTCTGCAAATGGGGCAGGCCTGAACGTTGTGCCCCTCACCCAAACAAATCAGGCACTTAGAGTGTCGGTCAGAGAGAGCGACCTTCCTTCCACAGGAGGCGCAGCGTTTGAAGAGAGCCGACATAAACCGGAGGCAAGGCAAGAAAACAAGAGTCCGAGAACGCCAAACACAGTACGAGATCCGAAATCGTCATCAAAGCCAGAAAATATTTCAAACCGATCGAGAAAATACCAAAACCAAGTCCGAAATCCGTGAGGGGTAGTCAAAAGCCAAATCTGAAGTCGAAAACACCAAAAAGCAGAATCGAAAAGCAAGCCAACAAGCAGAATCTTCTGTACGCTGAGGCAGACAAGAAAGAACTGAGGAGAGACCGTTAGTCGGCGGGAGGAGCATGCGCAGCACCGGCGTGGGGGAGGGGTTCCCGCCAAAGCTAACGAGCTCTAGAATCTTTCGAACGCTACCGCGCAGGCGCGAAAGCTCCTAATGTATGAGGCACAGAGACCACGAAGAAGAACTTTAACAACTAAATAAATATTCAAAACTTCAATAGTAACACTGGATTAATTCACTGTTTGGTCTTATTTAGCATTATGCGTTACGGTCTTATTTAGCATTATGCAGCTCTCTGAAGCCATATAGAGTGACAGTGATGAGAAGATTCACACAAAGTTTGTCACATACCTAGGTAAGGTGCATAAAATACTACATTCGTGTGCTCCAACTGCATTCAGTTTATTAGGAAAGCATGCAGAAACAGATGCTCATCTGAATGCTTTCCTTTGGCTCCAGCCACTCAAGAAGAGGGATTAAGTGCCAGTTCGAATTTTCTAAAACTCTAGAACTTCTTGAGAAATTGCTCTGTACAGGCCCAGCCCCACCATATAAAAGAATGCACAGGCAAAGACATGAATGAAATCCCTGCTTAAATTGTCCAGTTGATTTATTGGCTACTTGACTACAGAACAGTTATCTACTCTGAACCTTTCTATGGTTTTCCACATTATTACGTTAAAAAAAAAAATTACAGTATCGCCTTGAGTCTTTATTTCTGTTCCTTATTAATACTGACTGCCCTATTTTTTAAATATAATTGCCTGCGTTATTTCACATACAACTGACTATATAAATTATCTATAGAACGCAAAGACACCAAATTTCATTACTGTAGTAATAAAACATAGAAGCCAAGTTGGCAGGCTGCTGAATTCGCACACAATCTGTGTGAATATGCTGTGACTTTCTTCTGTTTCTCCATCTCTTTTGTATAATTTTGGACAGTTGGGAGGCATCTCTTTTTAGATAGTACAGCATGTACATCAAATGATGAGGTGGAAATGATTATCCAGAATTATACAAGTAACCATTATGAATAATTGTAGGATGAGCCTTGAAAAAAATATAATAAAAAGTGTGAATGTCAAACTGACAACATATTTTGTTAAGAGTTTTTGAAAATTGCTGCAATACTACCAAGCAGATACAAATAGGATCCGTCCAGAATAATAACAGGAGCTAGGGAGGAAGGAATCAAACAAACGAATGAACAAAAATGCTACTTCTTGAAAGAAGACATTACTACATAATCAATACAAGCTGAAATTGTGCATCACCAGCTTTAGCTATGACAATGGAGCTCTGCTGCTGCCCTTTCCCAAAACCCACCTTTTAAGCCAGGTAGCACCCCAAACAAAGGTTTCGGAGGTACTGCAGAATGGAGTGCTATGAACTGATGACTGCAGTGCTCTCTCGCTCATGGGTGCGATGAGATAGGCAATGTGAAAGAGAATGTGAGGGGTCCCATTTTAATCATAATTTCTCTGTTCTAATCTGCAGTACTTTAAAAACTCTTCAGATGGGGCATTGCCTGGATTCAGAGATATGTTTTTAAAGATCATACTCAATCATTAATAACTATAAATGTAAATCCCCAGAGCTACAAGACCATAAGGCCTGATTATGACCTCATAATATTGAACAGGATGCAATCCACAGTTTTTATAATCTTTATATTTCCTAGAAGCATAGCGCTCTGCTTACTAACACTGCAGGTACAAGAAAACTGAGAAAATTAGAGAAGCTGGAACTGTCCTGATATTAAGGCACTGACTAATCATCCTGGTCCTTAAGAAGGAGTAACAGTCAGGACTAAATTGCCTACTGAGAAAAAAAATGCAAATTTCTGTAATCCATGTATGTCACCACAGGTTCCTCATACTAGTTTTCAGGCTAGTTTTACAGAAGACATGAAAACTCTTTTGCTTTCTTTTTTTGTTATCTTATGTCAAGTGACAGCAGGTGGCTCTGTCAGTGGTAGTGAAAATGCTCTGGTTTTTAGTTCAGACTTTAAAGGGGGTCAATCTAGGTGCTGAATACTATACCCCAAAGAAATTTAGCACCTTGGATAAATTATTTAAAGTTCAGATTAATAATCAAGAAAATTCACCACCAACCATTTTTGATTTTCCAGTCGCTACTAATTCTTCTTGACCTAAAATGATATTCTAAGGTAAACTGCATTCTTAAGGCACAACATTAAGGTTACTAGATTGTCAGTCTAATGTCAACAGTAGTGTAACATGGGGCAGTAAAAGAAAATGGAGCTCTATCATCAGTCTCACAATTCATTAATTGACAACCAAGCGCTTACAAGTCATTTCTACTGCATTGCTCAATATACAAAGGAGAGAGAGAATGGGATGATTTGTGGAAGAGAAGAAAAGGAAAGGAAAAAAAATATAAAACTGAAGTAAGAATGATGTTAAAAGGAGGACGAAGAATTAGATTTCTTTTTAAATTTTAGTGTATGTAAAAGAGAAACAAGAATACAAAATGAACAAAGAAAAGCAAGAATGACTTGACCTGGGCATGGCAATAGAAAATATTCAGGGAGGAGGTAGGGCTTTTGTAGAAACCCCAAGTCATATGATCCCTTGCAAACCCATACTGGATGGCTCCTTCTCCACCAACAGAAAATTACCACACTCACACTCTTCACCTATTTAACAGCAAACAGCTACTAAGTGCTAAACTTTTTTTGCTGGAAGAAGAATGTAGATGCACTTCAGGTCACATTTTATGCTGAAAAATGAAAATTTCAAACTGGGCATCTCACCCAATTGGATATAAAGACAGAGAGAGACTTTCAAATTAGAAAATCTCTGTACAATGTGAGCCATAGGTGGCTAACAAAAACATCAAGCATTACCAAACAGGAGTAGGTAGTAGGAACCCAACTGCTCTAACACTCTGATTAAATATAGCTGATTAGAATTGTTTTCGAAAAGAAGAACTTGTACTTGTTCATTATTCCTCTTGTTTTGTATATTAAATGAGCAGCATAAGAGCTAAGTATTTTGAGGACTTACTATATTTGTTAAACTGATACAGCTGTTAAGGTAAGATCATTAAAAGATAGCATTAAAAGACAGCTTAAAAAGACATTACTAACCTTTGCCAAGTAAGCCTCCACTCTGTTTTTTGAGGCTAATGGACTTCCAGTTGGGTTCATGAATTCTCCTCCAAGGCTAAGAGGTCTAGTTAATGCTAAATTGCAGCCAAGATTTCCAAACTGAACAGTTTCCAACACAGGACTTGTAGAAAGGCTCCCACCCAAAAAACTGCTGGCAAGTAAAGATCTGCTCCTGTGACGCTCATAAAAGAGTTTGGCATTGGCTTCTGCTAATTTCTCATTAGCTCTGAAAAAGTTCAGCAGCAGGTGAACAGTTAACAGATGTCACATCATAAAAGAATGCGTACACATTCAACTTTTTAACCCATGAGAGCCCAGAACGAAATATTGTGTTGTCTCTCTGTCTATCCCCAACAGAAGTGTTGCTGTCCAGGGTTCCAGTCAGTCAGGAACAAAGTCCTTGTAATTCATTGCCAGATTCATGGGGCAGGATGTGGTGGGGCTAATGAGCAGCTTTTTTTTCCTTTTCTTTCCCCACCTATTGAAATTTTCCTACATTGCCATACAAGGCTAAAGGCTTAGGTTCAGGGATATTTGGCTGGCTGTCAAATTCAAACCATGTTGCTTTATTGCAAGGTAGTGGGGAGAGAAGGCTTCCAAAGAGTGGGAAAGAAAAAGGTGTCCTTTTCTCTATATGAAATCTCCCCCCATATCACAGGAAGGGATTTTTTAATTGGGATTGAACAACCCATGCGTAGTGGATTGCTCCTCCTGTCAGCCCGAGAATGAAAGTATTCCCTGTGATTCAGAGCACTGGGATCATGAACTCAAAGCATCTCCTCAAATTCTTAGTAAAAGATCTTTTTGTTGGTTCCTGATACCCTTTTAACTGGAGATGCTGAAGGGTGAAACAATGTATGCTGTTAAAAATTCAAGATAGTATTGAATGGCATCCTGTTCTTGACAAATGCAAGCATAAGTAGATGAAAGGTGCCCTCCTTCCATCCCAACTTTCCACTGTCCTGGCCTCAGGGGGAGAGAAGAAGAAGCACTATTTGCTGGACTTAATCCCCTCCCACACTGCCATCCCCTTTTCTTTTTGCGTCATGTCTTAATTAGATTGTAAACCTAAGGGCAGGAAACTGTTTCATGTGTTTTTACTTTTAAAACACTATGTACAGTGATGGTGCCATATAAATAAATGATAAGAATAATAATGAACATGTTGTTTTCTCCCCCCACCCCACAAAATGCATGATCTAACGCCAAACTGTTTTTTTAACCTTTTCACTTTCTCCATATATAGGCAAACTTCCAAGTATGCAGAATTCACTAACCTGTGGGTAGTCCTGGACACAGGACTGGCAACTTCAGTAGTATAAAGAAAATGTCAGGAAAACTCTGGATAATAATTGGAAAGGGTATTATCTGGGTCACCTTAGGAGATGGCTCTGATTTGGGGCTAGATAAAGTAACTTCATGCTCATCTTATACTGAATATGAGCAATTCCATTCAGGAAAGGTGGATATATTGACCTCTCCTGGTCCCCTACCATGGATTGCAGAATAGGAGCAGGGGCAATGCTGTACTTCTCACAGCTTATTTCTTGCCAGGAAGCTTAAATAGGAAACACTGTGCTTATGATCCTAGGTGGTCCCTCTGTGAAGAGGTCAGAATTTTTTTTAAAAAAACACATCCTGGACTCAGAAGAAGCAACTAGTTTGGGAAACATAGCCTTCACAATGTCCATGTTTCAAACTTCAGCCTCATCCACAGTATAAAGTGAGAGCCGACAGAAAATTCAGAGAACAAAGGGCTCATTCATGTCAGTTCCACATCAAGCAGCTTTCCTTTTTTGCTTTCTCCTTTAACTGATAAGCTATAATCTATGTCTCTGAAATCTTAGTTGCCACCAGCTATTTTGCCTTTTTTTAAAAAAATAGAAATTAGTATTTTTCTGTGTATCTAAAAAATCCTTCCCAAGTGTGCAGAAACCATTGTTTTCTCCTTTAAGTGACATGCTAAGGAGTTTATGCCTCTTATGTTTCCATTAGCCGTTCTGCTCATTCTCTTTCTTTCTTTTTTCTTTTTTAAACTGAAATCAATATTTTTCTGTAGGTCTGGAAAATCCTTCCAAGTATGCAGAAACCATTACTGCAGAGGTGGGCAATGGTGTGGGAACCAGAGGCCAAATCTCCCACAGATCAAACCCTACTACACGAAGTCCAAATACCACTTTTCTCTACAATCTCACTCGGTATTGCAAGTCACATGATGTCACTTTGGCTATTTTGAGAGAGACTGCAGAGGAAAATAGGAGATATTTGGGAGCAGTTCATGCTTATGGGAGCATTTTCTTGTGTTTTCACACTTTGGGAGTCTTTCTGGAAGATAAACATTACCCCAAACTCATACCAAAATATTTCACATGGGGAGGGGAGAACTGGAGGCTTTGGAGAACTGGGCAGGGGGGCTTCAGAAGCCACAAAAGTAGAGTTGAGGAGACACACATCTGCATTATTGAGTGTCCTCATTCTGTTTTCCATCTAATGAGACTGGGGTATCAATTTCAGTACCAGACAGTGTGAGTAAGAAACCCAACACTATACCTCACAGTTTACATTTTTAACAGGTATAATTTTAATAGGAGTTTCTGTGCTCATGTTCTTTCACTGAACAAGTTTCTGAAAATCAGGTTTTCTTTTTTCTTTTAAGAAGCTGCTGCCACCAACATCTGGGAGGACAGCCACAGACTTTGTTTAGAAATTGTTCTGTCAAATGTTTTGTGATGAACAAGTTTTCCTACCACTGTTCAAATTGCAAGACAAAAGTTTTCTTTCCTTTTCATGCTGGTTACTAACAGATCTGAAAGTGACAGATCTGCATGAAAAGGCAACAAGAAAGCAGGATTTTTAGAAGATTAGTCTTACCGATCCAATTTGCTTCTTAAAGACCTTCTCATTTTTAGTTCTTCAGAGTACAGCTCCTTATATCTTTCCAGTTCTGTATGTGAGGACTGTTTCTGTAATATGTTGTCTTGCTGACTGCTTTTCACTTTTATCAGCTCAGATTCGAGATCTCTAATTCTGTTTTCCAGTTGAGTTTTCAAGGAAGCATTATTGGTAGCTCGTATCTGTTCCAAGGTTTCTTGTGAGGCTGCCTGTGTCTAGGACACAAAAAACTTGAGTTATTACATTTAGAAGAAGAAGCTCTTCCTCCTGCTGAGTGTCAGAAAAATACTAAAAGTAGGACAAGAAAGCTTAATCAGTATTAACTGGTCTGTTGGCTTAGTAATCTGATGTATAAGTGTAACCAGCAGTCTTGGCGGTATTAATGTTTACCTGCAAAAACAAATTGACTTCTTCCAGTTTTTGCCTTACTTCTTGTCTAGCTCGCTCTTCAATGTCTCTCTTGTACTGTTCCACTTGGTTGAGGTCTATCACATTACCCTGTATGTGGTGTTTGAGGTTAGCTATTTCTTCTTCCAGCTGCTGTTTGCTTCTTTCTAATTTCTCATGATTCTTGTGAAGTATCTTCATGGAAGACAACTGCTCATGTAGTTCATGATTTGTAGATTCCAACTGAGTGCATCTTTTTGACTCAGTCTCCAAGCTGTGAGAAAGTTCATCAACCTGAACAAAAAGGAAATATTGAAAACAGGGATCTAATTCCATTTTGGCATAAACTAAACCCATATAAAGATCATGTAACAGTAAAATAATGTCTCTGCGTCATATGGTTCTTCACCTTCAGAAAGGAACACTGGCATTACCTGTGAGATGTTCATTTTCAGCAGTAGATGGGCAACACAGAAGAAAAAGAAGCAGATACATAGAAAAAAATGAAAGGAAAGAACCTGCAACTAATTGGCACTGCTATGTGATTCACATACAAAAACTGTCACCAAATAGGTCAGAACTTTTCTTATTAAAAAGATTATTTCAGAGAAAGAAAGAACTAATAGAACTTTTCTATTTATATAAGGAGATTTTGCATTAAGATACAATAGCAGTAATGCAACAGATTTACCATACAGGTACCTTATTTCTTAACTTTCCAACTTCGATGTCAATTTCTGAATATTTCTTCTTTATATCTCCATGACAGTTAGATTGGGATGAATTCTCTTCACTCTCATACTCTTTCAGTTTCTTTTTCGTTGTTTTCAGAAGTTTTTTAATTCTGTAAGTATTATAAAAGTAAATATAACACAGATGAGAAAAGTTAGAATAAGACATTAGTGTCAATTGTTTAAATATTCTATGGAGATTTTCTTTTTTTTACTCCACTCAGAAAAATGTTCACTATGATTGAACTAACAAGAAAATGTAGAGTAAATTGTTCCTTTCAGAGCATGTTTACTAAACTATGAATACATAAATTAACACAAATGCTCATGGACTTAATTTACTTCATACCATAAGTAAACGTGTTAATTAAATAGTAAAGCACACATTTATTTGAATATTAAATGAACTGCAGGGAACTACAGCTCTTCATTCTGTTCTTTGTCAATGACAATAAGGTTCACAGATGACAAGAAATAATCACATTCCCTAGTTCCCATTATCTCTGGTACTGCTTCCTTCATACTTATTCACCTTGATAACAGCAGCCTTGCTTGTCAACAAGATACCTGGAGAATCAGTGTATCTTTATGTTGTACCACCTACTACTGGTTAAGAGTGTTACCGCAGTTTCTAGCCAGACTTGGGGGCGCGTGCTTGCGAGGTCCCCGGACAAGCACGCAAACAGTCTCGGTCGCTAATCGCTGGCATATTCAACAACAATACAGGAAGGCCAGAAATAGCAAAACTGCCACTTCAGGAGACCTCACAGCAAGTACCATATTATGTATGCATGCTACCTACAAAGAACTCCCTGCCCTGAGCAGGCAGCTTGGCGAGCTGAATACTCAACTGTCAAGCACTCTGCCTTTGCATACTGGCTACCCTACTGACAATTCAGACTTAACTCAATCATGCTAAATTCTGACCTTTCGGAGGCTTTGTCTCCAGCCCAAAACTCATTGTTTCCCCCAAGTATAGGCTAGCCTATGGCTGCAATTTCTCCTATAAGAACCCCTGACTTTGAGAACTTCTTGGGATTGCTCCTGACTTCCATACCGCCTTGCTGCCACTTTGCTTGGCGAGCCTTCCCCTCAGTCCCATGTACTGAGAACCTCCATATCCACGAACTCTATCTTCAGACTACCTGGGCTTCAGGACAGGTGCAGTATTTCCTGAACCAAACCTCCTCTTAAAAATCCCTCTGTCCAACTCCAACCTTTATTTCTATAGCTGTCTGTGTGAGTGTGTTGCATACACATGTTTGACTGTATTTTTAATAAAACACCAATTATTATTTTACTTCTGTTTGCTCCTTGACTCGGCCTGATCCTGTAGACATTGGGTTCAAGATCTCACTATGTTACCCTGCCTCTCGCATTGCTAACTTGTGCTCTTTGACTAATTTCCCCAACTTGTATAATTTGGAGAGTATTTAGGTGTCCTTCACGGGACCCCCAGAAATCAGGGTAACAAGAGGATGCAGTGCATTAAAAGCCAGGACAAGGATATAAGATACTATGGACCTGGCTTTTTAGCTAAAATACATTGTAAACTGCTTAGATAACACTAGTTGATAGGCGGTATAGAAATAACTGCTATTGCTATATTGCTATTATGTACATGACTATTTTCAACATGATAATGCTAAATATATGAAAAATAGAGGATCCTTTAGTTGTCATTCTGCATACAACAATGCAAGTAAGTCTCTACAAGAACAGGTTGCTTACCTGTAACTGTGGTTCTTCGAGTGGTCATCTGTGCCCTCATACATTAGGAGCTTTCGCGCCTGCGCGGTAGCGTTCGGAAGATTCTAGAGCTCATTAGCTTTGGCGGGAACCCCTCCCCCACACCGGTGCTGCGCATGCTCCTCCCGCCAACTAACGGTCTCTCCTCAGTTCTGGTCCGCCGAAGCAGATGGGACCTGAAAAAGAGGGGAAGGCAGGGCGGGGATGTATGAGGGCACAGATGACCGCTCTAAGAACCACAGTTACAGGTAAGCAACCTGTTCTTCTTCTTCGTGGTCTCTGTGCCTCATACATTAGGAGACTGTGTAGCTTACCAGTAGGATGGTGGGTCAGGTCCCAGATCCTAGAGCACAGAAGACAGCACAGCACGTCCAAACCGGGCATCTCTCCTGGAACGGCAGTCGAACCTGTAGTGGTGCACGAAGGTCGACGGCTGGGACCAGGTCGCCACACGGCAGAGTTCCGACAGGTCGACGCCTCGCAGGAGGGCAGCAGATGTCGCCACTGCCCTGGTGGAGTGGGCTTGAAGCAGGTCTGGCGGAGGCTTCCTGGCAAGCTCGTACGCTAGTTGAATAGTCTGTACCACCCACTTAGAGAAGCGCTGGGTGGATACCTTGTGGCCTCTCCGGCGCCTGCCATAACAGACAAACAGGTGGGAGTCTGTCTGTAGGCTGCAGTCTTGTCCTTGTAAAAGGCCAGCGCCTGACGCACGTCCAGGGAGTGGAGGGATCACTCCAGAGGTGTCGTCGGGTCCGGGTAGAAGGCTGGCAAGATGATGTCCTGACTCACATGGAAGCTGGACACCACCTTCGGCAGGAAGGAGATGTCAGGCCGGAGGACCACCTTGTCCCGATGAAAGACCAAGTATGGTTCATCGCACCGTAGCGCCGTCAACTCTCCCGCCCGCCTGGCAGAGGTGACGGCCACTAGGAACGCGGTCTTCATCGCGAGCAGCCTGTCGTCCGCCGTGGCCATGGGCTCGAAGGGCGGCCTCGTCAGCTGGGACAGCAACAATGACAGCGACCACGGCGGTAGCGGCGGCGATACTGGCAGGTAGAGGTGCTGCAGGCCCTTCAGGAACTGCTTGACGGTACCGTCCCCGAAGAACGCGGCCGACGGGGATCGTGGCGGTTGGTATGCCACGATCGCGGCGAGGTAGACCTTGAGCGACGGGAAGGCCAGGCCCTGTTGCCGGAGATGGAGGAGGAAGTGGAGCACGGTACACAGGGTGACAGGCGATACCGGCTCTCGACGTTCCTCGGCGAAGGCCAAGAAGTGCTGCCACTTGTAGTGGTAGTTCCTTTGCATGGACTCCTTCCTGGCCGTGGTCAAGACGTTCCCGATGGCCGGGTCATCTAGGGCTATATCCTCCAGGCATGGAGGGCCAACACCGGCAGGTCCGGGTGCAACACCAGTCCGTCGGAGTGGGACAGGAGGTCCGGTACCGTTGGAAACCTGAGAGTCCTGCCCCAGGCGGCCTCGATCAGGGGTCCGAACCAGTGCTGCCTCGGCCAGTACGGCGCCACGAGGATCGCGTCCGCCCGGTCCGCGATGATCTTCGCGATCACGCGGCCCAGGAGCGGGAACGGAGGGAAGGCGTAGATCAGCCCTTCATCCCACGGAAACTGGAAGGCGTCGCCGATGGAGCGGCGATCGTGGCCGGCCCTCGAGCAGAACAGGCGGCACTTCGCGTTCTGGCTGGTCGCGAAGAGGTCGATGGTCGGCTCGCCCCATCGGTCCCGAAGCATCCGGAACGCCTCGTCGGACGGGGACCACTCGTGGTGGGAAGTGGTGTCCCTGCTGAGGGCGTCCGCTGTGGTGTTCTCCTGCCCCGCCAGGTGAACCGCCACAGGGTGTATCCGGAGCGGGACGCACCAGTTCCAAAGTTCGAGTGCGATGCCCGGCAGCGTGGTGGAGTGCGTCCCTCCTTGCCTGTTCACGTAGCAGACCGCCGTCGTGTTGTCGGTGAGGATCAACACCGTGCGGCCCGTGACCAGGTGTCGGAACGCTCTCAGGGCCTTGTGGATCGCCAACAGTTCGAGAGAGTTGATGTGGAGGAACAGCTCATCGTCCATCACCGGCCTCGGACCCGGAGATCCCCGGTGTGCGCTCCCCAGCCGAAGAGCGAGGCATCCATCGTTATCGTGACCGACGGCCTGGGTTCGCGGAACGGCATGCCTTACAGCAGGTTCCTGTACGACTGCCACCACAGGAGCGATCGGCGTACCGGTTGGAGCAGGCGGTATCGGCGGCGCTGGTCGTCCCAGAGTGGATCGAAGGCCCTGACGAACCAGTGCTGGAGCGGCCGGGCGCGTAACCTGGAGAGGTAGGTTACGGCGGTGGTCGAGGCCATGTAGCCGAGGAGCTGTTGGATCCTCCTCGCTGACACCGTCGAGGCATCGAAGGCAGCGGACGCTGCCCGACAAAGCGTCCGCCCCCTCTCGTCTCGGAGGAAGGCCCTCGCCGACACCGAGTCGAGGGTCGCCCCGATGAAGTCGAGAACCCGAGTGGGCTCGAGATGGGACTTCTTGGGGTTGACCCTGAGTCCGAGCCGAGTGAGAAGGGACAAAGTCCGATGAATGTCCCTGTACAGTTTCTGTCTGCAGGACGCCACCAATAGCCAATCGTCCAGGTAAGGGTAGATGGAGACGCCCTTCGTCCGCAGGAAGGACACGACCGGAGCCATGCACTTGGTGAACACCCGCGGTGCGGTGGAAAGCCCGAACGGCAGCACCCGGTACTGGTAGCTGGTGCCGTCGATCGCGAACCGAAGGTATCTCCTGTGCTGCGGGCGGATCGAGATGTGGAAATAGGCGTCTTTGAGGTCTATGGACGCAAACCAGTCCCCTCGGCGGAGGAAGGGGAGGATCGACGGCAGCGTGACCATCTTGAACCTCTTGGGGCGGATGTATTCGTTCACCCCTCGGAGGTCTAGGATGGGCCGCAGGGATCCGTCCGCCTTCGGCACCGTGAAGTACCTCGAGTAGAAGCCGGTGGTCTTGGCTGAAGGCGGGAGCCTCTCGATCGCTCCCTTCTCGAGGAGGGACTGGACCTCTTCCAGTAGAGCCGAGTTGGCTGGGGTGGAGTAGTAGACACCCTGTGGCGGAATAGCCTGGAACTCGATGGCGTACCCCAGGCGGACGATGGTAAGTACCCAGGAGTCTGCAGTGATCTCTCGCCAGCAGTTGAGGTGCCTGGCCAGGCTCAGGTGGTGGAACAGTTCTACCGGAAGGGTGAAGGATGGCAAGGGTGGAGTCCTGCGAAGGCCGTCAAAACCGGGACTTCGCTCCGGAGGATGACTTCTTGGACGACGAAGATGGGGATCATCTGGGAAGCCTCCTCGAAGCCGAAGAGGTCGACGGCCTCAACGCGGTCGACCGCGGGGACCGCGGCTGGTACGCCGATGAAGAGGAGGACCTTCTCCACGTAGGCCTCGGCTGGAAAGAGCGGCGAGTCTGGGCAGGCTGGTTTATGCCCATCTTCTTTGCTGTCAGCCGGGCCTTGACGAGGTGATCCATAGCCTCGTCGGTGGAGGTGTGGAAGAGCCCTTCGCCGTCGAACTGTAGATCTTCAATCCGCCGATGGCTGTCCTCCTGCCATCGTTTTCACCGTCCTGGCCATCAGGGACGATGCTGAATAGAACCTTCGGCCGAAGGCATCGAGCTTCTGTCCTTCACGGTCCGGAGGGGTGGTATGCGCTCGGTTGCCCCCTTTCGTTTGAGCCGACTCGACCACAATAGAGTTCGGTACAGGATGATTGAAGAGGAACTCCGCGTTCTCCTTCTGGGTCCTGTAGAGATGCTCTAGCCTATGTGGGATAGGCTGTGCTGACGCCAGCTTCGCCCACGGCTGCTTCATCGCTTCCACCAGGGTTGGCAGGAACGGCAGTGGTGCGGTCGATAGTGGGCGGGCTTCCAAGCACTGGAAGACCGGGTCCTGGGCTTGTGGAGCAGGTTCGGTCACCTTCAGGCCAAGGGCTGTGGCCATCTGGAGGAGGATCGCCGAAAACTGGCGGACGTCCTCCAGGGCAGACTCCGGGCCTGGCTCTCCGAACCCCAGCAGTGGGGATTCATGAGAAGAAGGGGTGGACTCAGCAGAGTCAGAGTCCGAGTCGTAAGAGTCGCCGGATGGTGATGCCGACCTCTCCTCCTCCTTCTCCTCGGCTGGCCCACGGGCCGGGGGTGCCAGGGTGACAGCTGGAGCTGCAGGCTGCGTTGGTACCGATGCGGTCGATGTCGTGACCGGTATCGGAGTTACCTGCAGGGGCACGACCAAGGGCCTGGGTCGGTGTGCCGCCTGCGTGGTAGAAGTCACAGCTACCGCCGGTTGGGCCACGGTGGGCTGTGGCGTCGGGCGGGTAGCTGTGGCCGTCGTCCGCGGGGGTGGTGAAACAGCCCTGTAGCGGGGTGAGGGCTCCGGGGACCGACGGCGACTCGGCGAACGATGCAGCGGTGACCTCTTATAGCGGGGGTAGTGAGCCTCCCGTGGTGGCGAGCGAGACTGGCGACGAGGTAACTAGTACCTTGGATCTGGGTGGTACCGGTCCCTGTAAGATGGCGAATACGAATAGTATGAGCCGGCCGGCTCGTGCCACACCTGCTCCTGGGCGTACCTCCCTAGGTAGGCAGGAGAGTAGGCGCTCTCGCCTGAGCGACGCCTCTCCAGGCGCATCTCCCGATATCGCGGGGATGGAGGCCTGGCCCGCTGCTCCGGCGAGTGGGACTGGTCGCGTCGAGAGGCTGGGCGCTGCCTGACCACAGCCTCCTCTCGGCGTTCTGCCGAGGGTGGACGGCGACTCGGCGGAGTGATCTCCGCGATCAGCTCGGGCAGTTGAGGAGGCGAGGCCAGCACGGCCTGTTCCTCGTCCGACACCTCGAGGACTTCCTCTTCCTCTGGAGGCTCCTCTTCCACAGGGAGCTCCATCAGTTGAGGTTCCTCGGCGGGCTGGGTGGGTGGTGGAGTCTGGGGTCGCACCACCATCGGTGAAGAGCGCCGCTTCTTCTTTCTCTTCTTCTTCTTCTTTCCCCCAGGCCCTTGGTGGCGGGGCGCTTCTTCTGGGCCGCGGTCAACGGCCTGGAGGAGGAGGTTGAGGCCTGCGAGCCCGCAGGGTCCTCACGTGCCCGAGTTGCCGAGATCTTCGGTATCCTCGGCAACTTCATTATCGGTACCGAGCCCGGTACCGATACCGACGAGGTCGAGGGCATGGCAGCCGCCGCTGCTGCTGAAGAAGAAGAAGAGGATGGGCGTTTCTCAGCCATCGTCTCGGGTCCTCGAGCACGAAGAGACTCCTCCCAACAGTGGGATTTAAGCCTTGCCGCCCTGTTGCGGAGAGTCTGATGCGTAAACTCTCTGCAAATGAGGCAGGCCTGAACGTTGTGCCCCTCACCCAAACATATCAGGCACTTAGAGTGTCGGTTGGAGAGAGTGACCTTCCTTCCACAGGAGGCGCAGTGTTTGAAGAGAGCCGACATAAACCGGGCGCACGGCAGGAAACAAGAAACAAGAGTCAGAGAACGCCAAACACAGTCCGAGATCCGAAATCATAGTCAAAGCCAGAAAAAGGTCAAAACCCATCGAGAAAGTACCAAGCCAAGTCCGAAATCCATGAGGGGTAGTCAAAAGCCAAATCCGAAGTCGAAAACACCAAAAAACCAAATCGAAAAGCAAGCCAACAAGCAGAACCTTCTGTACGCTGAGGCGGACAAGAAAGAACTGAGGAGAGACCGTTAGTCGGCGGGAGGAGCATGCGCAGCACCGGCGTGGGGGAGGGGTTCCCGCCAAAGCTAACGAGCTCTAGAATCTTCCGAACGCTACCGCGCAGGCGCGAAAGCTCCTAATGTATGAGGCACAGAGACCACAAAGAAGAGCAATGGAAATGGAAGTGGAAATCCACTCTCTAAAACATGTGCAGTTTGAGAAATAGAAACTTAGAAACCAGACACTTTCTGAAAACTTACCTTTTTACACAGATTTCCTTGGCTTGTGAGAATGATACTGATTTACACATTCTAAGTTCTTCACTAATTATTCTGGTCAAAGTCAAATTAAAGTAAACACAACCACACTGAGTTGAATGTTGAATGATAAGTTGACACCTATGTAAATCTCACTGATTCAGTGAGTCTATTCTAGCTGAAACTAGCAACTGGGTTTAGGCTTAGCCTTGTAGTGTAGTGTATTGTATTGTAGATGTATTCTATGATTTGCTAGCATATTCTGCATAAACTATTTAGAACAAATATTTAACTATGGAGAAAAATAAAACAGCATTTCTGTAAAGTGAAACCCTTATTATTTTCTGATCAATTAATTCTCCTTACCCATTGCATTCCTTTTGTAATTCATTGTTTCTCTTCATTTCTTGATCTAGTCGTATCTCCACTGAACGTTTTAACTCTACTACCTTCTTTACTTTTTTCCTTTCATTCTCCAACTGGTAGAAGAATATGAAGATATGAAGTTTTATACAGCAATGTACATTTATCATCAGCATTTAAAATACATCAACTGGATGCACAGTTTTTGCACACTGAATGGATCTTTTACACTTAAGTGTTATATGAGAAAAGAGACGTAAAATCCAAAGATCTTTTCTCATTTGTGGAAGTTCTTTTTTCCAGGTTTTACAAAAGAAGATTGACTGATGAAACTTTTTGATGTGGTAGAAATGGACAAATTAACTGTATCATTGAAAATGAGGGGGAGGGAGGGGGGAAGGAGAGTTGAGAAAAGGCTTCAGTCAATTGGAAAGAGAGAGGTTGTCTGATATTTAGTGTTGGTCTGCTCTAAAGTCTAAAGAGAAAAGACAGAGAAGAGACCAAACTAATACTGAGTTAGGTCATAAGGGTTCAACTATACTTGATAAAATAAGTCTATGTGTGGAAGGAAAGTCAAAGGCCTGTTAATCTAGGGAAGTGTTTGCCTGTTAAGAACTGGAAGTTCTTTGCTGTTGAAAACACTGATTTACCCAATACCTCTCCCTTGTTAGTTTTTTTAAATAAAGATTTTATTCTTTTTTCTTTTTTAAAAGATCAGCCTCAGTACAGTGTTTCTTCAATTTGAGCTCATTTATGTACACCACAAGTGACACATTCATTTGGGATAAATCTAAAAACGCCTTGCCATGTATCCATAAGGGTTGTGGGCTTAGAAAAGGCAGAAGTGTGATTAAGTGTGGAGAGGGAGGAAGGGGTGGAAATCATATAAAAGGGTGCAGCTTCTTCAGGGAGGGAGAACAAAAAGTAGGCCTGTCTGTCACAGCCCTGGTTGGCCCAGATCTCCACATGACAATAGTGACTGGTTTTCCAGAAACATACTGTTAAAATCTTATTATGTTTTTTCTCTACTATATTTTTTTGTTTAGTAAATCTCAGTAACTTTGAGGAAATATACTAATAATGCATCTTGTAGCTACCAAATGAGCAGCTGGAAGTCATAGTTGTGGTAGTGTGGTAGATGTAGATGGAGTTAGTGTAGCTTAATTTTGTACTAGTTTTAGGTAGGTGTTGTTTATTTTCCTTTTGTTATGTATGTATATTGTTGTATCTATATAAGCTTTGTGAGTGTTTAATATATTTTAAAAAAGAATTACAAATTCTTCTATTAATAAGTAATAATGATTAACCAACCCTGCTTCACAAAAAAAAATCACATTCGGCAAGACATTAATGAGGGTAAGTTAGTAAACAAGTAATTTAAATCTAACAGAACTGCCTTAATAACAACTTAGTGTTTTTTGCCTGCTTTTTAAACTTTTTCTTTAAAAACTTTCTCTTCTGGGCTGATTACAGAGTGCACTCAGAACTACTAACAGAGAAAAAAGTTTGATGATGTCACTGCCACAGCACATGAATCATAATTGGAAAGGAAAGAAGCAGGCACCCTATTAGACACACATTCCCACTGGACTTACTTGAGCTGTTAGTTCTGTCTTTTCCGTATCAAGCTCAGAAAGGCGAACTCCAAGTTTTGATCTTGACTTCAGTTCCTCTTCCCACATGTTATGAGTATCTTTTGCAGTTGCTGATAACATAGTTTGCTTCTGGACCTAAGGAAATTGCCTTTAGGTTAGAAAGGAAACAAAACAGAAGGAATCCTCAAAAGAACTAGATAATATTTATATAAAAGCATAGATATTTTTAAAGGCCTCATCTCCCTGGGCTTTTAAGATCTCTGTTTTAACCACTATGACACTTTGGAGGTTTTACCTCCCATATTTGTTGATTGGTAAACTCTTGTAAACAGGTATTAGTCAACATCTCTTCATGCTAGATGTTTCAGAGTAAGCAGAGTAGAAAGCTACAGCTCTTGGATCATATACAAAGAGAGAAGTAGGATATAAAATAAATAAAATAAATATTAAGGATGGTAAGAATTCAAGAACTGTGTGGAAGTCATCCTCCCCAAGATAAAACAAAATTGGCATTGTTTAAAATTACCTGTCTGTAGAAGATGTAACCAGGATTAACACATCGTTAAAATTTTTTGATAGGGCTAAGCTATAACATACACATGATAAAAGCACTGTATGATTTAAAAGACTCATAAAGCTATGAGTGTGCAGCTTCAAAATCTACAGCCGTTTACCCTGTGAAATGCTTTCAGAGAGTCCACTGTTCAGCAAGGATGGTTAAATAGTAACAGATCACAATGAAAAAGCAGAACTGCTCAATACCTATTTTGCTTCATTTTTTTTTCTTGAAAAGAGGACTGTGTGCTTCCATGCATCAGCAGAGACCTTGGTAAGGAATCCAGGTTGCAAATCAAGGGGTTAGTCAGGAATGAACAGGTTGCTTACCTGTAACTGTGTTCATCTGTGCCCTCAAACAAATGGCTTTTGCACCTGCGCAGAGCTCCTATTCTGAATGTTCTAGAGCTGAATAGCTTTGCATGATCTCTACTCTCTCCTGGTTACTGCACATGCTTCCGTCTCCTCAGTTTTGGAGCCCACCATAAGTTAACATGGACATGAAAGATGAAAGGTAGCGGGGGTTTGTGTGAAGCCACATATGGAAGAACATTTACAGGTAAGCAACCTCTTCTTCTTGGTCTTGGTGCCTCACACAAATCAGTAACTGTGACACTTGCCACATGATGGTAGGTCAGGTCACTAAAGAATCATGGAAAACACTGCATGCCCAAACTGAGCATCACATCTTGCTCTATATTCAGATCTATAATGCATGAATGTTGAAGGTTGTGATCACATTGCAGGTCTACACAGTTCAGGAAGTGGTATACCACTGATGAAAAAAGATGAGTATGCAAACATTCTTGTGGAGTAGGCCTGTAAGAATGGTGGAATAGCCAGTTAGCTAATTCACATGTGGCTAATTCAATTAGCCAGTTAGCTAATTCATATGTAGTTCTGATGGTCTGGACAATCCATTTAGAAAAGTGTTGGGCTCAGATTTGTTGGTCCTTCTCGGGGTCACCATAATAGTCAAAGAGATGAGTGAAAGATTGACAGGTTGATGTTCATTGTAAGCAGTAGACCAATGCTTCATGACACTGAGGCAATGCAAAGATCTCTCCAGCTGAGAGGCAGGATTCAAGCAGAAGGTAGAAAGGAGGATGTCCTGACCAAGGTAGAACTGCAATACTACCTTAGGGAGAAAGGCTATGTCTGGTCTCAGAACAACTTTATCCTTGTGAAACAGCAGGTATGGTTCACCTGAGCACAAAGGTGTCAGTTCTGAAGCCCTTCTTGCAGAGGTGATAGCACATGACCTTGAAGGTTATCTGCCTTTTACTGATAGTCATGAGAGATTCAAAGGGCTCAGCAATGAGTTGAGACAGCAACAGGGAAAGCGACCATAGTGCTGTAGGTGGAACCACAGAAGGATACAGTTGAGTCAGTCCCTTCATGAACTTGACTGTTGGGTTCAAAAACTAAGACGTGGAAGCTGGCAAAGCTGGTTGATGAACCACAGAAATGAATGGCATACTAACAGATGTTTTATCTGGAAGCCCTGTAAGGGGCTGAAGTATCTCAGGAACCATCTCTGCAATTGGTGAAAGTTGAGCCAAGCCTGCTAGGTAACTGCCATTGTTGCAGCATGAGACTAAGAAGCTTTTGAATAGTGACGGCAGAACGGTGAGAGTAGTTGAGAAGTAGGAGCCCCTTCTCTCTGAGACTGAGCACTCTTGTCATAAAAAAGATAATCTCTGCTGTTATAGGAGTCCATTGTTGCCTTGATGAAGTTGATGAGCCTTACTGGCTCTAGGATCAACTTCTTGGATTGACAATATGCCCCAAATCCTGTAGGAGAGAGAGCTAAATGGATGTCCTAGTACGGGCACAAACCAACAGCCAATCGCCAAGATACAGGGAAATCTCGACACCCCGAATCCTGAGGAAAGAAATTACCACTGACATCCATTGGGTAAGTACTCTTGGAGCTGTCGAAAGGCTGAAGGGAAGGGTATTGTACATTTAGAGGTCGTTTCCAGTGGTAAAGTGGAGAAATACGTATTTTTGTGGCTATATCCTGATGTGGAAGTAGGTATCTTTTAAATCAATGGAGGCAAACTAGCCTCCTTTCCAAAAGAAGGGCAGGATAGAAGAGAATATTACCATCTTGAATTTGTGAGGTCTGGTGAATTGACTGACTCCGTGCAGATCCAGGATGGGACAAAGACCACCATCCCTCTTCAGTTCCATGAAGTACAGAGTGAAATAGCCATCTTTCTTGCACTGATCTGGGAAGTTTCTCCATCGCCACCTTGTGCAGCAGGGAAGTGATGTCATCCAACAGGGTTTGGCATGGAGGAGTACAGTGAATATACACCAACAAATGGAATACTTTAGAACTCAATGGCAGATCCACAATGCATGATGGTCAATACCCAGGAATCTGTTGCGAGAAGGACTTTTTTGAAGTTGAGGCCTAGTATATCTGGGACCTACTGCCACCTCTGGATGGCTGAATGGTTGAAAAGGCATCCTGGATCTGGAGGGTGATTTGGAGCACTGAGAGTAAGAAGACTGTTGATGCCATGAAGATCAAGACTGCCCACTCACACCCATTTTCTTGGCAGTCAGACATGCTTTGCACAAGTGATCCAAGGCCTCATCTGTTTTACAGCTGAAGAGACCCTCCCCACTGAAAGAATGGTCTTCAGTTCTGATCTAGAGTTTTCCAAAAGACCAGTTGAGTGAAGCCATGTGTACCTATGTAAGGCAACAGCTCCTGATATGGACTTGGATAAACAGTCCACCACCAAATACTGAGAGGAGTGAATTTGCTGAGCAATGAGAGCTTGTACAGCTTGGTGGAATATTAAAGTTGTCTCTCTGTGTTCTTTGTGAAGGTGAGAGAAAAAAGTCACCATCTTATTCCACATGAATTTGTGGCAGGCAGCCATATATGCCTGTACTTTGCCCATCCCGATAGTCAGACCAGCTAAAGAGTAGAAACAGCATTCAAAGATGCCAAGCCTTTTGCTTTCCCTATTAGTTGGAAGTGGTACAGATGCTGCCATTCGGTCTAGACTGTGAAGCCTCAACAACAGTAGAGTTGGAACCAGGTGGTTAAAGAGACAAGAGGCATCCTCAGGTTGCATCTTGCACAGGTTCTTTGAACTTTTGGAAGCAGGTGGTAGGAAAGCAGGTTTTAGCCTTGAATTTTTCATTAATCCTCTTAAGGCTGGTAACAGCGGCATCAGGGCTGGTGATGTGGCCTGAGCTGAGCAGATAGAAGACCAGATCATCAGCAGGTCCAGAAGGTAAGGTGACTTTGATACCAAGAGCCTTTGACATTGTGAAGACCACATCAACCAATAAATTAGAATGTGATGGAGGACTTGAATCCTCAACTCCTCCAGGTGTCATTTTCAAAATCTTCTGAGTCTTTTGGAGAAGAGTGTTGCTGTTGTAGTTGTGTAGGCTGTGACTGAGTAGGTACAGCAGTCCTAACAGTAGGTACAGCACTGGTCTGTGTACAGCATGAAGCCAAAGTCACAGAAAGCACAGAGTGCACTGAAATTACTTGAGGGAGTGATGATAGCAAAGGCACAGGCAGAATAGTCAGTACTGAAGGTAAGGTAGATAACATGGTTGGTGTCAGTAGAGAAGTTGATAATATATCTCAGCCTGCAAAAGAAGAACACTAGCCGACAGTGCTGACAGTGCAGGTGAAATGTTTGTCTGCCCAGTGGGAGCACTCGATGCCAGTGGGGAAGGAAGAAGTCAAAAATTGTTGCCACAGTTCTCATTGGTGGAGAGACAGGCTCAATCTGCAGCGATAGAGGAGTGTGAGATTCATACCCTTGCAACAGCAAACAACACCAGTGGGGTGACCTAGATTGACTGTGATACTGGCAGAGATCTCATGTTCTCTGAGGTAGTATTGGTCTCTATAGGAAGGAGAGTAGGACTTGTAAGATCCAGGATACTCCCACCACAGATGCTCACAATAATAACGATTGATATATGAGACTGAAGTAAACAGTGACTCTTCTCTATACCAATCATCTTGATACGATGGCCTGGAGGATGAACAGGAATACTCATGAGCAAATAGTATTTGATCCTGGTCTCTTTTCAGTGAAGCAGGCAAAGGGCAATGATGGGGAGACCTGCGATGTTGCCTAGGCAGTGATTCTGGTGATGGAATTCTGAAGAAAGAATTGTCATCAGCATTGAGAAGGCCACTGAGGCAGAAGCGCTGATTTCAGGAGCAGGCATCAGAGTTGGTATCGACATCAGTGTGCCAGAGGCTGTAGTAACTGAAGTGGTAGTTAAAAGTCAGTATTGATACTGAAGGAACCTCGATGACCAGAGAAAGATGAAACTGGGACAGCACAGTGGTAATGAAGATTCAGTTGGTAAAGTCAGTGGTAAAGAGTGGTGCCTGGATTGAAACCATTACTGCTGATGCCCTGTGTCATCCTCCTCTGAAGATGCTCAAAGTAAGAATGTAATTTCGAGCTAGATTTGGCCTGACTACCCTTCCCCAGTGTGTCAGGAGAGACCACAGCTCGATCCCCTACGGCTGGTAATGTGGCAGCCTTGCTGTGTGCCAAATGTTCTCACACGGCTAGAGACGGGTCAACTTACCATTACATCCCAGATATGGATTTATAAGTTAAATTATTGGTTAAAATTGTTATTTATGCCCAAAGGCCTGGGTCCTCTGATGCTAATTGACTCTTTCTACTCAAGGTGGAAAAAAACAGTTGGAGAGAAAGTGTTAAGGCTAGGATTTTCACAAGGTGTTATTCTTGAAATGGGTTATGCAAAAGGAAAAGAAATTATGTGCCAGCGTATTCGGGATATTGAGTTGCAGGATTATGTAAGCGCAGTCTCCATCTATCCAGTTTTCAAAGATAGAGGGCAGGCCCTCCGCCCTGCTGCTTATTTGAAAAATTTAATTATACCTAAACATAGGAAAGCCTTTTCCCAGGCTAAGTTTAATGTGCTTCCATCCTCATTATTGAAGGGTAGATATAACAATGTACCATACTGTGATCGTCTCTGCCCTTGCGAGGAGGAGAAGATAGAAACGGTGGGACATGTTTTATTGTATTGTCCCTTTTATCGAGATCTTCGATGTCATTTTATTACTCCTATTTACTATACCTGGGAGATCAGATGCATTTTATATTGATTACCTTTTGGCAGATCAGTCCCCTGAAATCACAGCTAAGGTAGCGACCTTTTGTTCGGCAGCTATTACCTGTCGGCGTAGGATGTTGCCTTAGCACAAATGGGATTACGATATTATGTTTTGTTTTTATTACACTAATTTGATTCATATATTTTATATTTTAAGATGCAAAATATTTTACATTCATGTTTTAAAATTTTTATTCTGGTATTTTTCCAAATCTGTCTCTTCCAGGGTTTTTATTATGGTATTGTATTTTATTATTGTATTTTGCTTTTAGATTAATTACTCGCTATGTTGGATTAAAATAAATGTACACAAGCATATATACATATATACACTTGTACATATAAAATTTTAAATGTTATAAATTTAGAAATTATGTTTCCAATTTCATTTTAGGTTGAAATGTTAAGGTTGTCTTGCCATATTTTATGTCTGATGTCTGTAGGAGATTTTAACAAAATTAATTATTGTTCTAATTATATTGTTTTAATTTTGTTCAATTTGCTGGCTGTTTGCCGTAATAAAATTTTGAAGTAACTGTGGCAGCCTTTACCATCTGAGAGTCCTCTGGTAAGTCAATGGGATCCATCAATACCACAGCAACCATTGAGGCTGTAAGTGTTGACACTGTGGATGTCTTTGGCATCAAAGTGGCCTTGGATTTCTTCCATCTCAACACTGCTGTAGAAGCCAAAAACAGAGGCAGCTTGCTGCTGCTTGTTTTGCCACCTGAAGGGATTTCTGTCAACAGTAAACCTTCAGCCTTTGAGACCGGTTTTTGAAGGTCTGAGGTGTAAAGGCCCTACATATTGTGCACTTCTGTACAATACACCCAAATAATAAAGACATTGTAATTGAGTGTCAGAAAAAGAGATTTTTCAATCACACCTAGACCAAAGTTTGAAGAAAGCGGTAGAGGCCACAGAAGATGTACATCAGAAAGAACAAGAAGGAAGCAGGACGGCAAAAAAAGGGAGAAGAGGGAAACTTCTTGTAATTTCTCATTTTCTTATATTTTTATATTCCTTCTATTACTGCATAAAAAAGAGGAGGAAACCTATTCAACAGGAGAACATATGAATAGAAGCGTCTCTACCAGTGGACAGAAAGAAACTGAGGGGACAGTAGCTTGGTTGGCTGAGGCAGGGATCCCACCAAGCTACTCAACCCTAGATCATTCCAAACAGAGCTTCCACGCTGGCACAAAATTCATTTGTGTGAGGGCACAGACACTATGAAGAAGAACAACTGGTTAACCTAACTGAATTCAAATATGCCAGATGAAATGCATTCTAGAATACTGAAGGAACTTCTTTTCCTGTCTCTTCCTCCTCCTTCTACTTCAGTTTGCTATCCTACATGTACACTCTTCATTTTCCTGGAAGCAGTTCCCCTTCAAGATTTATTTTGTTTTGATTTTATGCACTTCTACAAATCTAAAAGTTCTCTTAAACCTAATGATAAGTCCTCCTTCTGTGTAGGTGACAAAAAGGATGAAAACTTGCTTCCAGACTTGGGAAACAGGAAATTTTTTCCGAGGTGCAGAGTACCAATTTTCCTCATCTTAAAAAAACAAAACAAAAAAACCCCCAAACCTTCCTTCTATCTCATTATTACAAGCATCTCTAATAACAGACCAATTAGCAATATATTAGCAATCTTTAGTATACCTGTTGATTTAGTTGCTCCTCTAAATTGATTTTTGCTGTTTGTAAGCCAGTTATCAGTTCTTCAAGATGACTGTGAACCTGTATCCAAAATAATATATGAAAAAGTAGGTCTAAGGGAATTCCCTAAAAGTTACGCTTTCACTTTATTATTATTTCACTGTTATTTTATTCATTTATATCCTCTGTTCCCCAATACTGAGGTTCAAAGCAGCTTACAAAATATTTTAAAAATATAGGTTAGATTCTATATAAAAATGTTACTTAAGTATATAAATGTTATTTTACAATGTAATGAATCAATCAATAGAATTTATAGAATTACAATAATAAAAAAAACTATTAAAAACAAGACAGTGCACCATTTAGTGCCCCATCGCAATCAATTTCTAAAAGCCTGTCAGGATAAAAACGTTCTCACTTTCCAATGGAAGAACATCAAGGAAGGAACCATCCTAGTTTTCCCAAAGAGGGAGTTTTACACGAGTAAAGGAACCCTTTAACCATAAATTATATACAGACTTATTCAAAAGTTCTCCATATATTAATTTTCTCCAAAATTCTTAAGACAAAATAAAAGATAAAATAAAAGAATCTTTCCTACCCAGCTGCCTCATCTGTCCCACCAATATTTTGGATGACTTACAGAAGCATTATCCTGCAGGTCTTTCTGAAGTATCTCAATTCTACTGGTCTGTTGGTTGGTTGTTGCTTCCAATCTGGCATTTTCTATTTCAAGTCTTAAAAAAAGGCCACATACCAAATATTTCAGAACAGCACACAAGGCAGTTAAACTGTATTTAACTTACATTTTTTTAGTTAATCTCTGTAATACATGAACTCAGTAGTACAAATTATATTTTTATTTATATTTTATATTGATCTTCTATTTCTATCTTATGCTAACATGTACAATTTCATGATACGGGGAATATTTTATTACCTCTGCACATGCTCTTCTAGTTGTTTTATAGCATTATTTGCACCTGATGATGCCACCAGTAGGTCCTTTAATTTCTGAGATGCCACACTTGCTTCATGTTCCTTAGCATCCAAAGCATTTTTTAAGTTATGAACACATCTTTCTGACTGAAAATACTGTTCTTCTGACTCTTGCAGCTGTAACAACAAAATAGCACAAGTACAATACTCCTGGTTAAAAGAATTTAGCAGTGCAAATGCATACCTACTTTTTCTCAGTTGACTACAGAATCAGAACTAAGTTGCTCTGACATAAGAGAAACAGAAATTCTGTGAAACTATAAAACTCAGTATCTGACCATGAGTAGAATTCTCTGAAGCAAATTTTGCAGATATTATGGGGACGGGGGGTGGGGACTGGGGAAGGTCTGTAGCATGCAGTATTGGGTGTTATTAAACAAGCAGGATTTACAAAACCATCAAGGAGCACACTGTAGATTAGGCAGTACTTTATAAACTATTCCAATCATACCTTGGATTTTATCTTCTCTATTTCTTTTTGAAGTTGCTGTTTATCTTCTTCTAAATCAATACGATAACGTGTCGAAACTTCTAGTGAAGCTTCTGCCATGGATTGCTTTTTAAGAGAATCTGCAAGTTCCTGTTGTAGTTGCCTTATTGTACCCTGATAAAAGAATTTTCATAAATAAAAGTATAAGGAGTACAAATTAAACACAGCTATTTAGCTCTAAATAAAATCTATGCTTGTGTGCATGTATCCTCTCTCAAGCGTGTTATATCATAAATATTGTTTGATATAAACATAAATGGACATACTTCCTTCCTGAACAATGTCAACTGAAACCATGGACAATGCATAGTATTACTATTAGTGAAAGACAGCAAGACATCTCTCAATTTACACAGATTTTATAGATCTAGAATTACTCTGCCAAGAACTTAATTTGTCATACAAAATGAATCTGAGGGTAAATCAATAAATGCTGCAGTCTTACACGGTGTATCATCAAAAATTTCAACACCCAAAGATGCTATCTTTGTTAAGGTGCAATCAGAGAGCAGCATTATCTCCATGTCCAGTCTGTAAACAATCTGAGCACTACTACTGAAGAAACAATTGCATCACTAGTATTTTATTATCTAAAGTTGCACTGATGGGACATATCACACTTACTTCTCTATCAGCTTTCTCTCCTTCATATTTAAGAACTTGTTCCCTTAGATTATTACATTTTGCAACTAATTCTTTATTTCTCTCTTCCATCAGCTGCACTTGCTTTTCAGTATCAACCCTGAGTTTACTAAAAATATCATTGAATCTATCTTGGACATCAGTCACTACTTTTTCTTTGATAATGCTCTTATTCTGAAAATCCTCAAACTGTTGTCGAAGTAAAAGATTTTCACTCTGGAGCTGTGCCAATCGTTCTTGCATAGAATCCTGTTTCACAGCATATTTATTCATTTGATCCTTTTCAGCCTGTCGTGCATTTTCAAGTTCTTTCACTTGGCATTGGGCCTGACTAAAATCCCTTTGACAACTTTCTAAGAGCAAGGTCTTTTCTCTGAGAGTGTGTGTTACATGGTGGAGTTCATTTTCTAGACCATTAGCTTTACTTTCAGCTTTACTTAACTGCTGAGACATGGTATTGTTAGTTTCTCGTAGAGTACATATATCATGATTCAGTTTGTCTTTTAAACGAATCCACTCATCTCTCTCTCGTTGCAGCACACGTTCAGTATCGTTTTTTGATATCTGGCACCGTTCAAGTTCTTGAACAGTTGAACTCAAACGAGAACGAAATGAATCAAGTTCCACTTCTAGTCTTTCTTTATGTTCTTTAGTATGTTCTAATTTGGATGTTAGCATTGCAGCCTCTGTTTTTGATACATTTATTTGTCCATTGTATTGAAAAACTGTTTGAGTCAAAGCATCTTCATTCAGTTTCAATTCTTTTCTAAGTTCTTCTATTTTTTCTTTCAGAGCTTCATTTTCTTCTAAATATTTACTTTCTTCCTCCTGATGCTTAACTCTTATGTGGTCAAGCTCCAGTCTTAATACAGCAAGTTCATCTTGGAGAACTTGATTTTTGTGTAACAGTTCCTTTTCTTGGTCATGATTATCACTCATCTGAAAGATTTATAAGCAAACAAGCAAAATTAATATGATACACTCAGAATTATTCAGTTTTCATTTCCTGATCATATTTGAAGAACTAAACGGAACTAAATTGTAACTGTTACAATGTGTGCATTAAATATTTTCTTTCAAAATTGACTTCTTTTCCTAACTTTTCCTAACCTTTCCGCTTGTAAGTGTATGTTTTGTCCCAGCTCAGCAAGCTGCAAACCTAGCTGCTCTTGTTGGCTTTCTTCACTTCTACTCAGCCCAGCTCTTTAGCCTGCCTTGGCCATCTGTTTTCTTTACCATTCCCCAGCAAACCATACTGGCTTTCTGGTGTTGGCATCTCTTAGGCTCAAAGCCTCATGATCAGGAAGGGGGCTCAGCCTGTACCATGCTCCCCTGGACACCTTCAAATGCAAGAAAAATTCTGGCCTGACTTTGGCTGCTAACCCAAAATAAGGAGTGTGGCAGCAGTGTGTGAATGTGTTTTGAGGGGGAGGGGGCTCTTTTTCTACTTGCAATACCTGTTTGCTCATTTTGATTGCCACCTCTGGCAAGCCATTGGCATGCAATGGAGCTGCTTACTTTGGAGAAGGAGGACAAGGGGCAAATGGTAGTGGTTTCATCCCAACCCTTTGTTTTCCCTGTGGGGAGGGGGGAACCCTGCCACTAGATCCCCACGAGGTAACCAACTGGTTCTTGTCCCACTTCTTGCTCTCCTTCCTGCTTCTGCCTTTTCCTCAAGACCTGGCCACACAGAGACAGACATCAAATGCTGCTATGTGTACAGTAACGCCTATGTGCTTGTCCACAAAGTTTAAATTCCTCCATGTATTAAATATGAAAATGCCTGCTAGGAAAAAGCAGAAGATATAAAGGCTCAGTCTTAAGATGTATGATGTGTCACTTGCAAAATATGTAATGACAGTAATGTGCCTAGCCATAGTTACTACCCAAAGGAATATATGTTTGTATATCTATTGCAGTATATAATAAAATAGCCTAAAAGAACAAGACAGAGCCTGCTCATTTTTCCATATCAGTAACCTCAGATTCCAAGATTTAAGACTGCTTAAGTGGAATCAGATAATCCTGTTGATGCTAACCCTGCCTCTTTGGAATACATTACAGTTCACAAGATGAGAGTGATAAAAGGGACCTTTGAACCAATACAGATTAGTTGACAGACAGCAAAACCCCCACAATCTTTCAGTCTAAAAAGACAGGGGTGGGAAACCATGCCTGTTTCAGACTGCCACATATACAGTATTTGAAATGGCCTATACCCACATGGTGACTAACCCTATTTAGGTGATCTGCACAGTGGAAAAGCAAAATGTCTGTAAGTGTGTAAGACAAATGTCTTTAAGCGCGTCGAAGAACCTCAGGGTTTTTTAATTTGTTTTTTTATTTATGTATGGACAGGTTGCTTACCTGGAACTGGAGTTCTTTGAGTGGTCATCTGTAAACTCACACAAGTGGGTCACCTGCACAGTACTGACTATGGAAATTTCTAGAGCTCTAGGCCTAGCGCTTTGGCAGGAACCCTGCCCTTTTCTCCTGTGGCTACATAAGACCGCCTGGTGCCCATGTACTCAGTTCCTTGACCACCGCAAGCTTCTGGCACAAAGGGCGTGACAAGACATGAAGAGGGAGGAAGGGTGGGATTATGCGAGTTTATAGAAGAACTCCAGTTACAGGTATGCAAGCTGTCTTTCTTTGTGGTCTCTGTAACTCACACAAGTGCATGACTGGCCAGCTAATATCATAGGAGGTCGGAGTGTCATGGAACCCCTGGAGTTCAGCATCCAAGAGGAGGAATATAAACCGTTGCTAAGCATAGTAAAACAACAGAGTATAAGTAAAGAGTATGATTACCAAGGCTTTATAATGCTGTGGAGGATAACACTGCTCTGCCAAAGGCGACATCTCTAGAGGCCTTCTGGTCAATCCAATAGTGGGAAACAAAGGTAGCCGGGTGCGACCAGATTGCTGCTTTGCAAATGTCCTGTAGCGGCATGCACTTGAGGAATGCCGCCAAGGCAGAGAGGGCTCTGGTTGTGTGGCTCTTGATGTGAGGAGGCGAGTCTCTCCCTGCCAGTTCGTATGCAAAGTGAATGGTGGAAGCCACCCAATTGGAGAGATGCTGGGAAGAAAGTGGAAGACCTTTCTTCACGGAGCAATAGCAAAGAAAGAGTTTCTGTCATTTCCTAAACTCTACAGCGTGCTGGACATAGAAGATGACTGCCCTCTGCGCATCTAGGGCATGGAGGTTATGCTCCAGGTCAGCGGAGGGGTTAGGAAAAAGGAGCAACTATGCCTTGGTTGAGGTGCAAATCGGAGAGAACCTTGGGGAGGAAGGAGATGTCTGGCCTTAGAACCACTGTACTGTGGTGGAATCGAAGGTACGGTTTGTCCACTTTTAGTGCACACAGTTCACTAGCATGCCTTGCTGATGTGATTGCAACTAAGGAGGCGGTCTTCCAGGAGAGAAGGCAAAGGTCTTCTCCTGGTTCGAAGGGGCACTTTGAGAGTTGTGAGAAGACCAAGGATAGGTTTCATCCCGGGGTAGGAAATTGAACTGGAGAGTGGAGGTGTTTGTAACCCTGAAGGTACCTACGGGCCAAGGGTTGTGAAAGCAGAAGGGTCTGACCCTTCATTGAAGATGGGAGATAGATGAGAGGTAGCAGCGAATGGAGGAGAGGCCATTGTCAGCTAGTGATGAGAGAAACTCCAAGAGATGAACGATGGTAAAGGAACTGATGTCAAGCCCTCTGTCCTGGAGGAAGGTGGTGAACTTCAAGAGTTTGTAGGAGTAGGATCGAACAGTCGATGGCTTGTAGGCTGCTTCAATCACCTGTCAGACAGCTGGTGGAAGAGGTCAAAGGAAGAGATTCCACGCTGTCAGTTTGAGATAATCAATGTCTGATGTCTCATGATACCGTCGTCCAAAGTTAAGAGGTCTGGTTTGGGTGGGAGCCTCCAATACCATTCCTCTGAGAGTAGGAAGGGGAGAGCAAACCAGGGTTGGTGAGGCCACCACAGGGCGATCAAGATTGCCAAGGTGCCATCTTGCGCTAGTATCTCGATGACCCTTGTGATGAGAGGAATGGGAAGAAAAAGGTAAATCATTGGACCTTTCCAGTGGAAGAGGAAGGCATCCCTTAGACAGCCTTCGCCTACTCCCTTCTGGAGCAGAAGAGGCGACATTGTCTGTTGAGCAGGGAGACAAAGAGGTCAATCAAAGGTGTGCCCCAAGCTTCAAAGAGCTCTGTGAGAGTCTTGGCATTGACCATCCACTCATGGGAGGTCAAGTTGGAGCGACTGAGATGCTTCGCCCATGTGTTCTTGACACTGGGTAGGTGGAGGGCTAGAGGGAGGGTTTGGCGGGGAAGACACAAGTTCTCGAGATGGAGGGTGAGTCTCAAGAGAGTTGGGGATTGGCTGCCCCCCTGCTTGTTGATGCAGTTGTTCACGGCCGTGTTGTCTGTCAGGATCTGGATGGTGCAATCCTGGACCACATCTTTGAGAGCCCTGAGAGCCTTGATGATGGTCAGCATTTCAAGAGCGTTGATGTGGAGGTGGCGGTGGGTTCATTGACTGTTGACAGAGAAGTGACCTCTGTGGGATCCCCAACCTTCTCAGGATGCGTCAGTTGAAATCACCACATTTGGTTCTGGGGTGTGAAAAGGTATGCCTCTGAAGAGGTTGATGGGATTCTTCCACCAAAGAAGGGTCCAAACCACCTGTCTTGGTACCAAGAGCTAGCAAGACAGGTTGTCGAGGATCGAGTTGAAAATCTTAAGGAACCAGCTCTGTAGGGGTCTCATCTGGAGTTTGGCAAAGGGAACAACCATTGTTGTTGAGGTTATGAAGCCCAAAAGAACTTGTATGGAGTGAGCAGTCATGCATCAGTTCCTTTGAAGGGGCAAGACAGGTTTGGTGAGGTGGACAACCCATTCCTGGGGCAGGAAGGCCAGTTGGCAGATGGAGTTGAGGATAGCTCCAATAAATTTAATTCGACAAGTCAGATGGAGGTGGGACTTGTCAAAGTTGACGGTAAGACCCAGGGTGGTTAACAACTGAAGAGTCTCACTGATGTCGAGATGGAGCTTGCGTTGAGAAGGAGCAATTAGTCAGACATTGATATACAGGAAGAGGATGACTCCGCGCTATTGAAGAGTTGCCGCTACGACCACCATACATTTCGTGAAAACTCTTGGCGCCATGTTTAGGCCAAATGGAAGAACTCGAAACCTGTATGCGTTCTACTGATGACAAAGGCGAGGAATCTCCTGTGCTCCTGCCGGATGCTGATGTGAAAATAGGTGTCTTTGAGCTATGCTCCCTTCATCAGGAAGGGGAAGACGGATTTCAGAAACGCTATCCTGAACTTTCCAGGCCTGATGAAGCGATTGACTCCTCGGAGGTCTAGGATGGGTCTGAGGCTGCTGTCCCTCTTTGAGACCAGGAAATACCTGGGGGAGAAGCTGGTTCGAAGGGAATTTAAGGGAATGGGCTCTATTGCACTTTTCCTTTGTATGATTCAGATCTCTTCAACAAGGGAGAGGAAGGAAATGGTAATTTGGATGCGACCGATGAGAGGTAAGGAGACGAACTTGATTGCATACCCTCTGGATATGATATCAAGCACCCAGGTGTCTGTCATTATCGAGGCCCAGGCACTGAGGTGTTTTGCGAGCTTGGAGCTGAACACAGTGTCAGATGGATGGCTAGAAGAAATCAAGATGGGTTCGGTGATAAAATCTGAAGTGGTGAAGCTGGTGTCTGAAGAGGACATAGTAGTGGAGGGTGAAGAACGGGAGTCGTCCTCCGTATTGTCAAACTTGACATTTTGGCAGCTCAGGCTTTTTCCTGTAGGATTGTTTTTGAGGTCAAGGTGGTGGGCAGTGGGAGGATGAGGCCAAGAGCTGAGAGGAGCTCTGAGGTAAGTACGGGGTGTATGGTTGTCAAGATGGTTGTTGGTACCTGTAGCATCGATATCGAGATGGTTGAACTTGGATGCTGTACTTCATGACAGTAAAGTGCATCTTGTGAGTATGCTCAAGCTTCTTGTCTATCACAGTATTGAAGAGGCCTGCCGAGTCAAAAGGGAGGTCTTTCACCAGGTTTTGGGAGGACAGAGACAATGCTGAAGACTGGAGCCACGAATGTCAGCGAAGGGTCACTAAGGCAGCAAAGGCCTTGGAGGTGCTGTCGCCAATGTGGTGGGCTGTCATTATTTGCTGATTTGTGAGACGTTGAGCTTCTGCAAGGAAGACGTCTGCGATTCGTCTCTGATCTTTGGGGAGATGGGAGATGAAGACTCCCACCTTGTCCCATAACCACTGGTTGTAGCCAACCATCCAGTTGGCATAGTTGCACATCTTGAAGATGAGGGCTGTGTTAGAATAGTTATTACAATTCATTGAGTCCAACTATTTGCCTTCCTTATCAGGAGAGGCCGCTTGGAGGGATTGAGAGGTTTTGGTCTGGGTAGCATCCACAATGACAGAATTCAGTTTTGGATGGATTTCCAACCATTGTTCGTTTGCCTCAATGATCTTGTAGAAGGAACTGAGTTTCTTCGAAGTCGCTGGTGTGGAGGTGGGGTTGGCCCATTGCTTTTTAAAGATGTGGAACAGATAAGATAGAAGATGAATCATGGCTATGGATGGGGCCTGTTCCTGGAGTTGGTGATACACCAGATCCTCAATAGTTTCTTTGGCCATCTCAGTGGCGAAGTTGAGGGTTTTTGCCATGTGAGAGATGAGGTCCGAGAAGGACTTGACATTATCAGAAAGAGAGATGGGTTCTCCACAGGAGACTGCCATGTCTGGTGGTCTGTCCTCGTGTTGGGCAGCTGACTCCAAAGAATTAGATGGAGACCTGGAGAGGAATTGCCTGGTATGGGGTACTGGAGAATGCTCCACAGAGTCATCTAGGTGATGAGAGGGAGAAGCCAGTGGCAGGGCAGCACAGCTTGAGGGTTGGTCCTCTGGTAAATCTGGAGGGGGACGAGACTGGGAGTGTTTGGCAGGAGGAGGGGATATGGATATTGAGCGCGTCAGGGTTAGAGACCGGTGACGGTCTCTAACCACCTCCTCATAGTACCTATGCCTTCTGTGGTGGTGACGTGGAACATAGATCTCTTCCGAAGAATACTCGTTGGAAGATCACGAAGGTGAGTAATAAAGGTAGGTGTGGTGCTGACGGGATCGGGACTGGTCTTGACGTGGGGATTTCCAATCTTGAGATCAAAGAGATCGGCCCAAAGAGGACCTAGAGACTGATCTGGACTGGCGCTGGGCTGGGGAATGATGGCAGTGTCAATGTCAAAGCTATCAATCTCGAGGAGGATCAAGAGTGTTCCCAAGCAGCACGGCGTGGCTGGAGAGGTGACTTGGAAGGCCATGTGCAAGGAGAAGGGGGTGAAGGGTGGGTCTCCTGGGATTCTTCATCAACGGGAAGTAGTCCAGTCCCAGCCTAATCTCCAGATTCCCTTGAAGGGGGATCGGTAGGGTTGAGGCGCACTATCTCTCTCTCAGAAGCTTGGGACTGGAGTGATGGTGAGTGGGAAACGGGGATGGCCTCGAGTGAGGTTTGGAATGTCTGACTGCAAGGCTGCTCCACAGGGCCTGTTGATGTTGACTCTGAGATTGTTTCGACAGTTAACGGCTCCGGGCATTGGGCCCGTGTAAACCTCTCTTTGTCTTTCTGTCTCTGGGCCTTGGCTAACTCCTTCTCAATAGATCTGCCTGGAGTAGCAGGCTGCGGTGGAGAGGGCGCTGTCGAGGCAGAAGGTCTGGATCTTGATGAGCGGGCCATCAATCTCGAGGGGGTTTGTTGAGATCAGGCCGAAGCTGAAATGGAAGCTGCCTGATCTTGCGGAACGTCCTTTTGGGTAGTATGGCTAGATGGTCCTTTTGAGATGGATCTGCCCAGTGCCTTCTTCAACGTGCCCACTTCTGGAAGCTTCTTAGATGAAGCTGAAGGCGCTGAGGGTGCAGAAGTGGCAGAAGATGCGGATGCAGAGGGAGGTGTATGCAACCTTAGAGCCTGTTCGTAGAGAATGGCTCGAAGGCAAGCTTCTCTGTTTCTCCGGGTCTGCGCAGTGAAGGCCTGACAGTGGGCACAGGTCAAAACATTGTGTGCTTCACCTAGGCAGATGAAGCAATGAGAGTGCCCATCACAGTCAGGGATCTTGGTGTTGCAGGATCGACAGCGCTTAAAAGAGACCGTTGAAGCCATAAACCAAAAGCTGGAGTTGAGGTCATATACGAGGTCAGAGATGCCGAGGTCAACATCAAGAACGGTGCAAGAGACGCGAAGTGAAGAAGCTCTGATAGCCCACAGTGCGGCAGAAAAAAAAAGAACTGAGTATGTGGGCACCAGGCAGTCTAACATAGCTGCAGAGGAAAGGGGTGGGGTTCCTGCCAAAATGCTAGGCCTAGAGCTCTAGAAGTTTCTGTAGTCAGTACTGCACAAGCGCAGATGAACCACTTGTGTGAGTTACAGAGATCATGAAGAAAAAACAATGTTATGGAATGTAAATTCATAATTAACAAATTTCTGCAGGAAATTCTAATTAACGCTACAGAAATCACAGCCACTTGAATTACGGAGCTGCTCTGTATTACGAGATTTTTAAAAAACATGTTTAACACGCACTTTAATACTAAGAAAATGGATACCTCTGAGTGTTTTGCAATTACTTTTCTTGATTCTTCTTCTAACTCTTTCTGCCTCCAAAGGTGGGTATTCAAAATACCTTCTTGCAAAACTCTGGTATTTTGTTCTTGAGCAAGTTGTTGCTGTATTTCATTACGTTCTTCTTCAACCTATAATCACATCTCAGTATGAATGAACAACTATAATTCCAAAAGCATTTTAAAGACTAACCAATTTATAATACATACACTTTTGTGGACTAGGGTCTGTTTCACCAGATGCATGGAATGTAATCCTGACTGGCAAATAAACAAACACACGAACACATACATCAATGCTAGATGAAGAGAAAAGTATTGGGGCAATGGGGAATGACATGATGAACTGGTTAAATAATATAAAGGCTTCTTTTAGACTGCAGTGGAGACACAGACAGCTGGGATATGTCCCATCGCCACTTACAGCTAGCCAAGATTGACACAGCATCAATTAGAGCTGAAACTACTCATGTCCTAGGCTTCTCCTCAGTTCTTTCACACTCAGCACATAAAAGATTACAACAGAAAGAGAGACAAGAGTACACATCCACTGAACTGGTAGAAGCTCAGAGGGTCCCTGTGTCCTGTACCAAATAAAGCACCATATGGCTGGCTGTGAATGTCTCCTTTGTGGAAGTCCTGAATGAACATTCACAGTAAATATCTACCATTCTCAAATTACAGGGAAGGGTCACCCATAATTGGGAATAGCCAGAAGCCAGAAAAAAATACCTGATATGGGAAGAGGGTAGTTGTTAAAATCTAGGTCCCACCATTTGGTGGAGGATCTTCCTTTCGAGTACCACATCTACTGATATGTATTTTTCTATCTTTAATGGCGAGTGAAGGAGACAAAACTACGCACAATTTCATGTTTCTGATAAAGGTTTACTTTTAGAAAAAGATGTTGTGTGCCTGCACTCTGGTGGAACAAGCAATCACATGGAGGTGGTCAGGCTCTAGCAGTTCTAAGCATGGTGAGGTGGGAGTGTTGGAAGACTGGACTGACTGGCCCTTGACTTAATGGCCTCAGAGGAGTCCTTGCCTGTTGGACCAGTGGTGAGCAGGAGCACAACACCCAAGCAATGATGGAATGAAGGGCCGGATAAGAAAACTAATCCTGCAAGGAAGGGAAGAGAGATGCGAATGAGGAGCAGAAAAGGACTAGGCAAAGAAAAATTGAAACAGGAAAGGCCTAAGGAGGAGGAGCTGAAAGATCTGGCCTGGGCAAAGTCAGGAAGCAGAACTGGGAGAAGCCTAGGAGGAGAACAGCTTAAACTCTAATTGGTGTCATGTGACTTCTGCCTGGTCCCCTAAGTACTGGAAAATAACCCAGTTGTGGATAGCTCCTTCCTGCAGTCTGAGAATCTTAACAGCACAGAGGTACGTAAAATACTTACAGTAGTTATTCACAAAAAATGATTAAATAAACATACTGGTATTGTCATGTTATTTAGCACCTGTCTATAACAACAACAACAACAAATGATACAGGCTGTAGGTCATTGACTCTAGTGACAGACAGTTCTGTGTAAGTTACAGGGACAATGAATGGGAAAGTCTCTACTCGTGTGGACACATTTAAGTACGAAGTGAAATTATGGGACTGAGTGTCACATGCTGTATGTAATACTTAACAGATTTTTATTCTGTTTAAAGGAGAAATAGTTATTATAATGATGAAGATTTTTATTCATTTCTATTCTACTGAAAGAATATTAGGTTTTCAGTCTTTGGTATACCTATTTTTATTAAATGGAAAAGGCAATTTCTAAGCTAATACTACTGACTGAAAAATGGAGAAAGTTATAGCTGTATCTTTCCCCCCAAAATATGAAAGAAAAGAAACGCCCAGAACTTACATAGTTAGCACATGTTTGAACAAGCTTAAAACCTATCCAGTAGCATTCACAAGGTCTGGTAAATCTTGAGGTGATTTCTTGAAACCCAGACCCAGATATAACATACTTACTTGGTGGGAAATTAATCTTGAAAATGTTTTATCTCATGGAGAAATATTAAATGAAAGATTTGGCAGCAGAGTTGTTTGAAAACTAATAGGTATAGTTTTTTTCCATGAACGGATTATAAATATTAGCGTTGCCCAATGCTTGACTGGTTTGGCTATTATTATTCTTATTACCACCATCACCATTATTATCCACCATTTTTCTATAAAGTTCAAGATGTACTTGCACCAGCCTCCACAGTTCCTATATTAAAATATTTCTAAATTTCCAATTTTCAGTAATTCCATTTGGGATTCCTTGCATAATTTAATAGCTTCTTGAATATTCTGCATTATTGTACCCTATTAAAATACCTGTTCACTTAAACAACAGAAAACAACAGAAGTTTATTGTACTTGAGTAATTTAACATTATACACAGCTGAAACTTAAGACGTAATTCATTTAAAGTATTATGGAATTTAAAACTCTAAAGCTCTTTCTTCCCATTTGCTTGCCTTTTGTCCTGGCAGGCCTGCCTTCCTTTCTTCCCCATGCCAGGGCAAAAAGCAAGGGAATGGGATGGGGGAGCACGACGCATGGAGAAATAAGGTGCATGCATGCTTACCCCATATTCCCTTGTCTTTTGCCTTGGTGTGCATTCCTCCTGCTGGGGCAAAAGGCAAGGAAATGGGGGGAATCGCACACGGAGAAGGAAGGCATGCACCCCATTCCCTTGCCTTTTGCCTTGGCACTTTTTTTTCTGCACCCAGGCAAAAGGGAAGGGAATGAAGAGTTGGTACTTACGTGAA